>CM051455.1:136671791-137271791 GCA_028274465.1 Plantago ovata | reverse complement strand
TAGCTGCTACTCAATTGTTTGATTCGATCGAATGCAGTTATCCCACCAGCTAGCTATAAATAAAATGACCCCTAAAAAATCAACGAACACTCAGATTCACAGACCGCAATATCAGAATTCTTAACGGGGATTAGAGCAGGCACCGCTTGAATTCAGAGACGGAAAGTGAGGTTTTCGGAATTAGGGAAAGAGGAATCGAATGTATAACACTTCAACGGACGTAGGTGTGTGTGGGGGTGGGGGGTTATAACCGCACTTGTTGTAGCCTCAGGTATGGGTGCCTAACAACCACTTGGACCGATACGGATAGGATACGCATACATACGGTTATAAACACACACACCATTACACATCTAATTTAATTAATCAATAGGGAATACGTATCCCGAGCTAATTTAATTAATCAATAGGGGGATACGTATCCCGAACTAATTTAATTAATCAATAGGGGGATACGTATCCCGAGCTAATTTAATTAATCAATAGGGGGATACGTATCCCGAGCTAATTTAATTAATCAATAGGGGGATACGTATCCCGAGCTAATTTAATTAATCAATAGGGGGATACGTATCCCGAGCTAATTTAATTAATCAATAGGGGGATACGTATCCCTCGGAATACGTTCCCTATACGTACTTGTGTTGAAAAGCGCAAACAATTTATTCTCATGTCAAGGAGAGTAGGTCACAGTTTATGCTCGTGTCGAGGAGTGTGCTTGACCAAATTAATTTGAAGGCCGTAGATAGTTTAAGCTCATATCCAGAAGCAAGTTTGTAGAGATTCCTCATCTTCATCATCATGGTCTTGACTTTGGCTGTCACTTTCTTCATCATTATGACTTTGACTTTCGCTTTGGCTTTGGCTTTTAGCATCATCATTGTCTTCATCTTCACTTCCATAGCTATCTTCATGTGTTTTATTAGGGCCCATGCTTATTTCAATTCCATGCGCACACGTTGCTAGTTCTTCAAATGATTTTGGCTTGATGCCTTGAAGAATGTAGGAAGGGCTCCAATTCATTCCTTGGATGCACATTTCAATAGCCGTGGCTTTAGAGATTGAGTCTTTGCAGTTGAGGCTCAGGTTCCTCCATCGTTTTATGTAGTCAATAACATGTTCCTCTTCATATTGTTTTGTACTTGTGAGTTCGAACATGCTAACTGTTCTTCGGGTGCTGTAGAAGCGGTTGAGAAACTCCTTTTGCAGCTGGTCCCAACTATCAATGGAGTTTGCCCCCAAGTCTGCGTACCAGTTGAACGCATTGTCTTTGAGCGAGCGAACGAACTGTTTGACAAGTTGATCGCCATGAGTTCCAGCACTGTCACATGTTTCGACAAAATGAGCTATGTGTTGCCTTGGGTTGCCATCACCATTGAATTGCTGAAATTTTGTGGAGAATGAGCTCCTTATATAGGTGAGGAAAAAAAGAAGGACCAATTCTGATTGGTCAATACAGATTTGATCTTATTTGTATTTTCCAGCTAGCAATTAATTAATAACTGCATTAATTTTATGACGTGGCACATCATGATTGGTCTGTTTGAGCCTTCTTTCCATGTCATTATTTTTAAATGTAAAAATAATATTGACACAGTTAATATTCCGTGGCACCATTTGATTGTCCATAAATAATTCATCTTTTCCACGTGATTATTTCATGAGAAATAATATTAAGTGGTTTTAAAATCTTCACAATTTCCACGTGGCACAATTTGATAGGCCACAAATGAAGCACATTAAAATCATTTCATTTGATGATTTTAATAATTTACTAGACACATTTTGCGTGTCTACACTAGTTTCCATTGTTTTTCAAGTTTTTCACTGATATTTGTTACATACAACTATTTTGGTCGAGCACAATTGGACCCTTTTTGTAGGGCTACTCGGTGAGTATTGGTTGGAAGCCGGGTGGTGAAGCTTGTCCAGTGAGAATAGGTGTCATAGCGGCGGTTGAAAACCGTCATCTTGATATCTCACTCAGCTTTTTTTTTATGGAAAACTCGATTCATTACTGAATAATATACGAACAAAATAGTAGCCGAAGCCAAAGTACTACTAACTACTACCATAAGTAAACTTCATCTGCTGCTCTCGATTCCTAGCTTTCCCAAAACGAATCGAGCTACCTACTAAATCCTGATTCATAACCAAAAGAAGACACGCAGGGCATTCATAAAAAAATAATATAGAGTGATTGTTTCTCATAGCTACATAACTAGAAAGTGAGGTAGCAATGTCATCCCTGACACCACTACCCACTTTGGCCAAAAGGTCTGCTGCTTGGTTGCACTGTCGAACATAGAAGCTGCAGTCGCATGATCTAGACTTCTTCATCAGTTCCTGAACTTGTTCCACCCGATCCTGATGCTGCGAAGCTGGAGGAACTTGCCTGTTACCACAATTTGCCAAATACATAGAGTCAGTCTGGATACTTAAGGAAATCAAATGCAATTGATAAGCTAATCTGAGGCCCTGTAAACAAGCTTCAAGTTCCATAGTATTGATATCAGATACTACCAAAAAAACCAAAGCAGCTCTAACAAACTTCCCTGTATTTGTTCTTATGATGATGCCATAACCCGCATATCCAGTATTTGTGTCTACGGAACCATCACAGTTGAAAGCGAAAGAGAACTGTTGCTTGGGTTGCCATCTACAGAAAGTGTCTTGGCTTTCCAATTCACAACAGGATACAAAATTTGATTGTTCTTAATGTGACTAACATTTTATTAAGACCTTCAGGGGATATGAACTGATTACTAAACACAAAGTGATTCCTGGCTTTCCACATAAGCCACCACAGAAAGGCAATATTAATCTGCTGTGCAGAATTAGACTGAAACATGAAAAACTGGAAGATATTGTCTTCTTGATTTGTAACCAAGTGGTAGGGTAGTATGTAAATCTTACTAAATGATAAACTGGACACTTAAAGAGTGTGCTGCAGTGATTCAGTGTCTGTTCCACAAAGTTTGCAAACTGCAGAATCAATAATTCCATGTCTATGAAGTCTATCTGCAGTAGGCAATTTTTGATTAAACATGTTCCACAAAAATATCTTAACTCTTGGGAACACTCTCAACTGCCAAAGCCTATGCCAAGGAAGGGCTGGCTTAAGGCTTCTCTCTTGTTGGATGACAAGGTAAGCTTATTTGACTGTAACCCTTCCAGAAGGATGATAAGGCCAAATTCTCTCATCTTGCTTGGATGGATCAAAAGGCACTGCCATAATCTGGAGAACTATCTCAAGTGGCAATACTTGAAGTAGTTTCTCCTTATCCCAGCAAGGACCTATCATAAAGTCACTGACTTTAGCAGGGATTGACTCACGTAAGCTAGAGAAGTCCCATAATTGAAATTTTTTAATCACTTGTCATGCCAAAAATCCACCTTTCTCCATTTCCCAGCTTCCATCCAATGAACTGTGAAAGGGGGTGGATAGCATAAAACAATTTCTTCCAAATCCAACTATGACCTTGTTTGTAAACTGAGTCCCACATATTAGAGTTTGAGAAATACTTGGCCTTCAACACTTTAGCCCAAATGGCATTCGGTGAAGAATGGAGCCTCTAAAGTTGTTTGAAAAAGAAGGCCAAATTTAAATTTCTCAAGTTTCTAATACCTAGACCCCCCATCCCTTTTGGACTGACAAACCCTTAACCAGCTAATTCTTGGTTTGGCTGGCTTATCCTTGACAGCAGACCATAAAAATCTCCTATTCATTCTATCTATCTGGTCAATACAGTTAGCAGGAATCTGAGCAAAACTCATATAGTAGGCATGTATAGCAGTGGTAACTGTTTGAATCAAAAGACATCTCCCAGCTTGAGATAAAGTTTTGTTGTACCAGTTATTGACTCTTGCTATGACCTTATCAATCAGATGATCAAACAATGATGCCTTTCTATGACCTATCAAAAAAGGAGTACCAAGATACTTATCCTTCCTTTTATTCCTACTAACTCTTAGAAGATTACACAGTTGTTGCTTCCTTTGTACAGAAGTGTTTTTGGAAAACAAAACTCTTGATTTTTGCCAACAAATTCTCTGACCAGAGGCTTGTGCATACAAAGTAAGAATATATATAAGAGATCTAATAGTTTTGCTATTATTCTTGCCAAAAACTATACAATCATCAGCAAAACACAACAAAGGAATTTGGGGACCAGTTCTAGCTATTTTCAAAGCATCAAATAAGCTATTATTCACATGCTTGATCATAAGAGTGATCAAAAGATCCTGACAGAGAATAAAAAGGTAGGGAGATAGAGGATCTCCTTGCCTTAGACCTCTGGCAGGGTACCACTTAGGAGAAAACTGACCATTTACAGTGACACAAAAAGAGGCAGTTTTTACACAGGTTAGAATCAAGCTCTTAGTCCAAGTATTAACATTAAACTTATCTAAGGCCAACTCTAAAAAAGTACATTCTAATCTATCATAAGCCTTCTCAACATCAAGCTTTAAAGCAAAATGACCATCCCTATTCCTTTTCTTGTTCATGGAATGAAGCATTTCATGAGCAATAATAATGCTGTCAGAGATTTGCCTTGAAGGAACAAAAGCATTCTGAAAAGGAAATGTAAGATGGTTCATAAAAGGTCTTAGTCTATGTACTATGATTTTGGTAACAACCTTGTATGCTACATTACACAAACTGATAGGTCTAAACTGTGAGACTAATTGAGGATTATCTTTTTTTGGCAAGACCACAATCTGAGTATGGTTAACATCAGTTGGTAGCTGGCCATGAGTGAAAAAATCCTGAACCATGCTACAGATTGAATCAGCTACAGTTTCCCATTGAGATTGGTAAAATCCTGATCCTAAGCCATCAGGGCCAGGTGCTTTATCTTTGTCAATGGAAAATACTGCTTGCTTTACTTCATCAGTTGTAACAGGTTGCAGAAGACTCAAGTTATCCTCCTCAAAAAGCCTTACAGTGTCAAGATTTTTGAAAACTGATAACTCGGAATGAGAAGACTGACTTTGAGATTTGAAAATTTTGAAAAAGGTACTGCAAATTCCTGCAGAGTCAGTAATCCATTCCTCCTCATCATCTTTGATCCCGTGAATGAAAGATTTCCTCTTTTTATGGGTGGCAACATTATGAAAATATTTTGTATTAAGATCCACCCCTTTCAACCAGTTGCATTTAGCCCTTTGAGCCCAAAATTGTTGCTTTTGAAGAAGTAAAGCATTTACTCGTCTCCTAAGGTGCATTTATTCAAAACACTACTAAAAAAATGCCCTAATTACACGGTTTTTATAGTGACACAATAGAACTACCGTAACTAAATAAGCGAGTAAAATCCCTCCTGCTAAAGTCACGCTTAAACACACTTATCTGTTAAAAATAATAAAAAAGAAAAAAACATAAGACCGTGAAAAGGAATTTCTTTCTTCCTCTAGGTGAAGTCATTCATCACACTCTATCATTGGCATCAACGCTGTTCTTCTCAACCTGCATCATCGGTTCTCTTCCCATGGCGCGACGCACGAGTAGGGTTTGAGAATTCTGGAATTGCAGGTGATTCTCTTCCCATCAGCGCTTCTTTTTTGAATCTCGTGGGTCTGCTTTGTTGAATCTCGTTTGGGAATTGCAGGATGCTGTTGTAGAATTCTGAAATTGCAGGCTAAAATTCGAGAATCAAATCAAGAGTTTTGAGAATGAGGTATAATAACTTCAATTCTCTTTCCCCACCATCATCATTAAAGATTAAAAATACCCATCTAGTGATGGAAGTACTAAAAATACCTCAGGCTACAAGTAGTGCAGTTATAACCCCCACCCACCCCCAAACACACCTCCGTTGAAGTGTTATACATTCGGGTCCGGAGGGCCTATTCTAAAGTTTGTATTCGATCTCCTCTTCTAGCAATTTAAAGGCTAGGATTTAGCCACGTGATAGACACCAAAATACAAATTTCATTATCTGTTTGCTTACTTTTCCGTTTGTTTTGTCCTTTGTATTATCCGTTAGTTTACTACAGTGGAGTACTTCTTTTCATTAATTTGTTTTCTTTAATTTTTTTTTATACTAACTTCAATAACAATAAACAATTCAACACACATATTTCACATCACCATTGTTGACTCTTTGTAGTACTACTACTCCCTCCCTCCCTCCCTATTCAGTTTATTCCAATTATTTTTCCAAACTTTTAATTGTGATTAAATCACTTCTAAATTATATTAAAATAAATAATAAATAACATTACTCTGAAAATTTAAAGAGTATCGTTTCATTTTGTTGACTTTGTGATATTTGATTTAATTTTAAATTAGCTCTGATTCATTGCGAAAAAATAATTTTAAATTTGTTATTATGAATGATCTCAAATTAATTATAGTTTATTAAAAAATGAAAGTTATATTATAAAAATACTAGAATTTATGCAACACGCAAACGAAAAATTTACAAATGATGTATTGAGTAATAATAAAAAAGAGAAAAATATTATGCCAATCAAATTCGAATCCCACATCTTATATTACGTAGTACTATTAATAAAATTTAATTGTTTTTATTTATAATATAATATTTAAAATTATTTCTTCCAAATGAATTACAATTAATTTGAGATCAAATAGAATATGAAAAAGTCAACAAAATAAAATTAGACTCTTTAAATTTTTCAGAGAAATGTTATTTATTATTTATTTTAATATAATTTAGAAGTAATTTAATTGCAATTAAAGTTTAAAAAACATAATTGGAATAAACTTAATAGGGAGGGAGTAGTAGTACTAAGAGTAAACAATGATGATGTGAAATGTGTGTCGTATATGTTTTATCCCATGTTTTATTGCTATTGAAGTTAATAAATTAAACGGAATAGAAAGCTTCATTTTGGTGCACATGGTACTGTAGAGTGTAGAGGAATACTAACGGGACAAAACGAGGAACAAACAAACGGAAAAGGAAGCAAACGGAATAGAAAGCTTCATTTTGGTGCACATCACACGTGGCTAATTCCTGACCTTTAGATTGTTAGAATAGCAGATGGAATAGCAAATTTAGAATAGGCCCTCCGGAGCCATTCTATTGCCGAGTAGGCCATGAGGCAATCCTTGAATCTCTGATGTCAAGATTGATAAACAGAGTGCTCGACCATTAATTAGTATGTGAAATTGAAATATAATTTATGGTGAATTATTATTTTTAAATCAAAAAAGAAATTAGCTGAAGATTATAATGGAACAAATTAAGGGAGTAGAATCCTCTACCTGCTAGCTCCAACACTTAAAAAACATGAGTTACACGATGGTCTTAATTACGTACTGTAACTCTTAAGCACAAAAGGCTCAAGTCAAATTATTCTAAAACGCTTTTAAATGGGTTGGAGCCTCGTTTATAATTTCTTTCCTAGTAAGGTGCATGTTTTAGTTTTCGAGTTCTTTGTATCGGTGTGCATCACTTATACACGAGTTGTACATTGATTTGTGGTATGAATATATTTTTAACCCTTTCTAAAAAAACAAAAACTGCCAAAATACATGGGCATCTATAGTAGTTTGGTATCCTACAGTAGTTTGGTATATATCAAACTATCAATTGTACTCGCGAAATACATGAACACAGAGAGAAAATTCTCGATCATGCATATATCATACACATCCACAATACCACAAGCATTCCATATCCAAGAATGAAGCATATTTATATCCAAGAATGAATGAATGTAATTAACGATAAGCCTTGATTCTCAAATTTAATCTCTTTTTGTTGCGCGCGCGATCGATTAATTTTCTGATGTTTACTTGTTCTGTGGTTATGAATTAAAGTCGCTTTGCTTGGTTGGTTGTAGTAGCTTGTAGTTAAATCGCTTACTCTCTAATTAAGTTTCGTTTAATGGCATGGTCCGGTGGTCTAATTTCATCCGAACATGATTTTCATTGGGTTAGAGTGCGAATATATATATTTATCAAAAATGTAAAAAAAAATACTATAAAGAAAATTACTTCATATATATATAAGGGCTTGCGAAAAAGTCGGTAAAATCCAAAAATGGTACTCAAAAGTGACACTTGTCTGTTTTATATACTCTAGAGTGCCTATGTCCATTTTAGGTACTCTAGTGTAATATATTGGCCAATTTATATACTCCAGGGTGGTTATGTCCGTTTCAGGTACTCTAGTGTAACATATTGTCCAATTTATATACTATTTTCGATTTTCGCGGGAAAAAGTTCAACCCACACGCTCGTGAATTACAATCTCCGGCGTATTTCAAAAGTTGAGACACAACAGGAAAAAAGAGGCGCGTGTATTACACGGTCAGTTGAGACAAAAAAGGAAAAAAGAGGCACAATTGCTAGAAAACAGAAAAATTCAAATGATGTAAAATTTTGACTTCCTAACGAACTTTGGTGTTGACTTTCTAACGAACTTTGACCACAAAATATTTATAAATTGGACGAGATAAAATTTTAATAAAATTATTTTATAAAATTAAATGAAGTAAAATTTTATAATATAGTTTTATTATATATTTAGTTTGTGTAATTTAGAAGCAATTGGTGGTCAAAGTTCGTGAAAAATTCAATACTAGGAACTTATTAATGAAATGAAGGAAGTATAAACTAATATTTCATGTTCAATTTTTCTGTTTTTTCTTATCAATTACACCTTTTTTTTCTGTTTTGTCTCAACTGGTCGTGTAATACACGCGCCTCTTTTTTCCTGTTTTGTCTCAACTTTTGAAACATGCCGGAGATTGTAATTCACACGCGCGTGGGTTTAACATTTTCTGGTGAAAATTGAAAAAGTATATAAATTGGACAGTATGTTACACTAAAGTACCTAAAATGGATATAACCACTTTATAGTATATATAATGGACATGTATCACTCTAGAGCTATGTTTTAAAAAATGGATTCGACCAGTCGGTTGGACCGGTTCGATTGTGAACCGGTGGATGGTCAGTTAAATTCGATCCAACTCCGGTCCGACCTGTTTTTTGGGGTGTTCGGTTCGACTTTCGATTTCCGATTTCAAAACATAGCTCTAGAGTACCATTTTTTAATTTTACCCCAAAAAGGTCGATAAAACAATTTGTCAAAAACTAAAGAAAGCAACAGTCCTGTTGGAGATTCGGGGTGGAGTGGAGTACTACTCGTGAAATTGACTTATTCAAGTTTTCGTTTTGCAATCCTGTTGTCTGCAATTGACTTAAATTAAATAAATCTCCATCCCATCAATTAAAAAAGGTACAACGGCTAGATAGTAAATTGTTACTTAGAAACTTTAAAGAACCCAATTTTGGTTTTGTTTGACTTTTTTATGTCCGGTTTAACCTCAAATTAATTATAATTTATTACGTAAAAAAATAATTTTACAAGTTATATTATAAAATTATAAGATGTATACTCTTATAATATAGTTTTTAAAATCATTTTTTTCACAATGATTTGTGATTAATTTGAGATCAAACCGAACATTGAAAAAGTAAAAAACACCAAATTGAGTTCTTTATAGTTGCGGTAGTAAGTAGTTTATTTGTATGTCTCAATTAAGTGAATTAAGGGAAAGTAGTATATCGTAATATGGACTTGCTTAGGATTCTATACCCCCTAGTATTTATATAACATTCTACAACTTCAATTAGTATTCATCTCTCACCCTTAGATCTTGTTGTACTAAATCTTAGCCATTAATCATTATACAACATATCCACATCATCTAGTATTCTACCATTGCACTTTATTAATGTACATCTTCACCCTTTCTTCCTGTTAGTAACAGATTATGCTCAACTATTTTACCTAGATTATTATTTGGTCCTAAAACTTTTTACTTTTAACAATTTTGATACCAAAAACTTGAAAAAAATTCACACGAGTGAACTAATACAACTTTAATTTCCATGAAATTAGTATGGTGATCTTCTACACCACAATTTGTAGCCAAAAATTATCTAATCTACCTCTACTTTTGCAAATATTTTCAAAACTGACCATTTATTTTCTTCTTTTTATTTTTTCTTTTCTTTACATTTTTTTCTTTTTTTTTTATAGATACAATATATAATATAATATTTGGTTGAATAAATTTATCATCGATACATCTCTAATCACCAATTTCAATAAATTTATACATAGAACGTATAATCACTTATTTTAGGATTAAACCCGTGACTTCTTTGATTGTAAAGGTGCAGCTTAATTAAAGCTCCGATTTAAAGTCTAAAACCCATTTTAATTTTATTCAAAAACACAAATGTAAAATTCATTTCGACTTGGTAAAAAATTTCCATTAACAGTTAAAACATTTAAACATGGAATATTCATATGTTGGTGGCAGTAATGACTTGGTACCGTAATTTTTATCACTTTTTTATGCAAAAATTAATATGGTTGAATAAATTAGTATGATTTTTATCACAAATCCATATCGACTTGGTTGAATAAATTAGTATGGTGGTCTACGTACACCACAAATTTTCATTTTGTCACTTGTGATGCAATTTTTTTTTAAGTTTTGACTTTGGCACCGTACTGGAAATTTGACTGGTAAAATCTATTTGCATAATCACCTCTTTAATAGAATTATAAACCTGAGCTCAATTACAACTAGTCATCAAACTTTCTGATAACATTATATAAAAGCCAATAAAAAACTTTGGCAAATAAAACTTTTACATACAACTTAGATGAATATTATGGGACCAACAAATTGCAGATTACAAATTAAATAAAAATTATATCGTTTAACGTATTCGATTTTGATATTTTGAATTTTGAAAATATGTAATGCAATATTTTCCGAACCACGAGTCGAGTAACAAATTGGGGTGCCGACAAACCGAGCGGAATGGAATCCCTACAGAATTCAACTAAATTTAATTTAATGAATTTGAGCTAAACTTGTTGCGATTTCATCCCGCTCGTTTTAAATTTGTTAAGACTAGTTAATAGATTCTACTACATGTAGAAAAGTGAACCAACTAAATTAGATGAGATTAAAAAAGTAAACTGATTAATCAAGAAAATAATAAGTGTAAAACAAATAAACTAGATTTTTCAGAAAGAAATTAAAAAAAAAAAAAAACGAAAAAGTAAGCAGCAAAAACAAGGTATAAACAAAAGAAAGGAAATAAACATACGTGAATTGTCCGTGTAAGGAAATAAACAAAATGAAAGGGATAAGAGAGCAATAAAATATTAAAATGATGTTCATGTGGTATAATAAATAGAGAATAAAGGTGTTTTAGTAAATATGTATGTGCAAGTGGGTGGTATGAGTTGTATCTAATGTGTGGCTAAGATCAAATGATATGAAATACCACATCATTCAATGGTAGATATTAAATACTAGTCGGTGTAGGATGTTAACTAAATACAAGGGTATTGTATGGTAGACAAGCCCAATATGTAGTATTCCACCTTTGCATTCAAGTACAAACTGAGATCTTCAATATACTATACTGTGTACTACATTGTCTTAGAAGATACTAGAATCATCCAAGTAGCAAAAACAACTACTACAATCAAGCTTGAAGAAGGGACTAATACAGTAGCACCAGCACCATTTTCGAATGTGCTTCTCGTTCTTGTATCAGGTGTACCTACAACGCATCCTAGAGGATCGATACGTTGTCCACACCGTGCAGGCAAAGTTTGAGCACCGGTCACATTGATGCCTGCTTGCTGGGCTTGATTCGCCCCCTGAATGCTCATCATAGCACATAGGCACTCCGGCATTGATCTGATAACATACTCAAGAGGTCTACAACAACTGGCTGGTGGATTTTCATTCCCGTTGAGGTAACCCACACACGGTTGAAGATTGTTCATGCACTCTTGTTCTTCAACTTGTGCCCGTGTCAACAGGAAACACCAAAACATGATTGCCAAGACAATACGCCGATATAGCCTTACCACTTCCATTGCAAGTTGCTTCACAGATTCGAGTGAGAGTCAGACTGCCTCAGTACTGTATACTAGTATATATATGAAGGCTTGGTCTGTGAGGTTTATGAGGTTGTGTACTCGAGTGATGACATTGGCAAGGACTTGACTTGATAGGTGGGAGTTGGTTATCAAACTGCAAGAGACACTCTCCACACAAGGGATGTGGAAAGCTTATTTCTTTAATCATCACTACGAAATGGTCTTAACCACGTATGGTATAATGAAATTTTCATGACATGCCGTAAAATCATCACAGAACATAGAGATACATATAAATTATCAGAAAACCTACTCCACCATACTGATTCACACAGTCCAGTTCAAAGCAGATGAGAGTTTCAGCTTCCGGTTCACTTCTTCTGCCCAATCAATTTTAAAAAAAAAAATAGAGAAAACAAGATAAATAGCATGCACAGTGAAATTATGCATGCCAAAGTCATTATTTGAAAGCCCTTCATTACAAGCAAAAGTATTATGAGCAGAGCGGTCATACATTTCTTCTCAATAACTACATTTATATAATCAAATCAATCTACCCGTCCAACTACATTTACATATACGAAGAAGAAACAAGGGAATTCAAAGTGTCCGGGTAGGTTGGGTCACGGCGGCGCCGATCAATATTTCGAAGATAAGATCCTCCGGCAGCTGGGTCACGGCGGCGCCGATCGAATTGCGACGCCTCCTTTTCATAGCTAGCTTACAAACAAACACACAGATTTCAATATATATTTCCATCAAAATTTTATTAAAAGACACTCAACTAAGAATATTTGATCTGATAAATGATTAATTCTATCACAATATAATTTTGTTATATACTTTATCATCATTATAGTTTAAGATTAATTGGGAATCAAAATTGAAAATTGTTGATCGAAAAAAGTCAAACTAGAAACTTAGAGAACGGAGGAAGTATCTTTTAGTATTCAATCTAACATGATTTGAAATTATAAAAATAACAAAAACAAAGGAATAAAGTAGTTGTTTTAAATTATCCAAACCATTACAAAATTACGTATAATTGCCACATCGGCATTTACGTGGGAAGGTTCTGGTTAGGACTATTTTTTTCAAAATTCGACGTCCGATGATCGTGAGGAGGGTCGTCAAATGATTTCACGTCGGCATTTACGTGGGAAGGGTCCGGTTATGGCTATTTTCAGTGACTTTTACACGTTGGCTAAGAAAGAAGAGGCATATTCGGATTGGTTTACGATTTACATTTGGATTTTCCCGGTGAATGCTACAGCTTTTGAAATTGACCAGGTTATGCATTCTTATGGTTTGCTTAAGGAAGTGTACATGCCATCGAAACTTAATAAGGATAACAAACGATATACTTGTGAGAACAGATACACGACATGTGAAATCAATTTGTTAAATATGGCGCGGCGGGAAGCCAATGGAGACGCATGTTTTCCGCAGCATGGGTCGAGGTGATACGTACCGGGGCTTGGTGACAAGGGACGTGTCGAGACTCCAAGGGGAGCGGGAAGGCCTAAGATCGAGGACAAGGGAGTGTCAAGCCAAGGTGATCGAGGGGCTACCGAGCGAGATCACCAACAAGGGCCATGGGTGTCCAGGCGTTGGGGTTGAACTCTTAGGACACATGACCAAGGGAGACATGACCAATGGAGACGCATGTTTTCCGCAGCATGGGTCGAGGTGATACGTACCGGGGCTTGGTGACAAGGGACGTGTCGAGACTCCAAGGGGAGCGGGAAGGCCTAAGATCGAGGACAAGGGAGTGTCAAGCCAAGGTGATCGAGGGGCTACCGAGCGAGATCACCAACAAGGGACATGGGTGTCCAGGCGTTGGGGTTGAACTCTTAGGACACATGACCAAGGAACAGGGGGGCCTTGTCCAAGGAGCTAAGTCGAGGCGCAAGTAGGCAAAGTCTAGGAGCAAGAACACGGGAAACCAAGGGAACTTGAGTCGTGGAGACGCAAGGGATTTGGGCGCACATGGACGAGTCACGGCCCGGGATCAAGTTGTGATGGCACCAAGGACGTTGCCAACTTTGGTGGGGGAGAATGTGACGTAATTCCGTTTTGTTTTTGCCGCACAAGCTCTTATTGGTTCACGAGAAAGATCTAGAAGGCTTGGGGCAAAACTACAATTCTAGAAAGGAAAAAGGTTAGGGACTATTATGCAAATAGAACAATCTAGAATGTAGTAGAAAACTGTCCATTCTGTACATAGTTGATTAGAATACTCTAGACTATGTAGGTATAGGAATAATATGTACGGGTCTATAATCCTTCCAAGAGTTGTATAAATTGGGGTGGTGAGTTCATTTGGAAGTCAACCAACAAAGTGAGAACAATTGTATAGTTAGAAAGTCCAATTGAGAAGCTTGAGTATTGTGGTAATACAAGAACCTTACTTGGCAAGTTCGTTGTCTTGATTTGTGCGTTCTCTTTCAAGTTCACTTAACGCCCACTTAAACACTTTTGGTTGTTCAAGTTCATCCCGTGACAAATATATATCACCAATACTTCAAAACGATTTAAGATCATCAAATTTCAAGGACTAAATGTACTTGCAATATTGATCTATAGACAATATTGAAATAGTAGCTCATATCAATAACAACTTCACTATAGCAAATGACTTGCAATATATAAATAATATCTACTATCAGGTTTCTATATTGAGTATCATCAAAAGGGACAACTTGAAATGACAGGAACAAAATGGACAAAAGTGTCAAAACCTGCATCACTATATAGAATACCCACAAAAGAGCTCCCCTTGAGCATACACACATCTACACAGCCTCAGCGACTTTGTCATCAATAAAGCGAGCTTCCCTTGACTTGAGTATACACACATCTACGCAGCCTCAACACCTTTGTCATCAAAAAAGCGTCTAACTCCAGTCCTGGCCTCTTTTTGTTTTTTACTTTCCTTTATCACTAGACTTTCCCTTTGCTTTACCCCCAAAGATGAACCAGGCACGTCTTGAAAAACCGCCCTGTCCCACAACAACTCTTCGTAGGGTTGAACATCGGACTTTGTGAAAAACGGAAAATGGTATCGGCTAATAGATTCACTCCACCAAGCAAACAACTTCAATGACGTTACACTTGTGATATGGAAAACTCTTTAGAAACCTGCACACATTACTCATCTTGTTGCATCCAAGAACAATACGGTCCTATCACATCAACTTCACTCCAGCATCCAACACCACATAATACATCTGCTTGTTACAACCTTCACGTCAATTCTCCTCCCCTTTCTTCCCAATCCTATGAACAAGCTCAGTCTCAGTCTCAGTCACAATCTCGCCAACAAACTCTAACAGAAAAGTCCTTGCGGTCAATTTATTAACTGGATGAATCACATGTCGTACGAATCACTAAAAATTTCAAGTCTAACCCTTAAGCCAATATGAACCAGTTAATTTCCACAATCTTCGTCGCAATCACAGGTTCCAACAATCTTTGATCCTAGGCAGTGAAACACCTGAGCCTTTAGACGACATTATCAACTCTGCCAAGAAATTGGCAGTTAAGCCACCATTGGCATAAGCACATAAACAACCCGTTGTTCCCTTAATGCATTGACAAAGATTAACATTGTTACACTTACCGCCAATATATAACTCGCACCACAAACCAAGTGTATCACTAGTAGTGCAACCTAGAGTCGTATTGGTGTACAAATCCCTGTCATCAATGCAGTAGACCAGACATTTGTCTAAATCGACCCACAAGAAATGGCGAACTAGGCAAGTTCCGCCTAGCCTTTACATGAATTTTAGAAACCTCATAACCACATGAAATATTGATGAGTGGTGTACGAATTGCTAAGCGTATAGATAAGCTAACTCCGAGATTATATTGATGAGTATATCGCATCTATGTTTGAGTTTATCTTTCACTAATATCATACTAATAGTGTGAAAATAAATCCGAAAAAAATAGTTTATCTTTCGGATGACCTTCTATTTTCATTTTTGGTGTTGACACTTATCGTGATAAACTACATTTACCGTGAAATAATTAGACAGGCGATTTTCATTACTTAACCAAGAGTGGCATGCAAGTTGAACCAGATTTAGTCAATGTAATACTATCTGTCTATTTCTAATTTTATATGTTATCTCCAACAATTTTCTCCATGAATTTCTCTCAGAAGTGGCTTAATAATCTACACAAAATAACAACTTTCCCAAGACTCACTGCATACTCATCTACCCAGACAAACCCATTCACTATCATAATTCATACAGAAACCATTTGAATTATGTCTAAGAGCATTCCTTATGGTTGAGGCTTAATTAGAGAGTTTTTAACATATAAGCTCCAAAAAAAACCCCAATCAAATGAAGTCTCCAATGATTTTGGGGCTTCATTTGAGTTTTTTTTATTTGTGGGACCCACATTAATCATTCTAATGTAGTTTTTTTTTCTTGTGGGTCCCTTATTTGGGATTAAATTGAGGCTACTAATTAGTAACCTCTTTATAGCTCCCATTTGAGGCATTTTTAAGTTTAATTGGGACTTTAAGCTCCAATGAAGTCCCAAAAAAACCTTAATAAGGAATGCTCTAATCATAGGGGCATGAAATGGCGGAAATATTAGATGGTTCGAACGTACACAATCAGTAAAGTGAAACATAACAGTTGTTCAGATTGATATTCGAAGATTTGACATGCTTAGGTAAGGTCAGTCAACTTGATTAATCATGAATTCACAGTCACACGTTAACATAATTAGCACATAATTCACAAATTTATGGTGATTAGCACTATCAATTTACAATTACTTCACAGTTAAGGGACTAGTAGAATATTTTAGAAAAAAGAAAAGAAAAAGAAAAAAGAACAAGGAATAATTTTATAATTTTATCAAGAGCAGCATCAAATGATATATGACTGTATGAAGCATGTGAACGTAACGACCTGGGGGCCATACATACTTAAATATGTATAGCATTTTTCACATTAAAAAAGAAAAAAGAAAAGACAAAGCCAATAGCAAAACGCTCTTGCACCTAACTTGGAATCTCAACACGCTCTTGCACATAAACCAGTTTTACTAAAGCTAATTAATACACCAAAGTTCGTTTTACTTAATAATAATATTAATAATAATAATTAAGTGGATGATCGAGTAAAAGTTTTAGTACTCCTGTCCAGGGTACAAGTCCAATAAAAGCAATTAATGTGTACGTGCCACAAAAGATAAACGCATGCAGAATGGCTTAATTAATCTAATAGTTGCATTAATTAAAAAAAGAATTATATACAAATTGCACGCATGCAACGAATCAGTGGTGTTTCGATTCATTTATAATTCATTGGACATCTGCAGTCCATAATCGGCATTAATTGTCATAAGGTCCTTGGTATATAAGTCCATAAATGAATTTTATTTTTCATGCTGATCGAGTTAATTAGTTACGTTCTACAGTTTACTTGAACCGCAACCATGAACAGACATCAACGCTAATTAATGTCATTAATTAACCGTCACATACATTCAAGAATCAAGAACATATGGATCACTTATTCAAAAAGCACGATAAGCATTTGTTTTTAGTGCATTGATATATGCATGGTGCAGCCATTGAACCCATGAAACAATTCAAACTAAAGTTAACAATGTAATATACGGAGTAATTAATATATAGTGAGCATTAACAACTGCTTGCTAAACTAATAGTACAATATATATGTTCGTGTATCTCGCGAGTAGTAGTAGTAGCTGATGATGCAGCACATCGACTGATCGAGTCCAATAGCAAAAATTGGAGGGTACGAGTGGATTTTCATATGGGAATATTTGAGCGTAAAAAGGATATTTCGTAGTAGTGGAAGGAGTACAATTATGATGACGTACATGTCATGAATGTAATTAATTAGGTGATTCCCCAAGTGCAACTTCCTAATTCTCATCATGTATTGTTGAGGAGAGAAATTTGTCAAGTAATTAAACAATTCTCAAGTCAATTAGCAAGCAAGTTAACAAAATCAAATGAGAAAAAATAGCGATAAAATGTTGTTTACGTGAATGAATTAATGTTAGCTCTGCAGGTAGATTTCCCAATTCGCTCAATAAAGCTACATCTAGCCACTAGCCAGAATTCGGAAGATCACAAGTACTTTATATTAACAATTGTTTCTTTGCTCATGTGATAGCAAAGCTGGATAAAAGTTTCATGGTCAGTTTACTTCCATCTCCAAGCCGCGGAGAAAAGCTTTAGTTTTAGACAAAAATTACACTTTGTTACTGATGAGTGCAAAACAACTTACAAGGACATCAATTCGCTGAGCTCTCAAATATCGTCACTCATGCCTCCATCCCGATGATAAGCCTACGTTTATTTTTTGCACGGTTTTAATGAACGGTTTTATTTGGTAGTATTATATTAATATTGTATGTAAATGTGGGGTAGTGGATTAAAATAGTGTGAGATATGAGTGGAGATAAAGAAGTGTAAAAGTGAGGTCCATATTTAAAATAATATAGATGAGATGTGGGAGTACTTTCTAAAAATGGAAACGTAAAGAATTGATTGGGACGTAAAAAATAGGAATACGTAAATAACTGATTGTGACAGATGAGTAAAAAATAAAAAAAAGGTTGAGTTACAAACACTACTCTTACGATGTATATAACTTTTAATTAGTTTTTTGAAATATCTATCAAATTTTCTAATAAATCAATTTTAACAACTTCTCTTTAAATTAATCCATTTATTGTAAGTTGACACTATTGGAAACAATATCACAGTCGATAACCCTCTGAAACATTAACATACTCGGCTATCAATTTTTAAAAAATTTGTTTACCTCAATTCTAGAATAAAGAAGTGACAAAACAGAAATTGTATAATCAGTGTGCAAAGATATACGAGTACTACTATAAAGTGACCCCTTGATTTGTTGCAAGCCACGACATCCCAATCAGCGCATGGATTGCCCGACTTACCCCAACTTGGTATGAATTTATTAAGGAAATTAAGAATTCCTTTTAAACCTTTAGAAAAATTATTAAAAATAAAGCATAAAAAATGCTCTAAAAACTACAATAAAAAGTATCAACGTGAAGAACCAAACGCCAGGTACCTAGTATCCTACACCTACAATGACCCTCATCTAGTTACTTGGTAAAATACCAAACTAGATTAGCCATCAGTTTGAGGATTATGATCCGTCCATTAAAATAAGATAGAAACCCTATAGACCAATTCATTACATTATTAACTAACAAAATCAACTAAAATCAACACTAATCCACTAAATTAACCCTAAATTTCGATAGGGGCTATTAACCATGGAAGATTAAAAGGGTTACTACATACTACCATTTGCCAAGAAATGAATTGAAGAGATATAAGATCTATAAATGAATTGAAGAGATATAAGATCTATGTACTAGATCTAAGATCTATCTATGTACGTACTAGCAAAATGTAAATATATGTTTTTCTTTTTAAATATCTTTTCAATTCATTTATTTTTTAGGGTTGATGTTGAAATTGAATAGAGTGGTATGAAAAAACAAGAAATGAATTGAAGAGATACGGGGCTTATGTGACTTGAATTTGTGGGGTGGGACTGCAAGTGAGGTCGTTATATATATGGGAATTGGATTTGTGGATCGGACTTGGATATGTGGGCTTATTTGCAACACTAGCTTATGTGACTTTCAATTTGTGGACTATAATGTCAGAACCTGCTTCCCTAGAATGTGAGGACACAGGTCTACACAACCTTAGCTTCATCATCAAACTATATCCCAACTCTAGTCCTTGAATTTTTCTTGTCCTTCCCTTTCCTTTCAAGATCTTATTTCCCTTATTATTAGATTTATCGATTGGAGTACTCATTATTGTTAAATCTGTGTAATCTCTAATCCCATGTTGTTACACAACAACTTGTTTGTGTACTTTTTTTCTTTTTTAGTCTTGGTACCGTCCATCAATTTCTTTGGATGCTAGTTAATGAATTATCGTTTTAATTTATTTTAGTGTAGAATAGTACTACTTCAATAAATTTGTCTTCTATTCGACTGCAATAAAATGTTGTGAAAAATTATTTATGGGAAATACATATTTCTGGGTGACCTTTACCAAAACTATCGATCCATCGTTACTTTGTATCCTTATGGTCGTTGCCTTATATATTTCATATTATTTGAATATATTAATTTTATGGGACGTCAGCATATTAAAATAACCCAAATATCTAGCATATGCATATTAGAGTAAACCCAAATATCTAGTTATATGTATTAGAATAAACCCAAATGGTCTAGTATGTAGCCAAAACATAACACCATAACAAACATAATATAATCAAAAAGTGACTGTAATGTCATGTCAAAACCAACGTTGTCTTCTTCCTTCAACCCTCATTAGCCGTATTCTTTCCAGATCCAAGCAGTTCTGGGTGATGGGGGAAGCATTTTTTATGAAGCTTTAGGATGGAAGGACCGTCAAAGAGCTATTCCACTTTCCATGGAGTGTGAGGTGAGGATAAAAAAATAGACAACCTTTGCTTCATCGTCAATGTATACCCTAACACCAGTCATCTTTATTTTTTTGTTCTTGTCCTTTACTTCCACAATCTTCTTACCCTTTCCTTTGGGATCAAATTTATCATTCCCTTCACCTTCAGATGGTGTTGCCACTAGTGCAATTTCAACCACTTTGTCCCACAATAGCTCATCCATAGGATTAAGATCCACCTTGGCAAAAAAATCCAAGATGATACTTGACAAGTGAGACAGATTCAATCATAACTACAGCCTCAATCACATTGACTTTGGAATTGTCGCAACCCGACCTAAAAAACTGGCATACATTGCCAAATGCCCAAATCTAGTAGAATCCAAGTACAGGGGAGTTGACCCATCTTCGGTTGCAACATCCAAAGCCCTGTAATACATCTTATCTTTGATTTTTATAATCCTATTTTAGGCGTCTTTCTTTTCTTCGAATACAAATAGACTCAACATTATAAATGGTCAAATGCTCAAGTAATAGAGAATTATAAAAGGGGCCAACGTCGGCATATTAAATGTTGTTACACAACAATTTGTTGGTGTCCTTTTTCTTTTTCACTCTTTGTACCGTCCATTAATTTCTTTAGATGCTAGTTAATGAATTATCGTTTTAATTTCTTTTAGTGTGGAATAAAGAAGTAACCACAATAAGTAGCTTAATCGATGTGGAGTAGTAGTACTAGTACAATAAATTTTGTCTTCTATTCTACTGCAATAAAATGTTGTGAAATATTATTTTATGGGAAATAAATATGTCCGGGTGACTTTTACCAAAGCTATCAATCCATCGTTGCATTATATCCTTATCGTCGTTGCTTTATATATATTTCATATTATTTGAATATATTAGTTTTATGGGACTTGGAAACTATGGTCAACTTAATATTTAACAGATAAATATACGTTGAAACCTTTTTACATTAATAAATGTGCCCAACCCCGGTCCATCTACGAAAAGCCTAAAAAGTTGAGATTATTATTTATCGATTAAATAATTTCTCGCTAAATTACTGAGCATAAGAAATGCTCGCCAATGTAAACAAGAAAACACCATGCATCTCACTTATTATGTCGATTTTGGGTTATTATTGTGTAGGTTTTTACGGCTTATAGTGGTCCTCATCTTGACCCCTCTATTTCCAATAAAAATCAAATAAATCAGCTTTCCAGAGTGTGAGGTGAGGAGGATCAGCACTAAACAACCATAGCTTCCTCGTCGAAGTACATCTTAACATCATCAGTCTTCTGTGTTTTCTTGCCCTTATCCTTCTCTTCAACTTGCTTACCCTTTCCTTTGGGATCAGATGGTGATTCCATTGGTGTAACCTCAACAGCCTAGTATCATAGTAACTCATCCATTGGATTAATATCCCTCTTGGCAAAAAATCCAAGATGATACTTAACCAATGAGGCAGATTCAATCATAACAACTACTTTTATCACATTCACTTTTGAACTATCAGAAGTCATCCTCAAGAAACGGCAAACATTTCCAAATCTAGTCGAATCCAAGTAGAGGGGAGTTGAACCCTCTGCTGTTGCAACATCCATCGGAAGTAATACATCTTGTCATCGGTATTCAGAATTGCATTTCTTCGAGATCCTAGCTTTAATTTTCAATCTCAGAGACATACTCTCCCACAAACTCAAATAAAACCGTACCATCCTTCACCCTGTCTACATATCGAATACCAAAGCCCACCGCGTCTGAGAAGACCTCTAGTCTGCATATTATACAGTTTTGTACAACCCGATTGCCACAGTTAGCACGACAATTGCATGTAGTCCAGCATTCCTTGATCACTACAAGGAAAACCGAGTTTAGCTACAAATCGCATCCGTCGCTATAACACATTAGCGACGGACAAGCCGTCGCTAAATAGGACGTCACGAAAAGTGGTGTTGCTAATAAAAAAAGTGACGGATAAACTGATATGTCTCTCTAGGTAGCGACGGATTACGGATAAGTTAATCCGTCGCTAATTATAGAGACGGATAAGTTTATTCTTCAGTAAAATGATGAGACACATGGCCTTCCCTGGCCAAGGGGATGTAGCGACGGATAACACCATCCGTCGCTAAGTCGTTTTTTTTTAAATATTATTTTTTTGTTTAATTTATGTTTGTTTTTCGAATTAAAATTGAATACGCCCAAGAAATATATACAATTGATTGATTGTACGGAAATATAAATTTTATTAAGAAAAACCATTAAAAAAATACTAAAATACTAAAAGGTACGAAGACAAGCATAAAAAAATGGTAATCTCAAAATGTACGAAGATGCAATCCTAAAATGTACGAACATGACACAAAATTTACTAACAAAAGTACTAGCTAGTCCTCCGCGTTCTCCACCCCACCCAAAGCTCCAGCATAGATCAACTCCGGCTGGGCTAGTCCGCACCGTTCCAGTACGCCTCCCACAGCGGCCGATCGTCCGCAGAAATCCACTGAACCCATCCTTCCTTCCTCCACTTATTCTTGGCCTGTCGAATCACATGCATATGGATGTCACCTCCCCGGACCAGGAACGCATTCCATAACTCCTCCGTATGGGCAGGAGGCATATAGTAGTATTTCTGCAATATTCTATTTAAACAAGTGAAACATATTCCTAAATGTTACACTTAGTGAGCGCCGCCTACTCAATAACCTAAGGTTGCGGTCTAACATAATCATGGGCGCCGCCTACCCAACATCATGAATGCGGACGTAAAGTATTTAAATACAAATAAAGTACCTTGAATTCCTCGAAAAAGTGCTCCTTCATGGACAGAGGAACCGTGCTCCACCTTTCACCCCCCACTCCCTGGTCCAGGAAGCCTACAAAATTCTCTTTTCATGATCATTGCCAACTTTATAGAAGTTGAAGTCGGGTGAAACCTATCACACATTTTAAAAGATAAAAAATGGAGACCCACAACTATATATAAAAATAATTAAATACCAACTTTTTAAGAATTTACTGAGAACCCTGCACAACAGACAAGACTGGCAACCCATTGTGCATTGCGTCGCCGCCCTGGGGCTGTTCTTGACCATCCCCGTTCATTGTTTGTATGTATAAAATTCAAGTATGAACCATGATAATTTGTTAAAAAAAAAAGGAATTCTAACTTATCAAATAACTTATCAAAGGCGAGTATATATACAACTTCTTAAGAATATATGGTTTACATGATTACCGAAGTACAAACACACTGTCACTCGGACACACCGACACTATCTAGCAATGGAAGTGATGGTGTGCCCGAAGGACAATGTGTTTGTATTTTTTATGCATGTAAACCATATTTAACTAACCTTTCCTTGGTTTACATGATTACCGCAATACAAACTTTCCTTGCTTTCCAAGACCCCGCCTACACTTGATTGTTATTTAACTTGATTGTTATTTAAGTATAGACGAGGACTCGAAAAACAAGGAAAGTTTGTAATGTTTACTCTATGGGTACCAGCAAATAAAGTCCATTTATTAGTAGGCCAGACGATGAGAATGACTAAAATAGGTCGGTACAGTAACAACGACATTAGAAATGTTGTTGTTACGGTGCCCGCCTACTACAATCATTCAAAACACAAGGCCAACTTATTACTATTATGGTGTGTTTAGTTAACTACAATCAGTTCGAATAAATGTCGGTGATGAATTACCAATGGGTCAAAACAAATAAAACGCATACTGATCCTCGATAAACGTACACTATTAGTTATGACCCAAGGTAAGCCTATACCAACACATCAGAACTAATATACGTATATCATCATCACACTTGTTCATTTCAATTAAATACAAACTCTTATGTGTGTGTTCAGTCAAATACAATCAATTCGATTAAATGCCGGGGAGACTTTTCTATGAGAACTAACCAATGTAACGCTCACTGATCGACAATAAGCATGTACTATTAGTTAGTACCCAAGAAAAGTCGTACCAACACACAGAAACCGATTATAATAGCATCATCACACTTTATAGATTATATAAAATTATGAAAGAGAACCAAAATTATAAATGTTTATCAATATAAGTCTTATGGTGTGTTCACTTAAATAATCAATTCACTTAAATGTCGGTTAGGCTTACCAATGGGTGAAAACCAATAAAACACTTACTGATCGACCATAAACGTATAGTATTAGTTATCACCCGAGATAAGTCTAAACCAACACATCGAAACTAACTATAATTCTAGCATCATCACACTTTATAAAATTATTAAATATTATCCAAAATCATAATTAACAGAATAACATGAATCTATTAATTAACAAAATTAACAGAATAACACCAACATTCGATTTTAACATCATCACATCATAATTAATTAATTTAACTAAATAACACAATTAAAATAATTAACATAATTATAATTAACAGAACTAAGTAGGCAGAATTTTATTCTTTTTCATTAATCAAACTTAATCCAACTTAATTCAAAATTTAACAAAATATTAAGCAAATTTAACATGAATATAATAGAATGAATATGAACAGAACTAACTTAAGCAAATTTAACATTAATATTAAGCATGAATATCAAAATTCTATTTAACATGAATATTAACCAAATTACAGTTAAAAATTAGGGTTAATTTACAGCAAATCAAATCGAAGCTTGGGTTTAGGTTTAGGCAAAATTCATTTTCAGATTTAAGAGAACCATTCTAGCTATACAACATATATAATTTAACAATTAACAACTATAAAAAATAGTTCTAAGCACAAAAAGTAAAAAAACCCAAAAATTAGGGTTAGGGTTCTAACCTTTTCTAACAGAGATTGAATCGGAGAATCGGAGAGGAGAAGAGGAGGAGGTGGCTCGTCACTATGGCACAGTGGTGGCTAATTCTACCAATTTCAACCAAAAAAGAGGAATTAGAAAATGAAATTGAAAAACTAGAGAAACAAAAGAATGAGAGGAAGAAAACTTACCGATTGGATTAAATAATGGTGGTAATGGAAGGTGGTGGCGGCTCCGATGATGGCGATGGACGGTGGTGGGTGGTGGACGGTGGACGGTGGTTAGGTGGTTTACGGTATGATTTGGGGGAGAAGAGAATGAGGAGAGAATGAAGAAGAGAAGAAGACATCGTCTTCTTTATACACAGATCGCGATTTCATATAGCGATGGATGATCTGTCGCCATTTCTGGAATTTAAATTATATTTTCCTTTTATTTTTTTCACCGTCAACGGGATATAGCGACGGGTAGAATAATCCGTCTCCAAATTAGAGAAGGATAAAGATTATCCGTCGCTCTTGGAGATGCGGATTGGATCTCTGAACACATGAACTGAGCTTAGAGCATTGTTCGTTCTTATCCGTCGCTACCCATAGCTATCCGTCGCTAATTAGCGACGGATCGTATCCGTATCTACTCTTATGTCGCTAAATGCCTGATTTCTTGTAGTGGATGATCGGACACTTATCCTTCCCAACAGAACTCCCAGCATTTTTAAACTGTATTAACAAACCCAAGAACTTGGCTTTTATCTTCCCATTGACACGGGCACATTTCTTGCCTGTCGTGTTCAAGTTACAAAAACAGGTACTTTGATCACCACATGTAACACACTCAATAATACACCTGTAGAGGAAGGATTATTGTGTAGGATTTTGCGGATTATAGTGGTCATCATCTTGACCTCTCTCTATAATAAAAATCAAACAAATAGCTCCATTCATATATCTTGTTCCAACGCTTCAAATCTAAATCTAAAGCATGAGACCCAAATCTTTTGTTACACTCTTAATTAACCTGCTCATTTTTTATTTTTTTTGACATGGATAGACCCAACCTATTGTTTCTGAGTGGATAAACGCAACCTAGCTAACCACTACATGATTTGTGTTATGATTATGGTTATCACCTCGATAAAAGAAGTAGAAGGTTATTCTCTATCGGATTCACACTCAAAACAACTGGTTTTTCTTCATTTGTAGATTCATCTCATTATCCTGCAATTAAAATGAACGAATTACTAGCCAACATGAAATAATTATCAGAAAAAAAATCATATCGATCGATTATAGGAGTATTTTTATTATTATATAAGTATAAGAAGAGTTTTAGAAAATGTTGATTCAATGCACAAAAATAACACATGCTGTTGAGTAATTAACTTTCTGTGCGTAGATAAAATTTGTACTAGCCACTAACGTATAGTCTATAGATATTGATTAATTGGATTAATTCTTAGAATATGTAAGCTAACCTTCTAAACATTAAACATGTAAAAATTATTACATATAAATTTTAATAATAATGTGCATGGTGTACGTATGCTCTGAGGTTTAGTCCACATATATAACAAATTGTTAAACCTCAAGAAAATCTTGAATAGTACAAAAATGTATTAGAAGAATGTGGAGAAAAAGAAATTAAGTAGACCTGAGGCACGAATGGATAGGATTACCGATTACACAACCGATCTAAGAGGTTTGCTCGATCTAAGCGTGATGATTGTACCCAAACAACAAATTGATTGATTTGATCGATACAGAAGTACGTATTCGGAAAAAAAAAAAAAAGAAAAGAAAAAAACAATTTTGAACTTGAATGGAGGAGCTAGAGAAACCCGAATATGCCTAAAAGAGTGTAATCCCGTTCCTTTGTTAAGATTGCTTTATGAATGTTAGTAGTCTTCTTTTTTAAACAAACAAGTATAATCATTGAGAGTCCGCTCCGATCGATTTTTAAAGAAAGAGTTGGTAATATAGTCCTACTCTAGTATAGAGCCAGTTATCTATTTCGTATTGTGAATCTTAAAGAATAGCCAACTTTTGTAACTCTTTGGTCGATAAAGTAATGAAGAAGCAGTCTGTTTACTTTAAAAACAATTATATGGTTGGTTACCAGGCCATTTTATTTAGTTGAAACTTTGAAAACATCGGAACAAAATCAAACACCAAGATTACAAGAACTACAAACTAGGATCAGAATCACTAATTTGACCAAAACGCTATATCAACCATTAAAATAAATAGTACTGTTTGACACTAGAAACTTTGTGAGTCAGATTGGGTACTGGAGGTACGCGATATGACACTTGGTGAAGATGTAAATTTTGTAATTTTTTTTTACTGTTTTAAAAAATAAATAAATTGGAACTTTATAAATGTGCTTTAAACTTCTTTCTAAATCTTTGGCACTCATTTTACAGAGGTCATTGTCAGTTGTAAATTAGCATTCAGATCTAATTAAAACTTTATTCTCTCAAAATAACCTCCATTTTCCCCTCTTTAAATCAGTTACTAATCACCTCTCACTCCCCTAAATTTGTTGCTCCTAAATGAGTACCAAACGGCCGACTACGATTCATAAGAAGCTCAAGAGCTCGCTTCAATTTCTAGCTCCAAACTGCTCGTACTTTGATACTATTTCGTAGTACACTTTTAAATATTCTCCTGTTTGAGTTATACTTTTGACACCATAACAAATTTTCAAGTCGTCACACACTCGCTCAACTTAACTTGTTCATCTTAATAAAATTTGATGCGAAAATTGGTGTACTGACACTTTAACAATCGCGATAAACTGCATTTACCTTTAAATAATAGCTAGTGATATTGCCAGAGCTAAAATTACTAATGCCAGAGTAATTTGTGCACTTTTAGGAATGATTAGTGTTTATAAAAGGTAAATTGCTCTGGCATTAGTAATTTTAGATCTGGCTATATCACTAGCGTTAAATAATTAGATAAATTTTCATTACTTAACCAATAGTGGCATGCAAGTTGAACTAGATTTAGTCAATGTAATACTATTTCTATGTATGTGCAACAATTTCTCCATGAATTTATCTCAGAATTGACTTAATAATCTACATAAAAGAGCAACTTTCCCAAGCCTCACTGCATACTCATCTACCCGGACAAACCCATTCATTATCATAATTCAAACAGAAACCATTTGAATTATGTGGCAATAGACCACAGACGGGATCAAGTCGTACAGATAAGTAAGCAGGCAAAAAGATCAAACCGAACAAGTGTAGTTAACAAACGATCGAAGAAGATAAAAGATACTTGGATAAATATACAAACTACCACTATTCATCTCAACGGCTTTTTTTAACGTAGTCGCAATTGTTGTTCTACATCTCTAGATTCTCTACGTGCCTATACCTCTCTTAATTTGGTCAAATTCAAGAGATTTATGAAAATTCCCATGTAGGAAAAGAAACTAATCCAAAAGGCCCTAGGCTAAAATATATATGATTTCTATGTTAAAAATCATCCGTGAAGAGGTTTGAAAGCCCTCGACTACTGAATGATGAATGAAGAGGTTTGATGTGGAGAGAGAGAGGGGGGAAGGAAATTGGATATTATCCCCAAAGTGAGGTTTCAATTTTGTTTGCAAACAAAACATTTATCCACGGTTCAAAGCGTGGTGGTGAAGTAGGTGCTTGGCGGAACCGTGGGAGATATCAAGACGGTGAAAAGATGCAGCAGCCACATTTGGTTCTGGGGGAAGATGGGGAGGTTTGGCAACAAGTCGATTCAGAAGTTACAGTGAAGAGAGAACAAAAACGAAAAAAATATTTGTGAAGGTTAAATATTTAGGAAATTGCAAGGGGCATATTATAATATGCGATTTAATTTTTTATTTTAATATAAATTAAAAAATGATCGTAATTAATGCTCGAGGTTTGTGTAATTGAACCAGAATGTAAAGAGCTCGGATCATGTAATACCATCTCAGCTTTGCATTTCGATCCCAATATGGTACTGTACCCAAATAAATCACATTCCACTATTTTACACGACTCTTATCGATCATATCAAGTCGACTAGAAAAGTTTTGGGATAAACAAATGAATTTTTAAAATACCAATACATAACTTTAAAGGAATAGCTTCTCAGAAAGACCAAAACTTATCACAAGAAGAATCTCCTGCGGCTGGTATCCATCTCAGGCTGAAATTAAACGAAACATGGAAAAAACGAACAAGTAAGCAACTAGGCTGCAGACAACAGTTCTCTCCAGGCAAAATGACTAAATGGATACATCAGAAACATTACCTTGTGCACCCATTCGTATTCGCCTCCTTTCGTATCAAATGTTCCATGCTGAAGACTAATGAGCTTCAGAGTGAACCGAGGTCCACATTCCTGCAAGTTTGTAATCACAGGAAATACAAGATAAGCATCATTTGGCTTGAAAATCACATTAAGGGAACAGGTCACAAACAAAAACTATCAATGAACTACTACTCAGTACTCACAGTAGATTCAAAATGTATATTTACACCGAACAGGCAGAAAATGTCGTTCAGATTTACTTAAATAACAAAATGATGTGGGCACACTGAAATTGCTATACGTCAAAGTTGCACAGAAATGTGTACCAAAGAAAAACTGTAATGCATACTTGGACCTTGAACTCAAAATACGAACGCGAAACTGATTCCAATACACTTCTATGTTCTAACTTCTACAAATGTGGTTAAGGTAAGAAGCAAATCCCACAAACAGCAGAAAGAAAATGTGTTCAAAGATTCCATAGAGGAGAAAATGGAAAAATTGGGAAGTTACTTTAACAGAGTAAAAGGAAGTTTGATGCAAGTATGCAACAGATGTTTTAAATAACACGAGAAAGTTTACATAATAATATTATGCACATTATCAATCAAGAAACCAACCATACAACTACTTGCACTTCACTCACTCGGAATAGCACGCACCAAAAAGTTTTAAATTTCACAATTTGCATGGAGAATCAGATGCACTAACCTGAAGTCGAACATTGACTTTACCCTGGAGCTTGACTTCATTATCTTCTCCTTTAACTTTTGAGGTTGCCGCTTTGCTTTCTTTGGTTTCGAAAATGTACCTGTTGAAAGGATTATCAAGCAAACATCAGATATCCCGGCAAATCCTGAGCAAAAATAGTGCTAGGGAAGGGCACAGACCGGTGATGGCGGAAGAATATATAGTCACGCTGATTGTGGAAAGTAACTACTCTCCGTCCACGGAAATTAGGGTCTTGAGGGAACAGCGACTGTATCATCCTAGACAGACACTAAATCATTTCAGTCACTTCCAATTCATATATAGGTATAAAAATCAGGGCATAGTAAACTGGAGAGATGTAAGCAGAGCGAATTCAATGTCACATATATAGCGGTAGCAGACTCCCTGATAGCTAGCTCCTATGTGAATTGCAAAGTTTGCAGCATAATGTATCTAAAAGTTGTGAGTTTGATTTAATGTAGCAAGATTTGTATTAAAAAATGTAACACAAATGAAATATGCACCGTGCTATACAACATGTGGGGTATAGAGAACTGAAAAAATATTACTGATGCATGGCTATAACAACCAGGATTGGGGAAGGGGGGTGTCGGGCGGAAATAATGGAGGATTCTGCTTGGTTTAACAGGAAAAAAAAAAAAAAAAAAAAAGGAGAAGGATAGTTCATACCTGCCTACACGATGTCCCAATCGTGTGGTGAAGTTATTTAAAACCAACTCAGGCTGGTGACTAGTCGGATTCCCGTGACCCTGGTAAGTCACAAAGGCATTTTATAGTTAATGAGTTGAACGATCAAGATAAAGAAGAATTATGAAAATTACAAGAACGCTGCATATTTAGTCATTACTTGAGGTACACATTAAAATGAATCAATCAGACCAATGTGGAGTCAAAACTTGTAAGCAATAATTATATATACCCGTTCTAGTTTTATTCAACACACATGAAAAACTGAATGAATCATAACCTCACCTTAATGTCCTTCCGTAAAACAAGCTTCGAAAGTTTGAAGTGAGCTGTAGGACCATCAGGTAACCCAATAATTAATAGAGCATCTGCAGCAACTTACAAGAGTTAGACGAGAATATCGATATGATACATAGGAACGGCCAACTTATTCATTCCACCTCCGCCCCTCTATGCAGTTATGACCAGACCGAAAAAAAAATGATTAAACCTTTTTCTGTCCTTGTAGCAGTTGAAATAAATGCTAATCTGGTGAATATAGTGAAGTGCTGCCGCAAATAGCACACATGCAGGCTATTAAATTTTAATACTGTTTTCACTTTTACACCACGTGTCCTACAGTATTTGATATGAAAGGTGTTCAACTAAAATAAGCTCCTCTTCAACTTAATTCCCAAATCCCAATATCATTCAACTACTTAGTTGCCTAAAAGTTAAAACATCACACATTTAATTATCTTTCAGTTGCTTTTCCTATTTGTTAGGTAAGATGCCGAACTCATCAAAGAGAATTCAGGCAGCCCATTGTAGACTTCATCCCAGGGAAAAAACTTTAGCGTTGACTGATGAGGGCGCCCCTCTCAGAACTCACATATTTGATCAAGTGTTTTATTAGACTCACATGGAGCTACAGCATATTGCACTAATTGTCCTTAAAGCAAGTAATCTGATTATACCATTATTTTGTTCTTGTAGCATAAGAAAAATGTGGGACTGGAAGGATAGGGAGTTCCAAGAAGGGGTTTTGCATGACACTCAATTTGCATAGCAAAGAGTTCTTTCTATTTTGAAACTGCATTGGGCTTTAAGCAACAGCCTGATTATCTTGGAATTAGAAATTGTAATGAGAACTGCAAAAATACTTGTGTGGGCTGTGTTCAAACTCTACCAAGTTAGCAGAGTGTGGGTTGAAAATACTCTCTTGCCCGTAAGCTAGAGTTTAGATAGTCTGTAAAAAGTAGACTTAAGGCAGTCCCTTATAGACTTATCAAAGTTATTATAGGTCTTACCTCTCAGGCATGTAACCTTAACTTCTAGAGGAGGGCACTGCTCAAAATTTTTTATAATCGCTGAAGTGTCAAATAAGGTTTCTAATACAGCTTCTATCAAAGCACGTTACCATGCATTATGTCTGGCACAATGCAAAAAAGTCTGAAACCATATCATGCTCATGCTACTAAAACAAATTGCACTACCCGCCCCATCAAATCACACTCATGAAAACACAAACATTACAAAATCAGCAACTACTCAGACAAAGAATCAACCTGGCTCCCGGCGATTGGTATGCACAACTATAAGAGAAGTGAAGTCTTTCTTTTTTGCATATTCAACAATCTGCAAAGGTAATAAACATTACAAATCCAAAATCGACCGCATAACCTCCTTAATACTCAATTAAGGGTAAAGATTAACATGCCTTTTTAAGATCATAGGTTCCTCTCTTGTAGAACTCGGAATTCGGGATCACAGACTGAAGTTCAGAAATAAACGCAGGTCCCCTCTGTGAACACATCACAACAAGAAACAACCAAGAGAAAATCAAAAACATGAATTACTATGTCGAATCCTTTACCTCTCATTAACAAGTTCATAAAGAAACTCCAGGACAAAGAAAAACAAAAGTGCACATTCATTCAAATTGCTGAACATTTGTAAATCCAAACATCTTTATATCGATAAGTATGAGTTAAGGATCATCAAAAACAAAGGTCAATTTCTAGTCATAACTAAATCTTATAGAAGAAGTGTGAATTGAAGCAAAGCCACTATTCAACAATACTAGAATACAATACACGGCAAGCAAGCAAGCAATTAAATGTGCCTCGTAGCAGCGATACTAGTTCATTTCTCTCTTTATTTCTTCTTTACAAAATTAACAACATCAGAAGCAGGCAATTCTCAACTAACCATGGAATCACAACTACTACCACTAAACCAAACACCAGACACTTCTACTCCTAAAAACAGTTACAAAAGCAAACGTAAACAATCTAAAACACAAAACGAATGAGTAATACATGATACAATTACAATACACACCACCATGGAATCAGGCAAATTCTACCAAGTACCAACATCAGAAGCAGGCAATTCACAACTAACCATGGAATCACAACTCCTACCACTAAATGAAACACCACCCACTCCAAAAAAAACCGTTAAAAAAGAAAACGTAAACAATCTAAAACGCAAAACGGATTAGTAAAACATGAGACAATACAAATATGGCTTAGTTCGTTTTCCGATATCATATCAATGTATGGAGGTAACAATTACTATAAATAACCAAACTCTTCTACACTGTCTTCTTCTTCTTCTCTCTAATTTCTTCTTTATAAAATTAACAACATCAGAATCACTAAACAAAACACTACACACTCTTAACAAATAGTTCCAAAAGCAATCTAAAACACCAATTCAACAATTAAGCAATAACATCAACAAGTAATCAATACAATCTACACAAATTAACATGTAAGGTAGCTGACTGACCGTGGAGTGGAATCGAGAAGTTGTAATCAGAACCTTGGGAATCCGCTCCTGCTTCACAATCGCACTGAACTCATCAGCATCATTAGCAGCAAAAAGCTCGTCATCATCAGGTCTGCAAACGGTCTCGTCCAGCTCACGCGTATTCTCAATAGTGCGAGGGGTGTTTCTCGGAGGAGGCTCCTCGCCGAGCTCGAGAGCTCTCTTCTCGGCAGCTTCAACAGCTTTAGCCCTTTTCTTCTTCTCCAATTTCTTCGCCTGCTTTTGCTTTGCGTGGACTTGTGACCTCTTGTCCTTGTTCTTTATCATCGACGGAAGTAAAGCGTCTCTCGCCTTCATGGTGGCAGTCTATTGGGCGGCGAAAATGGTGGACCTGACCTAGGGCTGCTGCTTTGGCTAATTAGCTCGTTTAAGAACGACGACAAGATACAAATATGGTTTGCAATTTACAGTAATATCCTTTGCCAGAAAAATAAAATAAAACTTTTGTTGGGCCTACGAATATAGGACCATCAGTCCATTATTACTATCAATCAAGACCAATACCTATTTGGGCTGCTCATCGTTTAATGGGAAATTTCAGGCAAAGTGGACTAACTTTTTTTCTAAAAGAACTTTTATGAGAGTTTGTGTTTGATTCAATTTTAAAAAAAACACTACATTTAGAGGTTGCTTTGTTTATATTGATTCTTAACTTATTGCTCCAAATAACTGTAATTCATTTAAAATAATAAGAAATTAGTTGAACTGCTACATATGATTTGTGACACACGAATTACCTTCTCCATATATGTTATCCTACTAGGCCTTGTAGTTGATTCAATTTGGTCCCCTTGTAGATGTATGTTAACTTGCCTTGTAGTCGGTCCAATTTGGTCCCTTGTAGATGTATGTTAACTAGGCCTTGCAATTTGATCCATATCAGATCGGCCCACCACATTGAATTCATGACGGACTCATAAAATTCTCTGCCTAGTCATGTTTGATATGGAAGAAAAAGTGAAATTCACCGATAAATAATGGATGAATTACAACAGGGAACTTGCTTTGACCTTTTTTTGATTAAATTTGAGTGGCTTTGGAAATGTAAAAGTACGAAACTATCCTTCACCACCCAACAACATTGACCACCAGCCACCACCCGTTGACCACCACTACACCACTCTGCACCGTTGACTGCCAAAGGTCACCACCCTTGCACATTTGACTGCCACCATAAACACCAAAATTCACCACCACTTCCTTGCACCTTTGACCCAACCAGAATGAATTTTGATCCGTTGGATAAATTGATAATTTTATGTATTGAATCTGACCGAACTTAGAACAACTCGGTATTGTAATAATATTTATTCGATAATTTGAGTGCTTTTGGAAATGTAAAAGTACAAAACTACCCTTCACCACCCAATATCATTAACCACCAGCCACCACCTGTTGACCACCACCATAAACACCAAAGGTCACCACCACTGCAACTTTGACCGCCACCGTAAATGCCAAAGTTCACAACCACCGCACCTTTGACCTCCACTCACTTGCACCTTTGACCACCATGCACCCCTTGAACCTTTGGGGTGCAGAGTCCATTTGAGCTGACCCATTCCGAATGAATTCTGATCCGTCAGATAAATTGATAATTTTATGGATTGAATCTGACCGAACTTAATTAGAACAAATTGGAATTAAACTCATGTAACATATTTTAATTGTTAGATTTGTGTGTTGTCGTGCCTTATATCACTAATATAACCTTCTGCAATAAAATTTATACCTATAATGGGGGTTGGGGGGTGGTTATGGTGTCCAACATTCAAATTAGAAAATTTTGATACGGCATTTATATAAGTTTTATGAGGCCTTGACATGATAGATGTGTTTATGACTTTCAGTACATTAGTATCAAATAAAAGTTCAATTCTAGTTTTCATTTTTCTTCTCACCTACTTACAATCCATATGCATCTTACATTAAATTACCCTATAATATCTACCATACATTTCGTTATTAGCTACAACCCTCCAAAAATAAAAATAGTGAACATCCTCATTTATCTCTTCCCAATACGAAACTGCAACCAAAATTCATTCACATCTCCCAGCTTATTTCTTTCTTTCACTTTCTTTCCATCTAAAAGGACAAGATCATTTTGGCCAATCACCATTTTGGCCAAAAAGACTCCCATTTTGGCCGGTCCTCTTCTTGTTGACGAAGGTCACCAAGTACTACTCCACATCGTGCATCTCTCCTTCCGGCAAAGAAGATCACAAGGGGCAGATGTTTTGTGACAAAATCTAGGTAAATTGAATTGATCAATTAAAAAGCAAGTGGTTGTTGAACCTTATTTATCCTCATCATCATCAACTCTTATCCCATCACATTAAATACATTCACATTGTTTGTGTCACAATGATTGTATAAGTTCGAACTTCGAAGTTTAAAACTTTAAAAATTATAAATATTATCTATAATATAAAAGAATTTGTTGTCTATTTGTTCTAGTTCAAAGAAAAAAAGGGATTTTGTTTTGAAAAACAAATCATTGTCTCTTTTATTGTCCATACCGTCCACTAGCTACATTTCATGTGTCATACTGCTGTCATATTAAAATCCCATTAGATGCTTACTGAAAATAAATCCCATGGTGTTTTTCTTTTTGTAGTAGTTGAACCAAAATTTGTTCAATTTCTGGTGTACTATATATTTGTCAAAGTCTTGTTTCTTTATTTATTTCAATTCAAAAGTTCTTTGCTTTTGTACACCTTTAACAACCAAGATTCTTGACGCAGAAGCTGATGTATTATATGTAAAAGGTTAAAACAACCTTTTCCCATTTCTCAGCTTTTTTTTGCTGCTGTAACCAAGGTCTCTTTTTCATCACTTGGTAAGCCAAGCCATCAATGCCTCATTGTTCTTCCATTTTCTTGCTCTTTGTGATTCTCTGTCTGTGCTGTTTCAGTCTGATTTTGTGATTTGTGTGAATGGTTTCTTGATTTTGCTCTTGTTTGAGGCTCTATTTGTGGATTTGATTTGGGATGCATTTATTTCAAGTATAATGAAGATATTTTTAATAAAGATAGATGCACTATTTTTAACTGTGTCACCCTTATCTTAAAAGTACACTTCTTTTTAGCAGATGCAAGTAATATACTGTAGTAAGTACACTTTTCTCAAAAGGAAAAGAAAAATTCCTGGAAATGCTTTTCTTCCCAGCTTGTTTAGAAATCTTATCAGTTATTGGGGTGCATTGAATAGAATATAGGCTTCTATATATACCAGATTTTTTACCTTTTGTAAAGATATCTGATAAATTCACATTCTTGGGTACTCTGCAAAAAGGTCTGTTTCTTTCCCATATCTCAGGCTAGCTAATGCAATTCTGTTTTGTTAATTTATTGATTTCATGATTGGTATGCTTTGTTTGATGTTGCTTTAGATGCAAATAGAATGAAAGGAACGGATTTAAACGTTTCGAAATATTGCTTCTTGATGATTTCTAGTTGTAGATGGCTGTGTAATACTGTGATGCTCTTGTCCTTAGATTCAAGTGTATGATATTTCTGATCTTGAAAATTTAAACATTACATATATGTCATTTTTTTTTTTTACCAAATTCTCAACTTCTTAGCATTTTATGAATAGGCTGCTTGGATATTCAGTGCATTTGGTAAACCATATAAACCAAATAATTAGTGATATTTGGTTTAACTATAATTTTTTTTAATTTAATGATTATACCAAATGGAGGATTTTGTCTTGGAGATGATAGCAGATTAAAATTTTCATGTCACATGGGATGATGGGATGACTTGTAATTGCAGGAAAAGGGGGAATTTTTTACACTAATTTTTGTAGTTTGTACTATATGCTTGTTTAGTTGTTCACAGAAGTACATTTTTGCATACCATATATTCTTATAGCACTGCTAAATCTTGTTTAGTAGTTAAATATTAATATTTGAAGTATCATGGAAGTCTTGTTTATTAGTATTAAATTAGCCACAGGCCTTTTGATTCTATAGAAGGTCGGAGTTTTTCTTGCATATTTCACCTTCTTTGCAAAGCTGTTAGTTGCATGCTCTTGTTAGAGGTCTTTTCTCTTCACTTGGTCTGATTTGAATGCTTCAGTGCTATACTTTCTATCCATGCTTATAATTTCTTTTATGACTTCCATTTTCGTTTGTGTTAATTTGAGTAGCGGAACCGTTTCTGGGTTGGCAATTCATATTTATAAGCGTAGTCTTAAAGGGAGATATGTTTCGGTTTCATAACTTCATATTGCTTTCATTCTGGTGAACTTGATAATTGAGCTGTTTCAAGTTTTCACTGGAATGTAAGGAAACCTTGATCCAAATTTTCAAGGCAAAAACAGAACTGATGCAGATGGACACCGATGAATGCACTGTTAGTGCATACGATATCTCAATTATCACAATGCAAACTATTAGAACATAATAGTTTGGAAAAGGCGTAAAGCCATTAAGTGCTTTTCATCCTTACATAAACGTCATCGTATGATATTTGGTTTAACAGATTTGCTTCTTTTGTTGTATTGTTCAGGTACAGGGTAATTGGGATGAGGATAACCGGGCTTCAAAGCGCATTTCTTTCTCTTCTGATATTCTTTTTTGTAATATCAATTGATGCTGCAGCAGACCTTAAGCGGTTGAAGATATGGCCGATGCCAAAGTCAGTGAGCTATGGAGGCGTAACCCTCTACCTTAGTAATGATTTCAAATTGAAAACCGAAGGAAGTAAGTTCCTTGATTCCTCTGGGATTCTGAAGGATGCATTCTCAGAGACAATTAATGTTGTTAGAGGCGCTCATGTAATTGAGGCTGATGTGTCAAAATTCAATCGCTCTTTTGTGCTGGAAGGGATTCATATTGTTGTGTATTCTCCTTCCGATGAGGTAGCCAATAAGCAACTATCATCTTTTCTGTACTGAATACTTTGTTGAACTCGTGAAGTGAATTATGACATTGGTCTGACTGACACTTTATTGCGTTTGATGCAGTTGCAACATGGCATCGATGAGTCCTACAGGCTGCATGTACCGTCGAATGTAAACCCACTCTTTGCACGCATTGAGGTGGTCCTCTAATCAAATTCTTTCAAAATTTGTAGTAAAAGCATACTCTACAGGCTTTATATAATTTGTTTTCGTGCAGGCACAAACTGTTTATGGAGCTTTACATGGGCTTCAGGTTATACTCTCATCCCAAACTTAATGTAGCTTCTTCGATTTTAAAGAAACATAAGTTAGTAAATGATAAAAAAAAAAATCTGTTCTTTTTGGCAGACATTTAGCCAACTATGCTATTTTGACCTTAAAACAAGAGGGATCGTGCTCCATCAAGCCCCGTGGACAATAGCTGATCAGCCACGCTTCCCATACCGAGGACTTTTGATTGGTAAGATACCTACTCCTAGCGGGATTGTATGATTTGGTCAGGCTCTAAGCTATATTTGTATTTCTTATAATGCATTTGTACTTGTGGCATGCAGACACATCGAGACATTATCTGCCTTTGCCTGTCATAAAGAAGGTCATTGATTCAATGACCTATGCCAAGTTGGTACGTAGGAGTTAGGACCACACAAGAAGCAACTTCGTTACCAGAATTCTGCAACTATATCACTAATTTCTGTCTTTTGTTATCAGAATGTGCTGCATTGGCATATAGTAGATACACAATCTTTCCCGCTTGAGATACCATCATATCCAAATCTGTGGAATGGTGCATATTCCAGTTCTGAACGATACACATTTGCTGATGCCATAGAGGTTGTGAGGCAAGTCGGTCTTTTTTCTGATGTTTGTTTTTTCAATCTTCACATTCACATGCTATATGTTTCTAAGCTTGTCCCAACTTCCAGTTATGCTAAACGAAGAGGAATTAACGTTCTGGCTGAAATCGACGTCCCTGGCCATGCTGAATCCTGGTACTATTTCTAACATCAACTTCGAAATTTTCTTATCTTCCTTAAAACATAGCAAACTGAGCTAGTGTTTATCATTAGGGGGGTTGGCTATCCTGGTCTGTGGCCTTCATCAAAATGTAAAGAGCCACTTGATGTCAGCAGTGAGTTTACCTTCAAACTAATAGATGGGATTCTGTCAGGTATCATCACTACTTCATGGTCTATGCATGGCACATTTTGTTTTCGGATTCATCACAACCAACTCATGTTTACTATCTTCTATTTCAGATTTCAGTAAGATCTTCAAATATAAGTTCGTTCACCTTGGAGGTGACGAAGTGAATACCAGTAAGAGTTTTAAACTGAGCAACATTTATACTTACATTGTCATTTTGAACTGAGATGTTTAAACAAGTAAATTTGAATTCAGGTTGCTGGCAGACAACTCCTCGTATTCGCAACTGGTACGTGTCATGGTTTGCTTAGTTCACCAGAATCCTTCAGTTACATTACTGGTTAATCGCATTAGTTCAACTAACCGGATCTCTTGATTTACAGGTTACGGAAGAATCACCTGAATGGTTCTACTGGGTATGAGTACTTCGTGTTACGAGCACAGAAGATAGCTTTGTCACATGGATATGATATCATAAATTGGTATGAGAACTACATGAAACCTACCGTATCACTTGTGTCGTTTTCCATACAAACTATGTACATTAACGATAGCAAATTGCAGGGAAGAAACGTTTAACAACTTCGGTAAAAAGTTGAGCCCCAAAACCATTGTCCATAACTGGTAAGTCACGTAGAAACTGCATTACGACAAAAATCTTTGAGTTATGTTGAACCAAATACCTTTGAGTTACGTTGCGAATTTGCAATTTTGTGCAGGCTTGGAGGTGGTGTTGCACAAAAGGTGGTTGAAGCCGGATTGCGTTGCATTGTTAGCAACCAGGACAAGTGGTACTTGGATCACTTAGATGCTCTTTGGCAAGGCTTCTACATGAACGAACCACTCACCAATATCACCAATCCGAAACATCAAGCATTAGTCCTCGGTGGGGAAGTGTGCATGTGGGGCGAACATATAGATGCGTCAGACATCGAGCAAACCATATGGCCCCGGGCTGCAGCAGCTGCAGGTAACTGTCAGTCGTCTGATTCACCAATCTTTTTCGTTCATTTTGAAATCGTAACGTGGTTTTGCTTTCTGGCGTAATGCAGAGAGGTTGTGGACATCTCATGAACTGATAGCTAAAGATCCGGAGCAAGTGAAGGAGAGATTATCACATTTTAGATGCCTACTGAATCAAAGAGGAGTTGCTGCAGCTCCACTGAATGGTTATGGCAGAGATGCACCAGAGGAACCTGGATCATGTTATGTGCAATAGTATGTATTATAGTGGAAAAGAAAAAGAAAAAACTAAAATGGTACTTATAGAGATTCAAGTCACAAATACAACTTATCTCCAATTGTTAGTGATTTATAAAAATGTCAATCTCTTGCTGGCATAGCAGTCTTTTGTAGCTCTCTCAAAATGGACCCTTTTCTTTCTTTCTTATATTTAGGATAAAACTACACCCAAGTTTTATGCTAATTAAGAGCATTCTTTGTAGGAGCCCTAACTAACATGTTTGCCTTAAATTTGAGAAGAACATGTACCTTAAACATGCGAAGTAACTTCTAAGCGATTTAGGAAGGGGGCATGCAAATGATATTACTAGACTAATTTCACTATTTTTCAATGCTACTACCAATACATAAATATAAGAAACCAAGTCATGGGACTTAAAGCTTTAGATGAGGAAATATCAAACATGTTTATATGAACAGTAGATCAAGCTTGCCCCAAGGATCGAAGTTTGATAACTATGTAAAATTTACTTGTCACATTCTATGGCTTGGATAATTTGTTGATCCCACTATAATACAGACTACTATATACTTCATTCATTCATTCATTCATTGTTACTTGATCCTCATTCATTTTGCTTTTACATAGAATCACTAATTATCAATGGCTTCCGGAATGGCGGAACCAAGGGGGTCCAGACTCCAGTGTGAAAGAGGAGTCGAACACAATCATCCTCCAATATAGAAAATGATTCCATCATACCCGAAGTTTAACGTGTTACGTCAATCAATTTACATTAAAAGAGTAACAACCAATACATGAATGAGTACATGATTATGTGTTTTGGCCTAGGAAGCACCGATACTCCAAAATGACCAAGTATCCATTCCGATACGTATCCGATACCCGATTCGCCCCGATTCGTCTCCGATACGTATCCCTCCCCTTTAGCCATATTGTTAAACATTTGTTGTGATTAGTGATGAATAACTAAAGAGTAATATTAGTTATTTACTTTATTATTTGTTTTTAAGTATTTATTAGAATAACTAGTAGCTAGAAATTTTTAAAATTAAAAATTTACATACTAAACATATTAAAATATATTAAAATATATTAAAAAATTAAACGTATTAGTCACGTATTCGTATCCTACTTTTTTAAATTTTGACGTATCGACGTATCCATGTCCGTATCGTGTCCGCGTCCGTATCCGTGTCGGTGCTTCTTAGGTTTTGGCCCATTATATATCAATGAATGGACAGTTTTAACCTTCTATTCAGATTTAAAAATCTAATCAAACAACTCTTATGTCAGTCATTTCGTTAAAATCCAAACAAACGACTTCAATTAATAACTTGGAAAAAATAATTAATGGAGTTATATTATGAAAGTACAATAAATATAATTTCATAATATAATTTTATTAATTATTTTTCGAAATGATTCAGGAATAATATGAGGTCAAGTTGGACTACGAAAAAGTCAACAAAACGAATGGAAATCCTGCGGAGGAAGTAATAATTATTCACTTATATTCCATACTAGAATTCAAGTCACACGCTATGCGTGTGCTATGATATTTTTGTAAAACATTAAGTAATGAATCAATACTAATAGTAAACGAATGGAATTGATTAGAAAATAACCATTTGAAAATTAACAAATTGTGTATCTAGTAGTTAAACTTAATAGAAACGTTGTCCTATAAACGTATATAGTTTTTGTTGTCATGCAATGAAAAGTTTTGGATCGAACGATATTAGACATACAAAAATTATTCCTCCGCTGAGTTAAGAACCATTGGATACATTTTTAGGCTATTAAAACATTCAACCTCGAAATCTGCATTTCGCATGCTAATTGGTGTTGTGTTACGCGTACAAAACGTTCTCCTTGCTATTAGTTTTTTGAAATTCATGATTGTAATTTAAATGATATTATGTCCAATCAGTTTCACACTTTTAACATTTAAATATTTGATATATCACATCTGTAATTCTTGTCAATCTGTTTGCATTAATACATGTGTAACACGACCACGTGTTAAATTCACATACTTCTGCTATTTCATCTTATTGTTAGAGCCAAAAAATAATCTCATTTATTGTAAAATATTACAATGAAAAGGTTGAAACGATCATATTCATGGTGATCAACTCAAACTCCTTCTAAAAAAAATAATAATAATAAAATGGTCGTGCTCGCGAGCAAGATCACATTAACTGACCAAAAATTGACCTTAATCTAAGCTTTGACTGGATTTTATCACGGGGTACTCGCGGTCACAATTCCCTGGCCATAAAATTGGACAAATTTGCATTCAAAAAACAATATTGGTTTACAAGAAGATCTTAGCACACGCGTAGCGTATGACATGAGTTCTAGTGTAGTAAATAAATGTATGTCATATTCAATGAATGTATATTTTAGATGATTTCTAACCACAGGGTCTACGATAAAGTTATCCCCTTGATATGATACATGTAAATAATTTTCATGGTATTACCATTGAAATTTTGTTAAGAGTGGATGTTTATCCAATTCACGATTATAGTTCAAGACGAGGGCCGGGCGGACAATGGCAGTGCTTGTCACCCTCATTTGTTTTTACGACATGGTATTTGCACGTGTTATTGCGTGCTATATTCGTGTATTTTTGTTTTATCATCTTCTTGATTGGTAATGATGCCCACGGCCCTGAACTACCGCGCCATTTGGTAAACAACATCTGGCATGTTCTGTTTTTACGTGGCTATGCTTGCATGTAGTAATCTTGAACTTGTCGTAGTCGGATGTATATAGGCCTGATTTTGTATTGATCTTTTTCTGTGCATGGAGTTTATCAAATCACGAACCAAATTTCGGAATTTGGCGTCTCATTTAGGTTTGTTGTTCTTGGTCGCATTAATTGGCCTTGTCTCTTAGTCTTTGATATAGTTTTGAGACACAGTGAAACTCTGGGTGTTTCCCCTGTTAATTGTGCATTATACACACTTGGGTTTCAATGATTTTAAACTTGTATATCGAAAAAAAAATACTAATGTAAGATCAATTATATCGCGCACTGAAATTACTTTTTTTAAGTATAATAAAATTTTAAAAGTAGTATCACATTTCATAATGATTTGATATTAGAGTATATATATATATATTAATGATTATAGATCAAGTTGGAGCCTGTTTTCTACTTTATGAGTTCAATATTGGTTGCATATTTTAATCTAATGTTGTATGGGAGGAACAAAATAGCATTCGATTTCCATGGTGTAGTTGTTGGGACGAAAAGAGTAAGAGCTTGTAAATGAAACCATTTTTTTAAAATTTTAAACGGTAAATATTACAACTACTCCTAGACTACTGTGTTCCCTTCCACTGGACCACCTTATAACTTAGTTCTTAAGAGTAAGCTTTATTTAGGTTATGCTTTAGTATTGTTTTATTTAGAATTTAGATTATGAAACACTCCGTTGATTGATTTTAAACACCATTGTATCAAGGCTTCAGTTTCTTATTAAAAAAACCAAACCTTATCCTTAACATCTTGCTAAACACTCGATTGAAACATGAGGGCATTATCCGGAATCACCAAAAAATGTAACAATGTACTCACCTAATCAGGAGCGGAACCAGGATTTGGAGGTAGGGGAGGTCAAATTATATACACATGATTTTTCAAACGTTCGGGGGGTCAAAATTTCAAAAATCGTATATATTACTATCAGAAGATGCGGAAGGAATGAAACAGATGAACGAAGTCATGATTGAAGATGAGAGCAATCTAAATTAACCTCTGCTTGTATTGAATATTATCTAAATGTACAGATACAATACTGAGAGACTTGTTTATATACAAGGAAGAAGAAGAAAGCGCTCAACTGTATTTACAAGTAGAAAATGCTACTCTAAACTATTTACATCCAACCAAAGTCGTGCATAACAGTATGCACGACCTCTAACGTCTTGTACTGCGAACTGGCATAAGTCTTGGCGCTCTGGACATCGAACTCTAGCATATCAATTCGTCTCTGTTGCTCTTGTTCTGTCAGTTGCTCTTGAGACTGAATGCTTGTTACACAAGTTGTAATCCTTGATTCTTGAGACTCCCCCTCAAGAGGTGCGTAGTTATCAACGAAGTACATCTTGGACATCAAGAACTTCAATCTATCAGCTGTGAGAGCTTTAGTAAAAGCATCTGCAAGTTGATTCTCTGAAGAAACATATAACACTTTTATGACTCCTGCAAGAACTTTTTCCCTGACAAAATGACAGTCAATCTCCAAGTGTTTTGTGCGTTCATGAAACACTGGGTTCTTGGTGAGATGAATCGCCGATTGATTGTCACAATACAATGTGACAGGCTCTTTAAAACAAATGTTAAAGTCTCTTAAAAGAGACAACAACCAGATGATTTCACAACTGGTGAATGATAAAGCCCTGTATTCAGCTTCACTCGAAGATCTGCTTACAGTGGCTTGTTTCTTGCTTTTCCAGCTTATGAGAGACCTTCCCAGAAAAACACTATAACCAGTAGTAGACCTCCTTGTGATGGGACAAGATGCCCAATCAGAATCACAATAGGCTACTAACTGAATGCTCACATTATGGGAGAAAAGAAGCCCTTGGCCAGGTGCATTCTCGAGATATTTAACTACCCTGAGAGCTGCTTGCATATGCAACATAGTAGGTCTGTCCATAAATTGACTAAGGACCCCTACTGCAAATGTAATATCAGGCCTGGTGATGTTCAAGTATATCAACTTACCCACCAATTTCCTGTAAGCAGTAACATCATGCAACTCTTCACTATCTTCATCTAAAGTAATTTTGAAATTCACTTCAATGGGTGTAACAACAGGTTTACAGTTAGTCAAACCTGTCTCAGATAAAAGTTCAAGAATATACTTCCTTTGACACACATGCAAACCTTTAGAAGATGTTGTAATCTCAAGCCCTAAGAAGTATTTCACATCACCCAAATCTCTTATTTTGAACTTGTTATGCAGTAAAGCTTTTATTGAATCAATCTCTTTGTCCAAAGAGCTTGTGATGATGATATCATCCACATAAACCAAAAGAGCAGCAAAAACACCATTTTTGATTCTTGTAAACAAAGAATGATCAGATGATGATTGACTAAAACCAAGACTAATCAAAGTCTCAGAAAACTTGTGATTCCACTGCCTGGAGGCTTGTTTCAAGCCATACAGTGATTTTTGCAATTTTAGCACAGACTTTTGCTTAGTTAGAGAAGACTGATGCATGATCTCCCCCTGAAACAAGTATCCAGGAGGGGAATCCATGTAAATGTCTTCCTATAAATCACCATTAAGAAAGGCATTAGCCACATCCATCTGTTGACAGGACCAACCATGATGAGCAACTATGGCTAGAAAGGTCCTGACTGTTGTGAGTTTGGCAACAGGACTGAAGGTTTCAAGATAGTCAAGGCCATATTTATGAGAATAACCCTTGGCAACTAACCTGGCTTTGTACTTATCTATAGAACCATCAGCCTTCAACTTAGTTTTATACACATACTTGCAGCCTATAGGAGAGGCGCCAGGGGGAAGTAAGACCTCAATCCAAGTACCATTCTGTCTAAGAGCATCAAGCTCTTGTGTCATGGCTTCTTGCCAATGAGGTGAATTGACAGCTTGATGGTAAAATTGAGGGTCTTGCTGAATCATTAAATTGAGAGCATAATGCCTATCAGTAGGTGAAAGATGATCATATGACACATAGTTAGTGATAGGATACCTGGTTCCTGTCCTAACTACAGGAACTCTATGCAATAAATTGCAATAGAAATCCCTAAATTTAGGATTGAAAGAATGTTCTCTCAAAGACCTTCTGAGAACAGGTGTGTCAGATACAACTGATCTTTCAGGTGTGGCAGAAATATCAAGGGTATCCAGGTTTTCAGCAAGTGAAATTGGTGTGGGAGAGGCAGTAGAATGCTCATGAGAAGAATGAACTGGTAAAGAGTGAGATACAGAAGAAGAATGAACTGGTGAATTATGAGGAGAGAGAAGAAAAGGTGAGACATCGTGAGAAATATGGGGAGAAAGGGGTTCTGGTGAAAAGTGAACAGGTGAAGAAATAGGTGAATGATACTGAGGTGCAGGGGTAGTGAGGGATTGTGGAGGTAGAGAGACCTGTAACTCTGGAAGCATTGAATTGTCATGAACAACAGGTAATGAAGGACTTTGAGAAGAATGAGATGACTTGAGATAGGGAAATTTATTTTCAATAAAATGAACATCTCTAGAAGTGCATATTTTATGAGTATCCATATTGTAAACCAAATATCCTTTCATGTCAGGTGGATACCCAATAAAAACACAAGCACTAGCCCTGGGATCAAATTTCTTTCTGTGAACAACAGGATTTAACATGTAACACAAGCAACCAAAAGACCTGAGATGATCATATGCAGGTGGAGTACCATACATAATCTCATAAGGTGTGACTTTATCAAGAATTAAAGAGGGAATTCTATTGATAAGATAAACTGCTGTCATGACAGCATGACCCCAAAACTTTAGAGAAACACCAGACTGAAAGAGAAGAGACCTAGCAACATTTAACAAATGTTGATGCTTGCGCTCCACAACACCATTTTGTTGTGGAGTGTAAGGACAACTCCTTTGATGAACAATTCCCAAAGAAGTTAAAGCATTTCCAAATATGAACTCAGTACCATTATCAGATCTAATGGTTTTAATAATGATATTATGCTGAGTCTTGATCAAATGAATAAAAGAAAGAACAATGTCCTTCACTTCAGATTTTTGCTTAAACAAGTGCACCCAAGTGAACCTACTATGATCATCTACTATGGTAAGAAAATAGTGATGACCATTCACAGTAGATTGAGAATAAGGACCCCACACATCTAGGTGAACTAAATCAAACAATTGATGAGACATAGAAACACTAACAGGAAATTGCTTCTTTTTCATTTTAGCTTCAATGCAAATAGTACAGTTCTTATGCTCTTGACACTTTACAGAAGAAGCTTTGATCAATTGCATCCTCTTGAAAGAGGGATGACCTAGTCTATAGTGCCAGAGCAGACTATCATCTATCTGCTGAACAACATGAACTGCAGACTCATTCATTTTATTGAAAACAGGTAAATGAAATTTCTCAGAAATTGGCATGACATACAGATTATTAAACTGTTCAGCGAGCCCAATCCTTATCTTTGAAGAAACTGCCTGTAAATAGCATGAATCATGAGTGAACACAAAATCAAATTGACCTTCTGCTGTAAGTTTACTAACAGACAACAAATTCACTTTAAATGAGGGAACATATAAGACATCTTTCAAAGTGATGTGTTCATTTAGCTTCAGATGACCAGTTTGAGCTACCTTGATCTTAGATTTATCAGGCAATTGCACATGAGTGTCAAGATGTGTAATGTGTGAAGTAAAGAAAGCAGGATCACATATTACATGGTCTGTGGCACCAGTGTCAACGATGAAATAATTGTGCAAAATGGTAAAGATACTAGCAGCATGTGATACTAGTGGAAAAGAGAATGTTATACCTGCCATTTTGGGTGTAACACTCAGATAAGAATTCTCAGCTTCTCCACTGTCATCACTAGCATTTGGTCCTTGAGATTGTACAGTCTGTCCCATGAGATTCATCAAGTTCTTCATCTGAGACTTGACCTGAGAGTATTGTTGAAACAAGTCTTGTTGTCCAACCTGATTGGTAAAGTGAGTAGGTTTGGACTGAGATTGATAATGCGGACCATAAGCTACAGATCCCTTAGACTGATACTTAGAACCTTGACCACCAGATGCCTTGGAGTTGTACTGAGTGTATTGAGATGATTGTCCTTGTCCATAACCTTGTTTAGCCTGGAATTGTGAACTCTGACCTGGAGTAGAGTTGGCTGCCTTCTTTGTGAACTTAAAGTTCGGAGGGAAACCTATAATCCGGTAACAACCCTCACGCACATGCCCTGGTCTCCCACAATTATCACAGAACATCCAGTCCTTATCCTTTCTCTTGTTCTTAACAGCCAAATTCATGTTATTACTATTACCAGGTCCACTTCCTCCATAACCGGATCCACTTCCTCCAGTAACATTACAACCAAAACCAGATACACCGCCTCCTGAACTATTGCCACCAAACCTAGATCCTTTCTGAGCTTCCTCCTGAGTACACAACTTAAAAGCTTCATCAAGCGTCATCTTCTTAGTATTCATGATAATATGTCCCCTGACATAGAAATTCAATCCCATTAGGAATTGAAATATCATATCCACCTTTGTGTTGCAGAAAACACACCTAATACTCTTAGGTTTACCTTCTTCACAGATACAGTCAGGTAGAGGCCTAAACTGCCTAAGTTCTGCCCACATTTTTGACATCTGACCAAAATAGTCTGATACAGACATGTCACCTTGTTCTAAGCCATAGATTCTCATTTGCAACTGATAAATGTGAAGATATGCAGGACTAGAATACCTAACAGCTATCTTCACCCACACTTCACTTGCAATTTGACAAAACATCACTGTACTTCGAATATCATCAGACAGAGAGTATAATATCCACGAGAGAACTATGTTATTGCATCGTAACCAAGGTACATACAATTTACTCTCTAAAGCAGGCATAGCTAAACCTTCATCAATGAAATCTAACTTGTTTTTGAAAGTTAAAGTTCGAATCATCTCATGTTTCCAGGAGAGATAGTTTGGACCTGTAAGCAGTTGCTTATTTGCACCAGAGATAAGCGTGTCTGTAGGAGAGATGTAGTACTTGCCATTGACATCAGCTGGATCGTACTGCTCCTCCTCCTCAGCGAGCTTGCTTTTACCACTGTCCTTAGCTCTCTGATCTCTATCACTGGATCCAGAATTCTCACCAACAATCGCCATTGATACAATCACAACAAAGCTTAATCAACTAGATTTGACTTCAGTAACAACAATCAGCAGTAACCGCTCGATTTTACCAACAAAATTCAGACAAAACCAGAAAACACCCAAACCAATTCCGTACGAAACTTGCTTCTGCAAAAACTACGGTGAATGAAGTGAAATTGAGCTGAAATAAGCTCAATAATGGTGAATCGAAGTTTTCCTGATGAAATCCTCCGAGATCTGAATGAAAATGAACTCAAAAATTATCAAAAAATGAGCTCAAATGATAGAAAAAAATGATTAACAGAGGTTACCAAAGCACTGGTTCTTCAACCAGGCTCTGATACCATATCAGAAGATGCGGAAGGAATGAAACAGATGAACGAAGTCATGATTGAAGATGAGAGCAATCTAAATTAACCTCTGCTTGTATTGAATATTATCTAAATGTACAGATACAATACTGAGAGACTTGTTTATATACAAGGAAGAAGAAGAAAGCGCTCAACTGTATTTACAAGTAGAAAATGCTACTCTAAACTATTTACATCCAACCAAAGTCGTGCATAACAGTATGCACGACCTCTAACGTCTTGTACTGCGAACTGGCATAAGTCTTGGCGCTCTGGACATCGAACTCTAGCATATCAATTCGTCTCTGTTGCTCTTGTTCTGTCAGTTGCTCTTGAGACTGAATGCTTGTTACACAAGTTGTAATCCTTGATTCTTGAGAATTACCTATGAAAAATTTGAAAAATCGTAAATACTACATATAATTTTTTTTTTTCAAAAGTTTTTTTTTTTTTGGGGTTTGGGGGACGCCCCCACCTGCACCGCCCCTGCACCTAATCACGACATAACCAAATTTATTGAACGGATTGTTTAGGACCTGAAAGTTAGTGAACCATACAACAAGAAATTGATGTGTTGGTATCAAATATCATCCAGAATCTGGGACTCTTAATGAGGTACTCTGCAACCGTTGATGAACCAAAACTTTTTATGATTGTCGTTGAGAAAAATTCTTGAATGCATGAATGGCATCCAATGAGGACGTTGGACGTGAAAAAGTCAAACTGAAAATTTAGCCTGTCTTATTCTTTCGTGTAGGTTCAACTTTAAAAGCATAACAGATCAGTAAACAGAGAGCATATAATAGTAAGCAACCTGGTACTCATGCAACACGTAGCTATCTCACAAGTTTTTGAGTACCAAATGTAGAAGTACTCGATGCACCAAATCGAGTCATCATCGAGTGACTCGAATCATTTATATCCAATAACTATCGAGCAGAGACCGAAACTAGCTCCATTTCCATAACTTGTCTCGTCTTAACAAGAGAATTCCATAAGAACGTCTAGTACAAACCTGATGCAAAGACCATACAACAATGCCACTCTGTCTGAATCTTGTAGTCAACATAGACGAAAAGCATCAGAATCTTCTTTTACTATGTACTATTGCATTGCGGAAGTTAGACTGGTTTATTTCGGAATAAATTAATAAATTTCCTGTTGCTTGCTGCAGTTAATGGCCCTTCTGCTATTGAGGCATGCACTAGCTTTCAATAACTGATGATGGTGGGGATACAGAAGGAGGAGATGATGATGCGACAACTTTCTTTTCTGTAAGTGGATATATATCAATACCTTTATTTTGTGAACTCGATCGTATACTCAATGTGATTGTTAATGGTGCTGAATATATATGAATGGTCACAGTTGTTCTTGCTCCGTGCTGTTGGCTTTCTTTTGCCTTGTTACATCATGATTTGGGCTAGCTATCAGCATCTTGCAACGTCGAAGGCAAAGACAGGTAAATTGTACGTCTTAGTACTAGCAACAAATGCTTCTTCATCTCTGAATTTGCAAGTCATCCAGAGAATATTGTCTGGGGATTATAAACCACTTTAATGAGTAATTTCTGTAAACTGACCAGATTTCTTTTCTTTACGCCAAGATCGTGGAAAAGAATGTCCTTCAAGATATTATCAGATTCTATCATCTTTTATATAATAATATTAATAAGATACAACTGATTTCAAAATGCTGATTATTACCAACACAAAATAGACTTGCAGGCACTTGTTTTTGGTTTTCAGTTTTTGGTTGTTAATAAACTGGAAAATTAAGTCCTAGACATCAATAATAATTCTAACACAATAACTTTAAAATCATGAAAATTTGAAATTAACCCGATCATGACCAAGTAGTCAAATAAAACAAACAACCTTTCTCTCCAACCATCTACTTGTAAAAGAGGCAACCTTATAAACACTAATTCTAATTTTCCAATTATCAACCTTGTGCATGACATAAAGTGAGTATAACAAGCTCAATCAATAACACATATTCAAGAATTACTGTAAGCATGCAGTTCCATACCAAGGTTCATTAGGTTTGTGAGTTCTTCAAATTGTCTAAGACCAAAATATATATTTGACATGAAAGTCATACCGTAGGAAAATAACATGTTACTATGTTGCTTAATTGAACTTAACTCAAACAAGCAGAAATTGAATGGCATATTCAACAAGCAAAGAGAAAAGAGATGAACAACTCATGAAGATTAAACATAATGAATGTTCTAAAAGAATATGGGGCATGGGACTATGTTGATACAACAATTTATGAACTTTCGTATACCTCTGTGGACTCACCTAACTTTTTGTGGACTGAGATCGTCAAGTACTGCTGACTGAATTACGCCTTGCATAAAGCAACATATATAGTATAAACTGATATAGCTAGTATTACACTATCAGCTTACTCGAATGCACAAGACCTTGATGTTGAATATCGATCAGTTTCTGCCATTTCAACTCTCCAACAAGTCATCAAGCTTAAAATGAAGAGCAAAACAATAGAACTCACTCACTTTCAACTTCACAACTCAGAAGTGAATCAAATCCAGAACAATAATCCTCACACTCAATCCCATTTAAACCAATTATGCATGTTTTGGGCGACGAACAGGGATGTTTCTCTCCTCAGAGTCATCAAATCTTACCAAGAGTTGCCATTCTAATACGAATCTGAATCCGAACATAATTACTACTCTGTCTCTCCATACACCATAGCAACGTACGGCATGATCAACAAGCTCATTTTTCGTTCAAGAATCAAGAGAAAATGTAGGAAACAAAAGAGGAAATGTCAGGAAAAAGTACTATAAATAAATGTTAAAATTGAAGTCATATTCCGAAAATTTCTCCACGCGCGCGTGGCTACTTGGGAGGTTATTATAGACTTTAAATTAATTATACACGTGGCCCAAAACCATGCGGTTTGATTGGTTCTAAACTGGATTGTGTGATAGTAACTGATGATTTTGGAGATTTTGGGAGTGAGTTGTTTTTGGGGTTTTGTGTTTGGGTGTGGGATAGGATTAGTAGAGGTAATGAGTGGATTTATCAGAGATGTGTAAGATGGATTTGATAGTTTGAATGTGATTTGACCTTTTCTAAGATTAGTGAAATGGGTTTGTGTATAAGGCAAAACCCACAATTCCAATGTAGAAACAAAGTAAAGGCAAAAACACAATCCAGTTTAGAACCAAGCAAACCGAAAGATGATAAAATAGTTAATAACCGACTAATTTTCAAAATTCAAACACATGACCAAACAAAAGTTTTGGAAAATAATTTTTCAATAAACAGGAACATCTTTTAACATTTTCTAATAATAATAAAATAACGCGTTTACGCCACATGCGGACATTTCGTTCGGACATTTCTGGTTAAATTAAATTTAAAATCTAAGAAGGTCGATCGATCATCTTCCTCCCTCAAAAATATCCTGCAATAGACTTTCCCATTACTTCATCATCACAACACCTTTTACACAAACACAGAGAGTCAATTGATTCAGGTACCATTCATCTCTCTCTCTCTCTCTTTGTCTTCCTTCTCAAACCATATTACACTATTACACAACCACAACGAGAAGAAGAAGAAAGAATAACAGAACAGAACAGAACAAACCTCTAACCGAATCAATCAATGGGGTTTGGTAAACCTACCAGAAACGGTGCTGCTGGTCCTAGTCCTAAACCCAGAGCTAGCTCATCTTCAAAACCAGGGACAAGCTCGAAGATTCGCCTTCGTGCGATTTCGCGAAGATCGCGTCATTTGGGGATTTAGGTTTTGCAGTTTGTGGTTATCCTGGTCGATTAGCTGTTGATTTGATGATTGTTGTTTTTATCCCAGGCTGGTTTTTGTGTTGGGTATTTGATTTTTATTGGTAATACCCTAGCTAATCTGTTCAATTCGTCTGTGTCTGTACCTGTTTCATCTGTTCCGATGATTTGGGGGGGGAGGGGGGGGGGGGGGGTTCTGCTAAGAGTCTTTACATTTGGGGTGGCTTCCCTTTTCAATTGGGACTGAATGCCATTCCGTCTCTCACGCTGCTAGCTCCCCTCAGCATTTTCGCCGATAATTGTGGATTTGATTGCTATGGCAGTGGTTATGGTGCAGGATGTGTTGATATTTGCTAAGGGATTGCCTGTGCTTCAGGCGTTTTCGACATTCTTTTATGGTTTAGGCGTGGCGGTGTATTCGTTTGAGGGTATAGGAATGGCTTTGCCATTGGAAGCGGAGATGAAGGACAAGTCCAAGTTTCCGAGAATTTTGGCCTTGACTATGTTCTTTATTGCTCTCATGTATGGGAGCTTTGGGTTGTTGGGTTACTTTGCGTTTGGTCCCGGGACTAAGGATATCATCACGGCTAATATGGGGAAAGGGCTGCTTAGTAGTATAGTGCAGCTAGGCCTATGCATTAATCTGTTCTTCACGTTCCCGTTGATGATGAACCCTGTTTATGAAGTGTTTGAGGTACTGTCTTTGGATGAGATGGATGCTTGTCCTTGCTATGAGTTTAGTAGCCTTGTTAGTTCCGAATTTCGCTGATTTCTTGTCTTTGGTGGGGAGTAGCACCTGCTGCGTGCTAGGCTTTGTCTTGCCTGCCTTATTTCACTATCTGACATTCAAGGATGAGATGAGCTGGAGACGAGCTAGTCCAGATTTGTGCATGATGTTCTTGGGAATTCTTGTTGGGGTAACAGGAACCTGGTACTCCCTTGAGGCGATATTCTCCGTAAAGGTATGAAATTTGCCTCAAGATCAATTGTGAATGTGCTACCATTTCTGAAACTCTCTGACAAATTTATCTGCCATAAATTGTAACAAGTTTTTTTATGTTACAAGTTATAGTGTCGGTAGAAAAGAACATTTTGGTGTTGCTACCTCTTTCTGTAATGTAATAGTGAGTGGTATTTATTTGCTACTATACATATCAATAAAGAACTTCAAGGCCACATGAAGCGCAACTTATTTGGAATTCTACTTTCTACTTACGTTTACTCTAGTTATGTATCTTCGTTGTTGCAACTCTCATACTTGTTGGCGTGTGTCTTTCTCATATAGAAGTATATTATTACCTAGTGAACAAAAAGCTTATATGATTATGGATGCATGCATATTCCAAGCTGAATTCACATCTAACATTTATGAGTATATGTTTTCTTTTATCCTTCATAATATTCATGAACTGCTGTCTCCAAAAGTTTGTAAATGTTTAACTACTGACTGAAGGTCTCGAACCCCAGAAAACAATGTTTTAATTGAATGTCTGAGATGCCTCCACTCAGCTGACAATACCTACGCCCTCTCCGTTTCAACATGAGAGTTTATTTTGGTTGAATAATTGTGATTCTACCTTATAATCAACTATAATACTTGGTATTCGAATTTTATCACTTCATAACAATATAAAAATAGACTTCCGAAAGATACTGAAAGAAAGTAAAAACATGAAAAAGAATTAAAGAAAAAGAACGTAAATAAAAAGAAAAAGTAAGGAACTTGGAAGACAATGTTAAGAAAGCTAACGAATAAATAGGAGAGAGTGGATTGACATTGACACTGGTTGTCATGTGATTGAATTTTGCAAACACGGAAAAGGCAGAGTTCTATCTTACTCCCAAGTCTCCATATCTTCACAGGATACAATACAAAACTGATCAGTTTCTTTCTACTGGAGAATTATAATTATGTGTTATTCAATGTTCTGGGTGCAAGTTTTGAATTGCTTTATTAGAATGGTGTGGCATGATCAGCCATAGTCATGTCGAGCATTGAACTTCTGGAGTACTCATTTCTGATGTTCCAGTTGTAGATTCTTGCTCTGTGTTATTATTATGATCATGTTCCTTGTCATCCACAGTTTTCTCGGAAATGATAAGTACGAAGACAGGAAGGTGAATTGTTCTTCAACAGTGAGTCATCTTTTAGTTTCATTTTGTGGTCAGTAGTTGCATCATACGAAGTAGTATTTTCTAAAGAATGTCCCTAATTTACAGCTTTTTTACTGATAAGATCATACTTTCTCCTACCATCATTTATGTCACAAACAAAGCTGCGTGCAGTGATTCATTCATAGTTATAGAAGCTTACAATGGATTATGGTACATGGATTGCAGTCAAAGACTAACCTCCTAACTACCTGTCGTAGGACTTTGCATATCCAATAAGCTTAAGCTCTTGCAAACCATCGATCCTGTTGTTGCTTGATTACGATATTTTTGAAGTAATGGACAGCTAGTATATAATGGACATCTATGTGATTTGCTTATAAGGAAGAAAATCCATGCGCAATAGACAGCTAGTATATAAGCCTAGGGATGAGTAAGGGGTTTGGAGATCCTCCCACAGTGGCACTAAAACAAGGAGGAGCTATTAGCTTGTTTGTGAGCTAAGAGGGTGAAGGGCCCCGAGGGAACTGAGACATGATCTGTACTCCAGATCCTGGGAATCTTTTGGCAATACGGAAACTCAAGCAGAATGTTTAGGCTGATATTCATAGTAGGACTCATTGGACTTGCATCATTCGATTCTTGCCAGTGTGGGTCTGCTCACTTGTCATATCCCATTCTGGCTCCGACCAGAACACCCACAGATTTACCTTGTCAGACCGTGCCTTCTTGGACCAAGTGGAAGTTTTTCCCCTGTTCTGGTAGTGATTTAGTGGCAGGGTCTTATGCCATCTGACGATCCTATTCTTAGTCGGCCTGCTTTCTTTTGTAGGCTTTAGAGAAAAATCCCTCTTTTCTTGGTAGTTAAGTATACAATTAATAGAGGTCAAGGGGTTGAACTCAACTTGATAAATAATTGGAACAGCTCCCTTTACTTTTGCTTCAGGTGAAACTTCATTTTTTTTTTTTTTTTTCCTCTGAGGAAGGGAAGAAATAAAAGGGTCATTTAGTTTAAGGATGGTGGTTTTGATTGAAGTGATATTCTTGCTCAGGGTTCCATTTGGGGAATCTGTATAGGTTTCTAAATCTAGGGCAATGTTTTATGATTTTGATAATGTTCTATGCACTCCTTTACACCTCAAACTTCAGTCTGGTACACCCAAAGCTTCAGTCTGGTTGCTTTGTTCATTTAGCATAACAACTTTCTTCTGGAATTAGTATATTGTGCCTTTGTCACTATAATGGTTGATTCTAGTGTTGAACAAATGGTGTGGCATCATAACTCATAAGCAACAACGAAGGTGAATATCAGTACTAACTCTTACCATTGAACTTCTGGAGTACAATATAACGACAGCTGGTGAAGATGGTAACTCTTCATGTTTGTTTTTTCTATTTTTTTTTCGTTACGTTATCTTTTCTCTTTATAAATGATATTCCTTGTCATCTGCAGTGTTCTTTAAAACTAGAAACACAGGCAGGCAGGAGACTGGAGAGTTTTGTGGAGTTACATTATTTAGGCCTACTCGTAGTGGTTCCTGATAGTAGGTGAAAATGTTCTTTCTGGTTAGCAGTTTCTTCACTTGGTAGTCATTGCCCTTTTGTTAATGGAATGTGCGTTCGACTCTTTTGATGATGTTTTTTTTTTCTTTTTTCCTTTCATTAACTTACACACTATCCAATTTGAGTGATGCAGCTAATCTTGGATTGCAATGGCTGTAGCTGAGTGAATTTAACTTTTTCCTTTCACTGTCCCACAAATGGACCTGATTCACTGATAGTTGTAAAAGCCTACAACTGTCATTTGTACATGCTGACAATTACATGCCTGTGGTGTCAAAGTCTGCCCAGCTATGGCTTCCAGCCCCATCCCAGCAGGGCCAAGTTTTTCCCACCCAGAGACTTCTAACAACTTGCCCGGTCCATTTTACCCGTAAGCGACCTGTGATGTCGTTTCAAATGAGCTTTTGTATTGATCTCAGGAAGCCAACTTGAGAGGTCATCAATGCAAAGAACAAAGAGGTACGGTGATAGTGGATCTCCTTGGCGCAGCCCGCAAGAATGTTCAAATGCTTCGAGAGGCTCACCGTTCCACAAAATCTTAGTAGATGCATGCCGCACACAATACATGATTAGCTTTACTAAAGGGGCAGGGAAGTTGAAAACAAATAAGGTTTCTTCCAAAAACTCCCAATTCACTTTATCATATGCTTTCTCAAGGTCTAACTTCATCACCATACAACCCACTTTGTATTTCTTCTTTGAACGCAGTGAGTGTAATGTTTCTTGAAGTAGAAAGATGTTATCTTGAGTGCTTCTCCCTTTAATAAAACTTGATTGAGTTGGAGCAATCAAAGAGGGCATCAAGTCCTTTAATCTCATTGTAATGCATCATTTAGTAATGAACTTATATAAGACATTACAGAGAGATATAGGACGAAATTCAGAGATCACAGTTGGATTAGGTACCTTTGGGATCAAACAGAGATATGCAGCGCTCAGATTTGTATCAAACTCGCATGAGGTGAAGGTCTGCTGGAAAAATTCAAGTAGAGAGCTTGAAATCCATTGCCACCCTTTCTGATGGAAGATTGCTTGAATCCCATCCGGTCCAGGAGCCTTTAATGGATGAGTTGCCCAGACAACGTTCTTAAGCTCCTCCAAAGAAATCGGCCTACTAAGGGGCATAGCTTCATGATCCTGTAATCCTCGTTGAAGTCTGGACACGCCAATCCCATTCCCAGAATGCTGGCTGTTATGCGCAACTCCTTTAAATAGGCCGTGATAATAGTGGAAAGCATGAATCCTCAACTGCTCATCATTTCTTATCCATTCCCCATCAATCTTCAAGGTAAGAATTTTGTTCCTTCTCCTTCTCGTTAGTGTAGACTGATGAAAGAATCTAGTATTCCTTTCACCATCAACCAACCATTTCACACGGGATTTCTGAAACCAAAACAGCTCCTCTTGTTTTAGTACCCCGTTGAATTCATGGATGAGCTCCTTTTCCAGATTAGCCAAGAAGTTGCTGTGATTATTTGACAGTGAGCGTTGTATACCATCCAGCCGTGCCTGCCTTCAACTGTTTTTTCTTTCGGAAGATGTTACCAAAATGCTCCTTATTCCAAGTAGTCATCACCTCAGGGACTGTTGAAATTGCATGAAGAATGTTGGGGCTGTTCTTCCAAATATTGCGCAAGATGGGTTCACAATCTGCATGTGAGAACCATATATCCTCCAGCTTATTAAAACAACGAACTTTGTCTACTTTATTTGGTTTTGCATACGTACCAGAAATGACCCACTGTTCTTGTCGACGAGAACCAATGAGCGCATGAATGCCTTGATCATCAATGTCGAAAACATCTACATCCAGATCTGATGGAGAGAATGCAAATCTAGAAAAACCAAGCAGTGGAGCAAGAGCTTTTGCTTGTAATTCACCTACTCATGTTTCTAAAAGAAAAACAACATGTGGTCTGTGTTGTTATAATTGGACTTCCGATGAGTTCGCCTTTTGGGAAGAGGAAATTTACTCTACTCTCAGGATGAGGAAGAGTTCTTTCATGATGCTTATATATATATCTGATGAATCATCAACGCTCGGGGATGGTGATGCCGACATCAATAGCCGTTTGTTTGGCATAACATCACTTGGCCTGTTTTATGGTCATAAAGATAACTTTTGTTTGTACTCACTTGCAGATAAAACCCGGACCGTCTTCGAAAATAAGCCTCATTCAGGATTTCCTTTTTGGTTGGTTTCCGAGTGCGAGTAATCCGGGTATGCCATGGTTGAGTTTTGTGGAGGAAGACCTAGAGAAGATTACCACCTCTGAGGATCCTGGTGAAATAGCCAATGAACTCACGCCATCGTGTATAGATGAAAGTTGCGGTCTCGTCGTAAACGTTTTTCATCAACTTCCACATGACCTTAAGAGCTTGGTTGCAGAATCTCTTCGTAGTCCACTGGATTATGCAAATTTTCGTCTCGTATGTAAACTGTGGAGTAAACTTGCTCGGCCGATCCGTTGGTTACCTAATCAATCTTTCTAGCTTGGGTTCTATTGAGTTTCCGTGGCTCATTTGTCTGGAAAACAAGGAAGCATGCTCCTCTATTATTATTGACCCTGCGTGCAACATGAAGTATTACAAAAGCAACCAGGAATTGTCAGGTTGTAAAATTCGCTGCTCGCTCTAAGGACGGGTGGCTTCTTGTCACTCGAGGTATGCGCGATGTATTTTTCATAGAACCTTTCACCGAAACAAAGATAAACCTTCCTGTTTTTCCCGAAGAAGATTGTGATCCTGATGACATGTCATTTTCTTCTTCACCAACATCTTCTGACTGTGTTATCATTTCCATAGTAAATTTATTGGTGAAATACCGCTTCATGTATTTAAAGCCTGTTGATGATGAATGGACCATCGTTGCTTCAGAATTTAGATATTCGAATGTAGCTATGGAGTGAGTAAGTTCTTATGTGGGAGCTAAGACTTCGGGTACCTGCATGAAGGGGAGATTGGGAGTAGATATAAGGGTGATCGATCTACCTTACTTAGTTAGATCGATCACGATTTAACGTTTGGGAGAAGAGAAATCAGCATAGTAACAGTAGCAGATGGAATGAATGTGTGTTTGTGACAAATGAGTAGACATGTACAAGCATTGTCATTCATCTCCATCTTCATCACAACATAGTAGCTAGTGGCGAGGCCATTTAATATTCCATTTAATACTTTATATCATAGTTGTTATACATATTGCCACCATAATTTAATTTGAACAAGATATGCTACTTAAGAGTCAAAATTTTCTTTTAATTGTCTTGCCAATACGATGGATGAAGAGTCCAACATCAAGATTTGGAGGCTCCCTGGGGAAAAACATTGTAACAACTCTACCATAGGAGTGGAGGAATTAATGGGTCTTGAAGGATTCAGGTTCCTTAACAGGAGGATTAAAGTGTCCACATTGCATTGATTCATCTCCGGTAGGAGTTTTGAAGATTGAAGCACTGATTCAATTCCCTGGAAATTAAGGAGATATCATTGCTCTCCTTAAGTATATTTCAGGCCTGTTTCTGCCAGTTCCTATATTTTTGCTTCTTTTACTAATCATTCTGTATATATGTTATGAAATTTACTCTTCTTTAATGGGCTTCTTCCTATAGGCCATAGCATTATAGCAGCATATCTAATCTTCTACTTCTGTAATCAATCCTCTAGAAGGGGTGGTTTCATACTGGTTAAGTTCCCATAATTAAAAATTAAGACCAACATTAAGGTTTACATAACTGATTTGAGACAGTGTAGAACATTCAAATCCATATTTTATACAGAAAAAATTTGAAACAAATGTTATCATGATATATTTATCTATATAACTCAAGGTCTCCATGGTGGTGGTGGGGGTGGGCTGCTCTGGTACAACGGCGGTACTCCTGCAAAAATCGAGTTCTTGTCTACACCAACACCGCCACTAGACGTGAGTGCTACTAGTGCCGCGACAAGTCCTGCATTACCCGCTAGTGTAGGCTCGGTGTAGCTGTAATTGGCTCGAACATCTCTGAACTGGTCGAAACTGTCAGGACCCCCAACCAATGCACCGGTTAGGGTGTTTGGGTTTGGAGAGCGAGTGTTACGCCACCGTAGTCCACCAGTACAGGAGTACCTGGTTCTGTCACGAGGGATTGATGCCGCACGGTGGTGTATGTGTGTCGGGTATTTGTCTCCGTATCCCACTACGTAGCTCATTTTTCGCGGATTGTCACCTAGTATGTAATTCATCTGGAGATTGAACACAATGTGAAAACCTCGAGTCAGAAGCTTATATGGCAATAATGAGGCCTAGCGTAATTGGCGAGATACTAAAAGTGCACATACCTGGGTGGTGGCAAACTTCTTCAGAACATTGAGTGAGTAAAAATCAGGGCCACAGTACCATCCTGGAACATTGGTAGCATTTAGGTAATCAGCAAACAGAGTTGCCAGAAACGCTGCGTTCGCCACGTACTGCAGATTCTGCGGTCTTCCACGACTCAGCTCAATCATTCCGCCTACAGCATTTCACAACTTAGTTTGGGTACAGATTTATACGCATTGACAAGTATAACATGAGTAACATTAATATACCTTTGGTGAAGTTGAAAACATTGTATCTCTGGAGGTAAGAACACATGTTTAGTCCAGTGACATTATGATAGTTCCTCAACGTCTCCTCGTACGGATATCCAGGATTCAAGAACACTCGCATTCGTGTCAAGAGTAGCATGGCGGCAGGCAACTTGTTATCCCAGCTCAAAACACTCAAATCTGTTATCATATTGAACGCTTTTGAGTTCTTAGGGAACCCCGGGTTAGTAGCCCACGAAAAGTAGGTCTTATTGCCCGTGGCGTAGAACAACCATGCCGCGCTCCACATGTACTCATCGTAGTAGCCGGTGGAGTTATAGTAATATTCGATATCAGGGTTGCCTCGGCTATAGGGCGTTCTTTTTCCGTTCGCACGGGCAAACTCCCAGAGTGTTTCTGCTCCGTCGGACAGTTTCTTTGAGTAGGCCGTGTTGTCACGGAACACAATGGATGCAGAAGCTAGCGCGGCTGCCATCTCACCCGCAAGGTCAGGGCCCGCCTGTGAAACGAGTGTTGGACGCGGGTAGTCCATGTCTTCCGGCCTTGTCCAGCAGAAGTGATCATCCGGTGTTGTGCCGTTAATTCTTGCTGATCCAACCTACATTCGTGGTAAAAACTGTAATAAGCTAATTTCAACGGAACTACAAGTTCGAGCTTTAGGTGAGATGGAATATACGTAACCTGAGAGAATATTTTGTCGATCTTAGTGGCGGATGAGTTGAAGGTACGAAGCAGATAATCGGTACCCCATTTGATCAACTCGCGGACATGATCGTACTCTCCAAGTGCCCGGTACTTCTGCTCATACTCGATCACGGTCCAGCTAAGCATAGACATGGAGAAAGACATGGGGAAATGGAACTTGATGTTGTCACCCGCGTCGTAGTATCCTCCGACCAGTCCTCCTTTGATCTCCGGCTGGTCTGATCCGTCTTGTAGGCCTGAATTTCCTCTCCATGGGAAGCCATTGTTCTTAGGCAATCTTCCAGCTTCATGACCAAAATTTGTCATCCATTTGGTCAGTTTTAAATCAATCATAGGTCACAAGACTCACTACTCATAATTCATAACTATGTCTTACTTGCATTCTTGTTCAAAAATATAAAATCCAAAATCCAAATTGACCCTAATAATATTTAAATACATTGTCACGATAAGAGCCAAAATTGTAGATGCAATGAAAGTCCTAGAGAATAATTAGTACAAAAGAAGGTACGAAAAGTGACACATTTGAACTAGCATGTGCAATAGTGATATGGGCTAAAGAAGAAGTCAACTAAATTCTTTCTTTAAAAAATAAAATAAAATATTTTTAATAATTGCGTAAGTAGTGACGATTTGATTTAAAAAAAGTGGTAGTGATAAAGTCGTGCATCACCTAACATGCGTTAATTAGTTAATTATAATCACGAACACGTATTTCCATTAATTGTTACAAGATCAAGATCCATGGATTTCAAATTATACCATTTTTATATGCTCAAATAAAAATAAGCAATACAAATTATACCATTTTTATTAATTTTATCACTCGTTTACTCAGTCCATGGTTGGTAGGTTGAGAGCTGTTTGACAAGCAATGTGGATTTTACACGACTTTTGGAAATTAATTGTTTTACTCTTTACACCATTTACAGCAACATTTTAAAAAAATAAATAAATAAATAAATCTTAAATAAGGACACAATTTGGATGAAATTAGACTTGCATATATGGAGGACACGTTCATCAATGCTTAAAAGGTATGGATTGGACTGGGCGACCCGACCCGACTGTTTCGACCATCCAAATGGTCAATTAGAACCGGTCAACCAATCCAACTGGCATGTAACATGTTAGTTAGAGTGGCCAAAGTCCAGATTCTACGTAGGAGATGACATAGATATCGATAGTAATACTTACTCCGTTCCATTACAAACTATTCAAACTGAATTGACTTACGAACTTTGTCTACAGAGCAAATTTTAATCAACTGAAATTTGGAAAAATCTCAAAAGGGAAAATCTCAAATCCTTAGATTAAATGTGTATCAGATAAAATAATTATTCTCACAAGAAAAGTTATGACTTGTGATGTGAAAATTCAAAAAGTCACATAATTAACCATTGACTTCAAAATGAAAATCTTCTTCAACTAGCAAAAAATCACTAAAACTCATAGTTAGTCAAGACTTACATTTTTGGGCGTTGAAGAATAGGAGCGCCTTGTGCAGTGCAACCGAGTAATTATCCGGCGGGGCCGGCTTGGCCTTATGCTTCGGAATAGACTTGGTAATGATAATCGGCAACGCGATCACCACGAACGCGAACGCCAGGCCCCAGAACGTGTATTTCAAGGCCTTGCGACTGCACACGACACATCCAAGGTCCACGTACTTTTTCTTGTTCTTGCTTGGATCAACCGGGCCTAATAGCCAGCTCTGCTGCGTCTCGTCCAGATTCTGCGAATGCTGGTGGGCCACGGACGCCCTGTCCCAGTCGGCGTTGTTCCTCCGGTTGTCGTCATCGGTGGTGCCGTTGTTGTTGATCTCAAATGATGATCCTCCCCAGTGGTTATGCATTTTTAGAGAACTAGATAAATGTAACGGGTGAAATTAAATGAGTTGGTCAAAATATCAAATGGAATGAATTTGTACCAAGTACACATTTAATGACAATTAGAATGAATGAAATTATGAAAAGATATATTGGATTGTGTGTTTGTTTTTACATACCTTGAGGAAATATTTGATGGAGAAATCTGATTCAGATCATCTGTACATGAGTTGGGACAAATTGAATGAAACTAGTAGTGGTGGATACTTATAGGGATTATTATTCTTTCTAAACATGAAATTGAAAAAGACATGGAGGTATTTTTGGACTAAAAGTGAATATATGTCACTTTATTTTACTAATATATAATTCGATTTCATTATAATAAATTTGTTTGGTAACCGTCAATAAAATAATCAATTTCAAAAATTATATCAAAGATTTATGATTAGTCACCAACCACTTTATGTGTGTGGTGTTTCAGTTAGTGGTAGTATCCACAATAAAGTTGTGATATAAACAATCTAAAGAAACGGACAAAAGTAAAATACAATATGAAAAAACAGATTAGCATCATATGTGGTCACAGTTAATTTTTCCAAACGGACATTAGTTATTAATTAATGAAACTAAAGATCAATTTGTTTGGTACTTTGTGAAAGGGTTGTTTTCTGCGGTGTATATTTTTCTTTTTCCCCAAAAAATTTAGAAGTAGTGTGAGATTGACTGATAGCTGTTAGTGATGGTGAGATTTAAACAGCTTGCATCGATCTCAATTGTCAAATTCATTTAATTTTGGGGTTAACTTGTATAATATTTTATCAAAATTTGACTTAGCTTGTTCGTGGAATAGTATTGATTTGCAAGTGTTCACAGTACCACTATTAAAACTCCGATCATCCAGTATAGTACTACTTATTTGCTCACCTTAAACTTTGTGATAGAAAAATTAAGACTTTAGGACCACGACTCTCTATGTTATTGGTACATTTATATTTATTATTACACATATATACAAACTTTTTGGCTTAAAAGTTAAAAGCTTACTTTTACACTTAATATATATTACGTTCTTGACAAATTTTCATTCACTAATATTTCGAGGTAAGAAAATGCGTGCTATCTATAATGTATCCAGAACTTATGGGGATTGAAGCTTAAATTTAGAACAAAATTGGAATTGATGTGTGAATATAAACTTAGTTAAGGACGTGATATATAATTAAACATATGATATGGCAAATTAGAGCTTGACTAAAGCAATTATGAAGACTTAAGAATTTGTTTTAAAACCCATTTAACGAGTGTGTTAAATAATTCATGTATCTCATGTCGGTAGTTAATTAACTAATTATTTGTTCCCTTAACAAACTTTTAGAAATCTATACTACTACCAATAGTTCCGATACTACTTATTCAATTGTTATTCATATACATTAGACTTGGGTGGTCAAGTTTTGTTTCGCCATCAACAATTTTTCGAACACATTGTCTGCAGTAAAACCTCTATAAAATAATAATGTTGGGACGAGAATATTTTATTAATTTAATGAGATATTATATAATCGATAAATTAATAATTTATTAATTTAAAAAGGTTTTACGTGTACGGATATATGTGTGTTATACACTTCAAAAATTCTAAGACTCTTTAGTAAAAAATAAATTTACCGTCACTTGTTTTTTTGTTGAACTTCAAATTTATATTGAGATCGTCTCTAAATCTCTCCATTGCACTCAAGAGTTGTGGTGTGGTCTTCTCATATTGCAACAAAAAATTTTGAAGAGTCGTCGTTGCCGCTTGTAATGCTTCCTTTGAGTGACTGGGGTTCCAAAGCAATTGAATCATCATCGACTTCATTGTCTACATGATTTTGAATGTTATCTGTCACTATTTTTTTAATGATTTGAACTTTATAACACTCTAGGAAAAATGATTCACGTCCATTTTGTGTTGGTAATACACACCAGTGATCAAGTTGTTAAGCTCACGAATGTCTTCTCCAAAATTTGTATTATTTAAAGGGAATTTTACGTCTGGACCCCCTCTTATGCGACGTCTCCCTATTTCTTACCCTCTTATGCAAACATTTACATTCAGACCCAAAATAAGCAGTTTGGGTTGACCAGCTTATTTCCCACTGTTGCTCTTTCTCTTCCCAAACACGGCCTTAGTAATTTTAGCCGTTTTAAGCCTTTTCCCTTTTATTATTTTCTCATAACTCCCTCATTAATAATTGCCCTATTTTCCTTTCTTCCCCTGTTCGTCTCCCTTCCCTCCAATATCGTAACCACTGCGCCCCCAAAATTCTCCATGTAATCGACGTTTTGAAGAACTGTAACTACCGTAATTTCATTCTGGGTCGACTATCGGGCACATACATTGGTGAAATTGAGCTTAACGGCGGGTTATCTGTAAGGTAATGTGGTCGATCAAAATTGTTTATTTTTTTTTGAAAATTCGAAGCAATAGGATGATGTTATACATCTTGGTTAGTAGGAACTGTGTTTTGATTGTAGAAAAAGTATGTAATTTTTGGATTTGATTTCATACGCCTAGGGTTTTTTTCTGACAGTGTTTTCGACTCTCTGTGTTTCTGTGTTTACAGTCATGGCGAGAAGGAACAACAAGTACAATATTCGAGTACACTGTGATGACAAAATGTATGATATTTTCGACATCACTCACACAAGGTACGATTTCGAGAGACTGTGTGATGATCTTGATGAAAAGCTTGGTTTTGGTAAATATGTTGCGTTTAAGATATTTGCTGATGTAGAGAACTCTTCTGAACAAATACAACTTGTGAATGATGAGACTGTGAGAAGTATGTTTGAGAGAAATAAAGAATTTAAGGACTGTATTCTTCACATATATGACATTTCTTATGTTGAGCCCTTACGTTCTGTGTCACCAAAGGCTAAGGGTAAAGGTAAAAAGGTGCGTAGTGGTGTTGATGTAGAATTTGAGGTGCCTTTGAAAGAGCAACCTCCTGCTAGAAGAAGACTGTTTAGAGAAAGGGCTAATAAGCCTCCACCTCCCAAAGGCCCTAAGACATTGGAATCACTCATATTCAAGTGGAAAATATTTGCCTATAATGATACACTACATTTACCACAAGAAAAACATATAAAAGGCAGTTTTTTGGGGCTATATATAGCCAAAAATTTGAATCCCAACGGCTATAAACAGTCCCTAACGGCTAGTAGGTAAAGTCCATTAGAATTACATATGTTCCCTTCTTATGCCATGGTAATTACATCCAGCCCCCACGTGCCTTGCACGTGTAAATAAGTTGTTTGGCTCATCCAAGAATCAAATATTTCAGTGGGGGCAAATTAGACATTTCTTGGATTAAGAGCGGCGAAAGTCAAGGTCGTGGGCCTATGTGTAATTAAATGTGCATAAGGAGGGAAGATATGTAAATATTTGCATAACAGGGGAAAAATCGTAATTACGTCGCATAAGAGGGGGTCCATATGTAAATCGCCCTTATTTAAACCACTTGAGTTAGTTTGATGTGCCGAACGAATTTTGCAATGTTGAAAGCCATTTAAACCCTTGTTTAATGCATGCATGTACGTTGGCAAGTACCATGAATATGAACCATATATTTTACGTATATTAAAGTCATTAATACTTCGAAATTCAACTAATATCTTAATATGTATTCATAGATAGAATGTTAATTGGAATTTGTTTTTCAATTTAATTTTCATCTCTAGCTAATATTATCTTATTATTTTATTGATTGGGGTCCATGAATTCTTACATACGTAGTCTCTACTTTTCCGGGAGGTCCAGTAGAGACTACGTATGTAAGAATTCATCCCATTCACAGAACTTGAATTTCTACTCACAGAACTTGAAATTCTACTGGAGCCAACAACATTCATTCTCACCAAGAACCGCAAGGCATCGAAATCATTCTGCAATTTGGAAGCCTTACGCTGCAAATCAAATATCCTGGCATTGCAGCGGCCAATTTTCCAGTAAAGAAGATAGTGCAATCCACGAACACTTCTTGTGATTCTAACGGAATGGTATATGTTATTTGAACCCAGAAGAAACCCAACTGCAGCAGTAAGCTTTGTGGTCTTTGTTTTGAGGGATAACTGTGGAACAAACTTTTGAGAGATTTATTTACAAAGGATCTTGTATCTATTGACTCCCTCTGTATGAGACATGCATCTAGAGTCTAGACAGACTATCTAGACAGTCTAGAGTCCAATCAATAAAATAATGAGATAATAATTTTTTTTGAAATCCTTCTTAGTCGCGACGAAACGATAAATTAATAATTACTAAAATGTTACATATATATATATATATATGTGTGTGTGTTATACACTTCAAAATTCTAAGACTCTTTAGTAAAAAATAAATCTACCGTCACTTATTTTTTGTTGAACTTCAAATTTATATTGAGATCGTCTCTAAATCTCTCCATTGCACTCAAGAGTTGTGGTGTGGTCTTCTCATATTGCAACAAAAAATTTTGAAGAGTCGCCGTTGCCGCTTGTAATGCTTACTTTGAGTGACTGGGGTTCCAAAGCAATTGAACCATCATCGACTTCATTGTCTACATGATTTTGAATGTTATCTGTCACTATTTTTTTTTAATAATTTGAACTTTATAACACTCTAGGAAAAATGATTCACATCCATTTTGTGTGAATCATTTTTCCTAGAATGTTATAAAGTTCAAATCATTAAAAAAAAAAAAAATAGTGACAGATAACATTCAAAATCATGTAGAAAATGAAGTCGATGATGATTCAATTGCTTTGGAACTCCAGTCACTCAAAGGAAGCATTACAAGCGGCAACGACGACTCTTCAAAATTTTTTGTTGCAATATGAGAAGACCACACCACAACTCTTGAGTGCAATGGAGAGATTTAGAGAAGATCTCAATATAAATTTGAAGTTCAACAAAAAACAAGTGACGGTAGATTTATTTTTTACTAAAGAGTCTTAGAATTTTGAAGTGTATAACACACACATATATATATATATGTAACATTTTAGTAATTATTAATTTATCGTTTCGTCGGGACTAAGAAGGATTTCAAAAAAAATTATTATCTTATTATTTTATTGATTGGGGTCCAAATTTGTACTGGTTCCAAGTTAGGAACGGATAAATAATTAGTTTTACCGAGGTTATTAATTTATCGAATATTAATTTACGGAGGTTTTACTGTATACGTTATGAACCTTCCGGGAGAGTACAGACTATGAATGTGAGCATCCATTCGAGTCACACAACTAGCAAGAATAAGAAGAATGGCAGGGAGTCTGATTTGTTTCGTTCGTCTTATGTTACTGTAAATGTGTTAACGAGACTACGGGAGGTGTTACAATGATGTGGTCGTTCGTCTTATGTTACTGTAAATGTGTTAACGACCACATCATTGTAACATAAGAAGCAGTGTTTCATTTAGTTTGTTTTTATGCAGTGGCTATAAACAAAAGAACCTACAAGAATAAGAAGAATGGCAGGGAGTCTGATTTGGGGAAAAGATCTACCAAGCTTACTGTTGCAGTTGGGTTTCTCAAAATTCTGGCTTCAAATAACATATACCATTCCGTTAGAATCACAAGAAGTGTACGTGGATTGCACTATCTTCTTTACTGGAAAATTGGCCGCTGCAATGCCAGGATATTGATTTGCAGCGTAAGGCTTCCAAATTGCAGAATGATTTCGATGCCTTGCGGTTCTTGGTAAGAATGAATGTTGTTGGCTCCAGTAGAATTTCAAGTTTTGTGAATGGGATGAATTCTTACATATGTAGTCTCTACTTTCCCGGGAAAGTAGAGACTACATATGTAAGAATTCATCCCATTCACAAAACTTGAAATTCCACTCACAGAACTTGAAAAATAAATTGCTAGTTGTGTGACTCGAATGGATGCTCACATCCGTAGTCTCTACTCTCCCGGAAGGTTCATAACGTATACAGTAAAACCTCCGTAAATTAATATTCGATAAATTAATAACCTCAGTAAAACTAATAATTTATCCGTTCCTAACTTGGAACCAGTACAAATTTGGACCCCAATCAATAAAATAATAAGATAATAATTTTTTTTGAAACCCTTCTTAGTCCCGATGAAACGATAAATTAATAATTACTAAAATGTTACATATATATATATATATGTGTGTGTGTTATACACTTCAAAATTCTAAGACTCTTTAGTAAAAAATAAATCTACCGTCACTTGTTTTTTGTTGAACTTCAAATTTATATTGAGATCGTCTCTAAATCTCTCCATTGCACTCAAGAGTTGTGGTGTGGTCTTCTCATATTGCAACAAAAAATTTTGAAGAGTCGTCGTTGCCGCTTGTAATGCTTCCTTTGAGTGACTGGAGTTCCAAAGCAATTGAATCATCATCGACTTCATTGTCTACATGATTTTGAATGTTATCTGTCACTATTTTTTTTTAATGATTTGAACTTTATAACACTCTAGGGAAAATGATTCACATCCATTTTGTGTGGGTAATACACACTAGTGATCAAGTTGTTAAGCTCACGAATGTTTTCTCCAAAATTTGTAGAGGTTTTTCTGTATTGTGGTTGCAGACAATGTGTTCGACAAATTGCCTAAGTGGAGTTCTGTTTTATATTTTTCTTTTTCTTGATGGAAAAAACTTTTAACGAGCTAAACACATTGAGCTTGACTATCATTTCACGCGGGAGCTTGTCTCCTCCAAGAAGCTCGTTACGCAGTATGTCCCCTCGCACTTGAACATCGCTGACTTATTCACGAAGAGCTTGTCTACGCCACTCTTCACTCTTTTCCGATCCAAGCTCCGCGTCAGTCCAAATCCGACTCTGCGCTTGAGGGGGGGTGTTGAGGACTCTCCAGAATCCTCATACGTTATCTCCTAAGATAACTATATCACCTTGTTGATTGTATTTTATCTAGCTAACTATTTGATTAGATTTGCTAGCTATGTACTTATCTTGTATATAGATTCTATGTACTACTACACTATAAATATGAAATACAATCACCACAGTAAATTTGTGGTTTCAATATCAACTCTTATATATATCATTACTAATAGGGAATTAGTTCTTCCTCATTTCACCAAAATAACAAAAGTTAAGTCTTCTTAGAGCGTGAATTCCACTTTGTATTGCGAGAACGGGACAAAGAACGCAACCTGTTATGCTTGAATTATGTGATCTAGCTAGGGAACGTAGCACGTTAAAATATGGTAAAGGCAACTTTTAAATTTTATGATCGTTACTCTAACATACAAGCAAACCCGACTAACGTACACAATTAATACTACCACAAATAAACAGTACTTGACCCCCACAAAATGACAAAACACACTTTAAAAAAACAAAACATGGATTTCATCATCGCCTTAAACGTACCCAATTCAGCTGACTGTTGACTTTTACTAATTAATGAAGCTGTAGTTTGAACATGCATGCATGTGCATGTTCACCAACCCATATCAAATCGAAACTCTCATTTCATAGCTTTCGAATATATATTTAACTTTCTCAATTTTAACAAATAATTAAGAAATAGTCTCCATATAAATATCATCCTCTAGACATTATTTAGTATCTGGTCTTCTTCAAATTTCCAACAAAAAGTTAAGACATAAAAGAGAAAATTTCAGTTACAACAACTAAGATAACTACTCCAACACCTTGGTGACGCTAAGTTAACACCGAGAACCGAAAACCTAGTAGTATAATAATACTCTGTTCTGTGTGATTTTATCATGCATGCAGGTGCAGCATCCTAATCAAACCACACCTAATTCTGTAACACAATGTCGAAATGAACCACAGTTGCATCATGTTTCAGATTTTTCAGGAACAGCCAAAGCAGTGTCCGAAAAGATCGAGACGGGAGGAGGACGAATGCGGTTTTTCAGGCTTACGATTCAAGCTTTCGCGTGGAAAATGCCTATAGAAAGCCTGCACTGCTCCACTAACACCATCTTCGTTTTCCATTGCTTTCGCCACTTCACTTGCTCTTTCTTTTACCTGCAACATCCACAACTTCAACTACATTACACACGCGGCTTGCTTAATTTTAGGCTAGTATTTTGCACTGTCTGCAAACAGCTTCTGCTCAACTTTTTATAAGGTAATCACATAACTACAACCAGGAGCAGAAACAGTATGTCGTTGGGCGCTTCTAAACGTTCCCCTCAAATGTGGAAATACCCTCTTAGAATACTATGACCTGAGATGATAAGATGGATAATTGCTATTACCTCTGGATTCAGCATGAACCGAATTGCATCAACCAATTTCTCGAGCGAGAATTCATCGACAGGAATAGGAGCAGGACCAACTCCCCTGGCATGCACACGTTCACCCCAAAATGGTTGGTCTCCGAAGAATGGAACAACCGTGGTAGGACACTAAAAATTCATACGAAATTCAAGATTAATTCGGGCGCAAAATAATACAAGAGGAACGAGCAAGAAAACAAGAAAGTTACCGCAGCCTTAAGACCTGCAGCTGTAGTACCAGCACCACCATGATGTACCTTTCAAAACATAAACAAACATTGCCATCAGATATAGGGTTGTTAAAACAGTCAAAAATCCCTAAATGAAACAGTCACAAGTGATTTACTCATTTACCACGGCTGCACAACGAAGGAACAACCAATCATGAGGACAGTTGTCCAGTAGGTAGACAGAGTCGATTGGTTCTGCCACTAAAGTAAATAGATGGATACATTAAGGATTCATCCACAATGAACACTCGAATTTTGATATGATGATATAAACAGAAAGTTAAGTACAGTTTCCTAAGCCACCCCAGCCTTTGTTGATGATGCCACGCTGTCCAGTAATTTCAAGGGCTCGGACTATTATCTCTGTCATCTTTTCAGGGTCTTGAACAGGCTGTGAAAAAGGCATGACTAGATCTAAGAACATATGCAAGTGAAGACCCAAAAATCATTCAAAAAATACAAATTATACGTACGAGACTTCCAAAGCCAACGTAAATAGGCTGTTCGCCACTTTCAAGCCACTTCACAAGTGAATCTGGTGGTACATAGCTCGACGCGAGATCCAGGAAACAAAATCCCACGACATCAATAGTCGGTCCCCAGTCTGCAGTTTCAGAAGAATCAGCCTATATCTACGAGTAATGTATAGTGCTTGATAGAGAAAGTGAACAAACCTTTTGGTTTAGGAACAAGGTGTGGACTCCAAATGTATGCATAAGGAACATCTGGAGGAGAGCCATTGGAGTTTGCTAAATATGTTTTGGGCCTTAGTTTTAGTTTCTTTTTCCTAAACTCGTTTATCACATCTCGAACTCCCAGCCAAATTAGGCCGTCAACGACTTGGTATGAAAGCTGCAAAAGTAGTTAAGGGCTTTTGTTAAAGTCGAATTTCTAGGGAAGTAAAATTAATTTGTATGCACTCACTCTGTTCGCCATATTGTGCTTCACCCGAGAGAGAGGATGTGGGAATTCACTGGTAGGTCTGAGATAATTATTGATAGAAAAAGGTGAATATGATATGAAAAATGAAACTTCGATTTAAACTTTACATGAATTATGATGTAGACTATAAAAACAGATGTAAACTTACGTCCATGGCATTGTAAAGACCATGTGCAGTGGTACTTTCAGTGCCTCAGCAACATGAGTATGCCCTGAAGAGGTTTACACCAAAGGATGATTTCTTAATATTTATTTTATTCAAACAATGACATCAGATGACTACAGGACCAAAGATATGCAAATATTCTATGATTGCTATATTCGATCACAAGCTTTGGTCACTGAAGTAAACCACAACGCAATAAAACTCGACAAAATCTACGCATAAATCTTACCATAAGCAGGAGGGTTGGCAATTATTGCATCTACCTTGAATGGGATTTTCGTGTCGGGGTCATCATCTACACACGCAGGGAGCAGGGAGAATATGATATCTCTTATTTGGTTCCGCTGGATATGTATTTCTGAAGGTCCAGATGGCAAGAAGCCTTTATTCTTCACCATATCTGCAATAATTAAATAACAACTGGTGTCAACTATCCATATTCAAGCAATAGCTAAATGAAACGAATTACTTTAGCAGTACAGAGAGTTAAAATGACTATGCGCTGCTCTGATTGAGAACTCACAAGCAGCAAGAACTTTTGGATCACCACCAAGAGGGAAAAACTCCAATCCGGCCGTCCGTACAAATTCTTTGAAATTGGCATGAGTAGCTAACCTCACCCTATGACCATCTGCCTGCAAAAACATTTTCAGCATGTTTTTCATTAACACACAAGTATTACAATGATGTGGTCATTCGTCTTATGTTAGTCATTCGTCTTATGTTACCTGTAAACGTTTGCCAATGGCAACAAATGGCTGTACATCACCCCTTGTGCCAACTATTAGCATCACAATTTGAAGTGGAGGCAAGAAAACAGCATCTGATCCAATGTCTGTAGCTGGTCTATCGGCATCTTCATCGTATATTACTCCAGTACCGAAGTCCAGGCTGTGAGGTTTAATATCACTAGGAATGTCCAATTTAACAGTTCCATCATCTTGCATTGTGGCAAATCGATTCAGCAATTTTAGCTGCAAGGCATAGGCCAGGAAAAATAAAAAAGGAAAAAGATTAAAGCTCAAAACAATTGTCTTCAGGTGCTAAAACTAGAAGAATATTCGCTATGCTTGAGTTGCATTTGCAAAACAGGGTTACAAAGAAAGAAAAGTAGAAACGACCAAAACAGCTGTAAAAAGGAAAATCAATAGTTTGTAAAACTGCAACTGCATGCACGTTTATGTAAGCAAAATTACACGTCTCATCGAATCTGACCTTCTTTTTCAGAGGGATTTTTTCATCGAGAAACTTGAGTGCCAACCGGCCACGAGAACTACTTCCTTTTTGTTTTTCGATTTTGGCACGCTGATCACCAACACTAGGGCCCAAATTCTCCTGTGTTGGATTCTCCATATCTATAAACTTCGCCCCCCCGTGTTCCCTGCCAATGGATCCTAAGCAATGCAGATTAGACTTAACAGAAACGATGCTTCAGTACATAAATAAAGGGACAAAAACAGAAACACCTTCAACGAAAGAAACAGGCAGAAGAATAATAACATGCCAACATCTCCTATCACTAATGCATAAGTAGTCGAAGAATCATACATAAGAAGATTACAAGATTCACGTAAGCTCCGTAACCTTTGAGATATTCTGCAATCTGAATGACTAGTACTTGATCATAGATGCTATAGAGTAGAATATAACTATGGATAAATATCACATTTGTGACATTGAGCAAAAACCATTTACTCAAATTTTACCGAAAACAAAGTTACTTATCTAGTTAATTGTGCTTCAGAGTAACTAGCAATAAAAGGCACAAGCTTCTTGGTCATTGAGCCTTAAAATCACCAGAAAATAAGCACTAATCTAAGCACCTACATACGATCTTCAGTAATGCCCAGCCACATAGCCCATAAACTTAGAAATACTAGTTATCTATCACTATATATAATCAGATATGTCCCTATAACTAGCTAATTAGTAATATCCAAAAAATTTCATTGACATTGAAACAAACAAAAACAAACTCTAATGGAAACATCAATTCAGCTGGCAATGAAACTGCAAAGGCACAATATTGAAATAATACTATTACTTAATAAAAAGGGAATTAAAATCCATATGTGTTTGAAATGAAATTGATAATAATTAGAATTTCCAATTAACTAATTACCTTTGGCCTCATCATCATCATCATCGTCATCAATTTTTACCTCAAAATCCACACCTGAATTCCGACTTATATCCTCCACCTCCGTGGCCTTCCTAATAAATTCTTCATCTCCATTTTCATCACTGTTGATCGCAACTTCAAAATCAAAATCGCGCGCCATTGAAGAATCCAAGTGCAGAAAAAGAATAGAATATAATATATAGAGGAACGAACAAGATTGGTTGTTTAGAAGTTGGTTTTGGAATAATAATAATAATAATATTTGTGTTTCATTTCATGTCGTCAAATGTGCTGTAACTGGAAACTTCTGGAGTAAAGCTTGCTTCTGATTCCATTTCTTTTCTTCTTTCCTTTTTCTTGTTCCAAACAAGTTAAGTTGGATTTTGGATTGGAGAGACTCAAAAAAGCAGCTGTGACACGTGGGGATGGGGGGGAATACGTAATAGTAAGGCCACCTGGCTGCAATTTTGCCACCCATCCACGTGGAAGGGGGATTTGAGTACCCGAACATACGCGGGTCGGGTTTATAGTTGCGTTCAATTCTCAGCGAGATTCAAAGTAATTTCTTCCACTTGTTCAAGAATTAGAACGGCTGCCACAACTTTAATTTTGATGCAGTTTGATTGATTTCTGAGTTTTCTGATGCCCAAAAAATATACTGCATGTAAAAGTACTAAACGTATCTTCGGATGAATATACATCACTAAGAAAGAGTACGAAACTATACATTTTGGTTCAAGAAAAAGTCATGTATTTATTAGAGAGAAACTATACCGGAACTTTATCCGGTGAGCATATCCGCCAGAACAGTGAATGATTAAAAATGGGGCTGTTAAACACTCTCTATAGGAGTAGAAATTCACAATCTATAGCCTGTAGTAGCCCCACTATTTTAAAAGAATGTAGCACCCTAAATTTTTTGTTTCTATCGTGAATATTATCGACACAAAACAGGCCTACTTCATGAGCCAAATATGTTCAAAACAACAATCAAACTGTATCTTCAGCTGGAGAAACTACAAAATGTAGATACCAAATCACAGCAACATCGACTCTGGGTTCTCAATGTAACCTTTGAAGGCCTTGAGCCACTCGGCACCAATGGCACCTATAACAGAACATTAAACGACATCATCACAAATCCGTCTCTACATATAGATTGTTTAAGATTGTAGCTCTATGCATTTAGATATAGAAGTAGCAAACATACCATCAATAACCCGATGATCACAGCTCAATGTAACAGACATGAATGAAGCAATCTTGTATGGATCTGCACCAGTGCCAGGTACGTACCTCTTCTCAGCTGCTCATCAGAATTAAGAAGTTAGACGATATTTTCACCATGAAACATAACAAAACTCGCAGAGTTTAGAAAGATGAAACTTACCGGAACCAACTGCAAGAATGCCTGATTGAGGTGGATTGATGATGGCACAGAATTGCTTGATCCCAAAAGGCCCTCCCAGGTTCGACACCGTGAATGTACCACCCTGCAGAATTGATGAACATTAGGCAGAGGGGATAAGAAAATGAAGACCAAATAAAGTGAAAAGAGAAACTTGACACCAACTTAAAAAAAGAGTTTCCAGGTACCTCATAATCAGATGGTTTCAAACTGTTATCTTTAGCTTTCTGTGCTAAATGCTTCACTTCATCAGAAATCGTTGATAAACCTTTCTTGTCAGCATCCTGCAAAAACAGTTATTACATATGTTATCTTTCTATTATCAAGATTGAACTCAAAACAATATGTATAACATGAGACAAGGACAGCAACTTACTCTAATGACAGGAACATACAATCCATTTTCGGTTTGCACAGCCACGTTCACATTGACATTACGATACCTGTAATTGGTTACATTTAGTAATCTGGTGGTAAGAGAATAACTTTGCATTGTCAATTGTCAAGCATACTTACTGTCGGATATAATTATCAGTCCACGAGCTATTGCACTGGGGAACTTTTCTAAGAGCCAGGGCAGCAGCCTGTTAATAGATTTAAGATTTCAGTTAAAATGAATGTGAAACTAACTTTGTTCAAGCACAGGATCTCTCCTAAAAGTCAAAAATAGAGAAAGGCAAAAATATAAACATCTGTACCACTTTTTACCAGCAAGGTGAAAAAGGAGAGATATGTGCATACCTTAATGACAAGATCGTTAACAGATATCCGTTTACCGCCTGAAGCTTCTTGTAATGAGTTCAGTTGACTACGCAATCTGTAAAAACAGAGAAATGTTAAGCCAAATAAATTTTCCAAGCATGATTTAGAATAAAAAAATGAACAAATACTCACTCCATAAGTTTGTCAACACATGTATCTACAGTCAGGTAATAGTGAGGGATGGTTTGCTTTGATTGCAACAAGCGCAATGCTGTCACCTGTCACAGATGAGAAGAAATACTTCAGCCTAATAAAATAGTCCCAACTCACAGTTCACCTCCAAATATAGTTTTGCATTATAGTTATCTTAATTCTGAGTTATCTTCACTAGTAGACCTACAGAATCTCCAAGACCAAATTAAAGAAGCATGTAGATTTGAATCCTACATGTAGTCTTGTATAACACAGATTTGTGCAACAGCTAAGCAACAAGATGAGAATAATGAACATTTATGACCTGTTTGCAAAATTGGCGTATCAGTTCTGAAAACATTACCTTTCTGATTTGTGTGTGGGGGATATCTGTGTAATCTAGACCAGCAGTTGCAGCATCAGCCTTTGGAGATGGTGAAGCTCCCTTACCAGGAGAAGCTACAGGATATAGAAGATGGTATAAGTTACATTGTACCAGAATGACTGGATGATAAGACAGCTAACAGTTAAAGCAAACAAGCAAATACAGAACACAGGGGATGCATGTACCTAGATAATCTTCAATATCAGCCTTCACAATGCGTCCGTCAGGACCAGTTCCTTTGATGTTAGAAAGAGATACCTGTATTTACGTAAACAATTATTATAGTATACGTATGTGCATGTATGTGTGAAAAGATATTTTTGATAATTCATCTACTTTACATTGTGATCTTCTGCAAGTTTCCGGGCAAGAGGACTAGCAAAAATCCGATCTTCGTTTGAAGATGATCCACTGGACTTAACTTTTGGCTCTGGGGATGTAGCAGGTTCTTCTGCTATATCTTTCTTTGGCGGGGTAGGAGCAGAAGATGGCTCCGGTGTAGGCGGTGCAGGTGCTGCCTCTGATGTTGAAGGAGTGTAATCTTTGAACTTTGCAGCATCCCCCTCCTCTTCAACAGTAATGGCAATGATCTACAGCAGCAATCATATGATACATCAGATCAAATTGCATTGCATTGCATCCCATAACTAAACTAAGTTACTTCTTGGCGTAGCCATTTTGATCACAAATTATTGCAACACTTGCACGAGTCAACCCCATTTGGTTCAGTAGCTAAATAATGAAGGACCAAGAGCAACAAATCCCCATAAAATGTACTATAACTGATTCCCAGTATACATGTTTTTATGTGTTAAGGCACTGCTGCTGAGCTTAGAAAAGATTGTCCATAAAAGTTCACAATATTTCAGATAAATACCTCACCAACTTGAATCCCACTGGATCCATCCCCACGCAAAATTTTTGCTAGATATCCTTCCTCCATGCACTCCATTTCCACTGTCGCTTTGTCCTTGAGACAGTCAACAATTGCATGTTAGATGGAGAAAGATATTATTTACAATTAAAAAAATAAAAAAATGAAGAAGAATTAAAGAAAGAGGATCAAAGTCACTAATAAGAAAACTAGATTGGGAATAAAAGGACCCACCGTTTCCACTTCACAAAGTACTTCTCCAGGAGCAACTTTGTCGCCCTCTTTCTTCAACCACCTTGCAATGTTACCCTATATTGAAGAAAAAACAAGAAACATTTAGTCATTGACTGCTAGATGCAGAACCAGGCATGAATTCACAACCACGAAAAGTGAATAACCTCCGTCATAGTAGGTGACAGAGAAGGCATCCCAATTTCTTGGTGTGGCGGAAGATCTGAAAAGGTAACAAAATTAGTTAAATTTATCCCTCAGACCAAAGTGTGGAGGATGTAAATTTCAAGAAGATCCTTTTGAAACAGTGATTACTCGTTAGAATTACCAAAATTATTTCATACTTATTTATCTATGGAAGAAATTTACTGGAGTAAAGAGACTTTCATGATAACAGTCACAGAGTATGCTTACACACATTCGACTCATCTCCTATCTATACATTGTTAAGATTAAGCCATGGAATTCTGTCTCAAACAGTAATATACAAGCACAATTCATACATCAAACTAACCTGAACCCGATGAGAAATTTCTAATAGCACTTTTTTGTAGGCTGCAAACATAGGCAAAAAAAAAAAAAAAAAAAAAAAAGCCAGAGAAGATTCAATTTCAATAAACCTTCATAGGATACAAGTTAGATGGTCAAACATAATGCAAACGTAAGTGAATACCTTTGCATCATTCCCATTGCTGGTGCATGCATCTTCCTTGACATCAAAAGAAGACTTGCATTGTGCCCCAAAGTTGATGTCTGCAGTACATAATTCAAAACAATCAATAAAGAATTATATGTATACTTAAAGTTTGCCAAACAAATAAAACGATAACAAGACAAGGAACAGATGTCGGACTTACAGCGCATACACTGGGACTAAAGGTTCCTCTGTTGGAGAACTTTGAAATACCATGTTTCTCTCCAGGCACAACCTGGCTGGACTTTGAAATATCTGTACCCACATTAAGAAAGTACACAGTAAGCATAAAGGCAACAGGAAAGCATACGAACACAAACTCAGAAACACACTCATCATGTTTGAAACAGACTAAGAGCCAAGTCATTTTATGTTGCATAACATCATGTGTACGATAGCTCCACCACATTTGTAGTAACAATTGCGGATATAAGAGAAATGCTTCAGCTGGTGAGAAAATTACACACAGAAGTAGTTGGCTTCAGGCTTCAGCTACTTACCATTTACTTTATCAAATGATGGCCTTACATCACCGGAAAACCAACGTACAGTGTGATCTCTCCGCAGTATGGGTCTAATCTGTAAAGCAACAAGTATGAAAATATCAAACCAAGTTCCATTTACATCATAGAATCAAAAGTAATAATTCAGATAGTGGCATCATTTAAATCACCAGGACGAAAACTAAATTCATTAGTGAATATACCTAAATTTTACATTCAGATAGTGGTAGCTCGAAACGCAAACTTGAAAGTTACAATGTCATTTAAAACATCAATGTACCAGCATTACAGACGACACAAATCCCCATCCCCATGGAATTCAAGTCAGGCAACTATCATCTCACCAAACTACCAACATTTTCCAATTTCCCCGCATTAACTAGGTCAACAGCTATAGAATACTACAAAACAGCAAGGTTTCATGCTGTAACAGGATTCTAGTAAAGCTTTAAAAAAAAAAAAAATTAAAAAAAAATCAGCAAGCGATTATGAGTCCGAAAGTGAGTGAACTGGTGGAATTGAAAACGCAAACAACAGAGAGAACGAACGAATCAACAAACGCAAGGAATCGGAGATAAACGCAATGATGAGGGGAGGAGAGATACTGGTACCTTTCTCGATTGGTTGAAAATTCTGGATGCACAGGTCATGTTGAAATCAGTTTGTGCTTTTACTTTCAGAGATCGATCGAATGAATGAAGGGAATGATTGATTGATTGATTGATGCAGCTGAGTTGACAGTCGAATCGAAATCGCAATTGGCTTTTGAACGCGAGAGAGGGTAGAGAGAAAGAAACGAAGAATTTTATTCTTTCAGGTTAACCAAACCAATCGAATCCACTTACGCTTTCGGATTTGGAGATTAGAACTGGGAGCTTTTTTAAGCGCGGATCGAACATGGGCGACACTGATTCACGCTCTAAGGAATGATATATCCCGAACTTAGATATACTAGTTCTTGGATGGAGAATTTGAGAAAGAACTAGAAGAATTATATAGTACTTCCTACTTTATTAAAATAGTCACTCACTAAGTTCCGTCTTAAATGATGCTATGTGATCGAAGTTGGGACACAAAGTTACGTCTTCGGAACGATCCATCCCACGTCACATCCAACGTTTAGAGTAGAACATGAGGGCTTTATACGGTTCGTTTTCTTTTCCTCCTCTTCGACAACAAATATAAAGGACAATTTTTGCACTAAATAAAGATTTCACTGTTTATGGGCCTTGTTCATCCTTCATCTAGTGAGACCTCTCAATGTGCATATAGGTCCCATGGGTCCAACATAGCACATTGAAAGTAAGTGGTCATGTTACATTTAAATTTAAATGTACTTTACTTTAATCTCACTACCAATAATAATACAGTAGTTACAAATTACAACACACAGTAGTCGTGCGTTCAAAATCAGTAAATAATAGAAAAAAGAAGAGCAGTTCACTAGTTCAGCCACAATCAATAGATGTGATTCCAACGTATTTTACACCCCTTCTGTTCCTTGCAACAAGAAATAAAAGAAAGAAACATTTTCAAGTATAGTAGTGTAACAAGTTAGTCTAAAAAAATCTCATATCATAACCAACCAGGCAACCAGAAATGTTTGGGGTTAATAAAACAATGAAATTAGGAACAACTCCTCCGTATATGGCTAGCTACTAGCTACTGAGCACGAACTCGGTTCCACAGCTTGATCCACTCAACCATGGTATCAGCTGCACGAACAAACACTGGGTTGATGTTTCCCAACTTCTCCTTCACTGACCCAGCCAGCTCCTTCACACAATCCTCCGCCGTAACAGCAGCCTCCGAAAACTTTGTCGATTGGAAGAACGGGACCACATGCTCCATAACTTTCACTCCTTCCCACTCTTTCTTCAAGCTCTCTATCGGGCTGCCCCTTTCGTTCCTCCACACGTACGGCAACCCACTCTTCACGCCCAGCTTGAGATGATCGCAGACAACCTTCACACACATCCCTGTCCATATATCTTCCACTGTTTCCCACCGGTACTTTCCTTCCTTCGATAACTGAAAAGCAGGAAGCAATGCAGGTCCCACTAACTCGGTATTGAACCCTATGTTAATTCCGCTCACAGGCATCAAGGCTTTAGCCGGTATGGTCAGAACAGCATCAACGTACCTAGAGTTTCTCAATTCGGGTTTCAGGGCCTGTGTAGGAGCGTCGTAGTCGGCTAAGTTAAGCCAAAGGCCACACGAAAGCCCACAGTCTACCCCGTTCCGCAAGCTGAATGGGTAGCCTCGCACGAAGTCGGTCCCCTCACAGTAAGGGTCATAGAGAGTATTGAAGAAAAAAGGAGTAGCTGGAGTCGTCAGGTTGGTGATATGTTGGGCAATGGCATCGATTAAGTTTCCATTGCTATCCTTAGCAGGCACGCAATCATCATCAATAGAGATGACATACTTCTTACGTGACATTAAGTATCCAAAATACCGGCAGGAGTATCCAGTGAAGGAAATAGCATTCGATGACTTGCCCACCACACGGTCTATATCAGATTTCGTGTAGACATTAAGGTTAAATCCTTCGGCGACCTTTAAATCTCCTTTGAGGTCAGGATCTTGAACGATTATTAGGTGGAAACGGGAGAACACTGGCCTCCATTCTTCCATGAACGATGTAAGATCTAGTTGGAGTGCGCCTATCACGATGTCCACTTCATCATCTGTAATGCTGATATGAGACATTATAGTAGATTCAACAAGATTGGAATTGCCTTCTTTACACTTGCTGAAGAAACTTCAGACCTTATAAGCTTCGGTATTATCTGCAAATCAGAAAACACAGAATGTAAGATGCAACAATAGAGAATCAGTTCAAAAAATTTAACCATAAATCTCAAAGACTCAAACAGATACCAACCCAAACTTCTTCCGACCCTTCTTCTTTTTATCACGTTATGTTCTTCCTTTACAATTTTCTACTACAAATTCTTGACAAGCATAGCTTCATATAGACTTCTGTGAAATACTAAATGCCAATATTCAAATACAAGATTTCAAGAAACTCTTTAACCACGGGCCCAAATTTCATTCCACCACCACCACAACAACAGAGATGGTCAACAAATGAGGAAGAACATACTACATTTATAAGGCCACCATGGAAACATAAAACTACTAATTATAGCATATTCGATCCAGCCTCAGTTACACAACTAAACATATCTACAGCACAAACTGAGAGAACTAAGAAGAAGCCGCAGTTACACAACTAAACATATCTACAGCACAAACCGAGAGAACTAAGAAGCAGCATCACAAACTCTCTTGAATCAGGACAAAGCAATCGTTCTATTGATTTGAAAGTTAACTACTTAAACGATAAGTTAAGTATCTCTAACAGATTCTAAATCTTCTTTTAACTGGCAATATATAAGTAGCACATTAGTACAATAAACAGACCAGCTAACCAGTACCCTACCAAAATGGATTAGATGCTACAAGCTGTATTTCCTACAAACACGAAAAAAGCACCAAATTCTGCTACACGGATAAGGAGAAAGATCTATAACAGCAGCTAATTAGAACAGTAATGAAATATCTATTATACTTATATTATCAATGCAGTATAGAATAACATTAGAATAGATAAAATTGGGTATCAATTGTATTCACCTACAAGTAATGTTAATCAAATTCAACTTCAAACGCCATCAATTGAAATGTTGAACAGGCATGTGTATGTTAAATTGATGAGTGATCATCTGTGGGAAACGAAAACGAAACACTTACAAAATCAAATTAAATCAGATCAAAACCGAAAGGGGTGGGTACACAACAGTAAACACAAAAAGGGGAGGATCTTGACACAATAAACAGATCATTGCAGCAGAAACAACATGCAGAGTCTATGAATTAAGATGGTGTACACATAGACGACGAAGAGATGGAAGAAAAATATCGAAAATACCTGAGAGATCTAGAATCGGAGTCAAGATAAAGCTGAAGAGAGAGAGAGAGAGAAGGCGGATTTATCATTCTTTCACTGGAGATGATCGGGCATTTCTCCTATTTATCGCTCATTTACTATTGGATCTCGATTATTTTAGTTTTTAATTAATCACTCCATAAAGTATAGTAAATAATTATAGAAATCCTTTAGGGTTACTTTTGCTACTAGCCTTTTACTTCATTTGCTCATTTTCACCTCTTTGTTTGAGAGTTTACATCAATGGATTATGGAGTATTTTGCATAATGAAATACTCATTAACAACGTGTGTGTTTGACGTCACCTTATTAGTTATTAACTATTGATAACTATTGATTACCTTATTAGTTTGTTTTGACAAATAGATACAGTTTCCAAAAATGTGACATCATATTTTAAATATGTCAAAATCCACCTAAGTAGATCAATTTGTTGCACACCCTCAATTATAACATACTTATATGATGAATTTGTCAAGAATAATTTAAATCACATTTAACTCCCGTTCGTTAATACACATTTACTTTTTCTTTAAAATAATAATATTAATTTTGCTCGCTTTCATCATGTGACTACCTTTGAGTTTAACTTTTTTCTCTCCCTATTTTTATATATTTGAAATTATTTGGATAGCTTTAGAATTATTTTGTGTGAACCGTTGAATTAGTCCTAGACTGGATTTATTTCATGCTAAGGTAACTTTAAAGAACCCCATTTGGTTTTGTTGACTTTTTCGATGTCCGGTTTGACTTCAAATTAATCACAAGTCATTGTGAAAAAATGATTTTAAAATTATATTATAAAAGTATACATGTTATATTTTTATAATATTACTTTTAAAATTATTTTTTCCGTGATGAATTATGATTAATTTGAGGTCAAACCGTACCTCCAAAAAGTCAACAAAACCATATGGGGTTCTTATAAGTTACCGGAGGAAGTACACATCTACACGCATTATAGCAGGATCGTATACATGGAACCAATATAAAAAAATTCTTATTGATGTATTATAAACAGTTAGATGCGCTTTAAATTGGAACAAACTTTCACTTGCTTTTTTTTTTTTTTCAAACAACAAATATTACAACTACTTCTACGCTACTACTATACAATATCCTAAACCACCTTATATCTCCACTCCGAAACCACCTTATGTCTCCGATGGGGATCGAACCCTGCACCTGTACTATACAAACTTTTACTTGCTACAAGTAAAGGATCATTAGCACTTTTATGGATGCTTTGTTTGTCTTTTATTCAATAAAAAATTTTAATCGTTTAAAAAAAATTTAATTTTATGTAACAAATATCAGTGAAAAACAGTGGAAAGTAGTCCTTTGTTTGGAATTTTGAAACTTTAAGCTCTAAAAGTAACCTATCGGGTTAATCTGGACTGTTTGTGCCCAAACCAAAAGTTTTGACCAGTTTAATAATGGGTTTGAATAGTGTTTTAATATGTTTGGAACAATGATTTTAGTGTATTTCCATTCTCACGAGTCATATTTATAAATTTACTTATAAATCAAATAAATCTCCACCCCATCAATTAAAAAAGGTACATTAGTTTATTTGTATGTCTCAATTAAGTGAAAGGGGTATATTGCAATTTTCCACCTTTGCATTCAAGTACAAACTGAGATCTTCAATATACTGTACTGAGATAGAATCATCCAAGTAGCAAAAACAAGTACAATCAAGCTTGAAGAAGAAGGGACTAGTACAGTAGCACCAGCACCATTTTGGACTGCGCTTCTCGTTCTTGTATCAGGTGTACCTACAACGCACCCTAGAGGATTGATATGTGCGTGCAGGCAAAGTTTGAGCACCGGTCATTCATGCCTGCTTGTTGGGCTTGATTCGCCCCCTGAATGCTCATCATAGCACATAGGCACTCCGGCATTGATCTGATAACATACTCAAGAGGTTTGCAACAACTGTCTGGTGGATTTTCATTCCCATTGAGGTAACCCACGCACGGTTGAAGATTGTTCATGCACTCTTGCTCTTCAACTTGTGCCCGTGTCAACAGGAAGCACCAAAACATGATTGCCACTACAATACCACGATATAGCCTTACCACTTCCATTGCAATTAGTTGCTTCACAGATTCAATTCAGAGTCAGGCCAGGCTGCCTCAGTACAGTATACTAGTATCATATATATGAAGGCTTGGCCTGTGGGGTTTATGTGGCTGTACCTGTGTATGAGAGATGACATTGGCAAGGACTTGACTTGATAGGTGGGAGTTGGTTATCAAACTGCAGGGATGTTGAAAGCTTATTTCTTTAATCATCAGTTCATCACAGAACATAGAAATACATATAAATTATCAGAAAACCCACACCACCATACTGATTCACATAGTGTAGTTCAAAGCAGATACGAGTCTCAGCTTTCCTAGTTCACATCTTCTCCCCCAATCAATTTTTTGGAAAAATAGAACAAGCAAGATAAATACTGCACAATGAAATTATGCATGCCAAAGTTATTCTTTGAAAGCCCTTCATAAGATTTCATTTTCATATGACACTTCTCAGAAACTGACAGTCTGGCATAACAAGCAGAAGTATTATGAGCAGAGCAGTCATCCATTTCTTCTCAATAACTACATTTATATAATGAAATCAACCTACCCGTCCAAGTACATTTACAGATACAAAGCAGAAATCAGGGAATTCAAAGTGTCATTCACATTTCCAGTTCAAGAATAAGCATATAGGGTCTAAATTTTGGCTTGTAATCGGGTAGGAACCCGCTTACATACATGAAGCACGGGTGCAAGTTAGCACCCACACCACACCCAACCACGCACCAGCCAGCTCATTGACTGCCTTTTTTTTGGGTGGGGGGAGGAGAAAAAAAATGTGTTGGGGGGGGGGGGAGTTAAAAATTTATATTCAATGACTGAAAGACACTTCTTCCCCCAACACTTTGAAAATTAATTGCCATGTATAAAGTGCAGTATGTATCAGCTTAACAATATTTGACAAAACATATTTAGCGAGTTAAAACAACTGTTCTCTAGCCTTGATTTAAACAAGCTATGCTGCTACAGCTACATACAAAAAGTAATGCCTCCGAGAACTCACCAACTTTGAGAATAACGCCATATTCACCTTCAAACTTCTTAAAACCTGGATCCTGGACAATCCTGTTCTGTTAAAGAGAAACATCTTTTGATCAGTACAGTGAGAAGTCCCAAGTCCCTCGTGAGCAAGACAGCAATTGAAATTATATAACAGATACCAAAAAATAGATGACATATCCATATAAAAAAATGAATCATAACAGCTGTTCACATTGGTATTCAAAGGCAACGACTATTTGGCAAAGCTGATTATGTGCCATTTAGTGGCTTTTCGCTGGATGTGTAATGTAAGTAAACCTTGTTGTATATATATTTGCTCCAGATTTTAGAAAAAAAAAATAAAGGCAAGGAATTGGCATGCTTAGGTCTACTCGATAAAAATCAGGAATTCACAGTTCACATATTAACATGATCAAAATCTTTTAACATTGACACAGGGCAAGACAAGTTTTCAAAAGCAAGCAGTTCAACATATTGGGTTCCTATTGAATCCTGGAATATACAGGCAGAAAGAATTTATCAACAGAAAACACACATATCATTTTATAGGGAAAAAAAAACTATGCAGGAAACGATGACGACAATCACGAGGAAAATCTGGGAATAAAGGTGATGAGGGCAAAGTTAATACCTGCCATCGATGGCGATGGTTGTGGATGATGAAAACGAGTAGACTGGCAGAGGGAGGAAGAGGATGAAGGAGGCAGTGCTGGATGATGTAAACAGGGAGACCTGTGGAGGGAAGAAGCGGATGTTGCCGGCAAATAAACGAGGGAAGGCGACAAGCAAAGTGGTGGTGATCGACGAGTTGGCGAGCCATCTGAGTTTTTGTGCGCTTGGAAGAGCGAGCCATCTGAGAATGTGTGGGCTCGGAAGAGCGATTCTGAGATTCTGAGACGGAAATGAATACGTTTAGCCATGGGTTTAGTCAATTACTTCTGACCCAATTAGAAAATAATGGGTGTGGGTGCGGGTATATTGCTAACTAACGGGGGTGTGCACCCGATCAGCAGGTGGCACCCGTTTACATGCCTAATCATAGGGACATGAAATGGCGGAAACATTAGACGGTCCGTACCTAAACAGTAAAGAGAAACATAACAGCTGTTCACATTGATATTCAAAGGTAAGATTTGGCAAGTTTAGGTAAGGTCAGTCTACATAATTAATCAGGAATTCACAGTTCACACATTAATCAGTTGACAATTACTTCACAGTTAACGTACTTCATAGTTTAGCCACAAAAAATACACGAACAAGCCATAAGTTTATCAACAGCAGCATCAAATGCTATATGACTGTATGAAGCATGCGAACGTAAAGAACTGAGGGACATACATAATTCTGTAGCATTTTTCACATAAAAAAGTAACAAGGCATAGCCAATAGCAAAACGCTCTTGCCCCTAACTGGGATCTCTCAAAAAGCAAAAGAATATCATGTCATAAATTAACTTTTTCACATCAAAGATCATCACTTTTTTCTTGAGAGGAGACCTAGTTTGGATCATATAGATAATCAGGCGCTGACATCAAACAATTGGAAAACAGCAAATCGCTGAAACAACAACAGATTTAGATACAACCCAACATCAACTTAGATAATCAACTTACCAACAGTAGCTGATCCTGCATTAGCCCATCCTTGTGTGTCTTGACTCTTGACCACTACCTTCCATGAGAGTCAGCAATTTGGAAGCTACATCAAATCAAGAAACTCAATATTATAATTGTAACACAGAAAAATTCTACTTCAAAACATAGTAAAATGTTGATCATTACACACATATCATACTATGCAACAAAAATTACTGATTAAGATTGCAGACTCCAAGCTTGGACTTCTCTCTCACAGCACAAGAACAAGCACAAAAATGGTAACAAATAATGCTTTCCCAGAAAAGGCTATAGTTTGAGATTATAAAAGGTCTCTTTCAAGTAATTAAACAAGACAGAACAGTATTTCAGAACAAATTCAAGAACTAAACCTCATGACATGTGTCAGGAAAGAGGGCTCTACTCTATAACAACAGTGGTACCATTTCAGTGTCAAAGAAAAACATCCACAGGATGTACATCAAAGAAAAACCTAGGTGTGAAGCATTGCACATAGGTTAATCTATCCATGAAAGCTGATATGGTGCAACTACTGACATGAAATCACTACATACACTGGAAGTGGAATTTGATCCAATACCATAATACGTCAACACCAATCATCCAAGAAAACATGTAGTATTGATCTCTAGAGCATAATAAAGGATAAGAATTAACAGATGTATAACCTCCACCGGTGACAAACCTAAATTCCAAAATGAACCACCTATTCTCGTAAAGTCTTTAATCTTTTCTCCACTGACATTTAGAGATTCAGCATTGTCTCGACTAATTCAACACTTGAAAACTCCCGCCCAAATAGTAGTGCTTAAACATCTAGCGTGCTTCCTGAAGGGAAAGGTTTCCTTTGCATATTGCAATTTTATCAACCAGCATATCCAACTGAGAACTCCACTCTAGGACTTTATCAATATTCTCTACCATGACGTTTCACACAATTTGGCAACAACGGAAATCACAGTTCACATATTCACAATGACACCGGGCTAGACAAGTTTCCAAAAGCAAGCAGTTCACAACATATTGAGTTCCTATTGAATCCTGGAATATACAGGCTAAAAGAATTTATCAACAAAAAACATGCGTATTGTGTTATGAGGAAAAATAAAATAAAAAAATACAGGAAACGAAGACGACAATCACAAAGAAAATCTGGGAATATAGGTGATGAGGGCAGAGTTTATACCTGCCATCGATGGCAATGGTGATGATGAAAACGCATAGACTGGCAGAGCGAAGAAGAGGATGAAGGCGGCGGTGCTGGATGATGTAAACAGGGAGACCAGTGGAGGGAAGGATGTTGCCGGCAATTAGACGGTGGAAGGCGACGAGCCAAGTGGTGGTGATCGACGAGTTGGGAGAGCCATCTGAGTTTGTGTGCGCTTGGAAGAGCAAGCCATCTGAGATTGTGTGCGCTTGGAAGAGCGATTCTGAGATTCTGAGACGGAAATGAATAGGTTTAGCCATGGGTTTTAGTCAATGAGTTAAAAGATTGGGAACTTGACACGAGTAAAAAACAATGGGTGTGGGTCGGGGGTATATTGCTAACTAACAGGTGTGCATCCGTTTGGTACCCAACCGGCCGCAGGTTGCACCTGTTCATACCCAAACAGTGAAGTGAAACATAACAGCTGTTCACATTGATATTCAGAGGCAAGGATTTGGCATGCTTAGGTAAGGTCTACTTGATTAATCAGGAATTCACAGCATTAACATGATTAGCAATAATTCACAAATTTAAGGTGATTAGCACTATCAATTTAAAATTACTTCACAGTTAACGGACTAGTACAATAGTTTTGCCACAAAAAACCCCCAAGCACAGCATAATTTTATCAAGAGCAGCATCAAATGCTATGACTGTCTGAAGCATGTGAACATAAAGAACATAATTTTATTTCTGTAGCATGTGAACATAAAAAAGTAACAAGACAGAGACAATAGCAAAACGCTCTTGCACCTAACTGGGATCTCTCAAAAAGCAAAAGCATATCATGTCATAAGTTAACTTCTTCACATCAAAGATCATCACTTTTTTCTTGAGATAAAACCTAGTTTGGATCATATAGATAATCAGGCGCTGCAAACATCACACAATCGGAAAACAGCAAATCCCTGAAGCAACAACGGAATTAGCTACAACCCAACATCAACTTAGATAATCAACTTACCAACAGTAGTCGATCCTGCATTAGCCCGTCTTTGTGTGTCTTGACCACTACCTTCCATAAGAGTCGGCGATTCTGAAGCTACATTAGATCAAGAACGTCACTAGTATAATTATAACACAGAAAAAATCTATTTCAAAACATAGTAGAATTACACACATACCATACTATGCATCTAAAATTACTGATTAAGATTGCAGATCCCAAACTCGTACTTCCCACCCGCAGCACAAAAATGGTAGGAAATAATGCTTTCTAAAAAAATTAAAGTTTGAAATTATAAAAGATCTATTTCAAGTCATTAAACAAGACAAGATAACCGCATAACAGTATTTCAGAAAAAATTCAAGAACTAAACCTCATGACATGTGATCTCACAATCAGGAAAGAGGGCTCTACTATTATAGCAACAGTGATAAAATTTCAGTATAAAGAGACACATATCAGGATGTACAGACTACGGAGTTTTTAATGGCCCTCAGTAGTAGTATAATATAGGGGTAGGAAAAAGCACAAGATAAGCAGGAATTAAACCCATAAGATGAAAAGAAGCAAGAAAATAGAGGTGTTATGACCAGATTACACTTGGCATACATAACAGTATTAGTATTGGATACGTGAAGTAGACAGCAATTTCAATTTTCCAGCATCATTTCATGAAGCACAAGGTGAAAAATGACAGCATGAGCAAAATGAGAGAATCAATTTTGAACCATGGAACAAGCCATTCAACAAGTTAACTATCAGCATCAAACAGAGACCATTGCAGGTGGAGAGTGTACATACGGCCATCATCATCATCATAATTCATAAATAACCGAGAGCTGCCTTTATAGCTTGGCTTTGTCTAAGACATACAGATACATCTATTTTTCCAATGTCTGGTGACACGGGGTGCAAGGTTCTCAATTCTCTTACACATGCCAGCCACACAGTTTTGATGCACAAGTGACGTGGCATCAGTTGTGGAGACTATAAATTCGATTGGGCTTGCAAGAAATGACATCATTTTTTAGTGATAGGGAAAATAGTTGTAGATACTTATCACAGTGTGTGTAACGCATATAAGTGTCTCTGAGACCAATTCTTTTGCCCATTTATATACACCATACATAAGGTAGATAGGAGTTTTGCATTTTTTCTTTTTTACTGGTTGACTAGAGTCACTAGACTATGTCGGCACTATACTTATTGAGTATTGGATACATGAGAGTTCTCTTGGCTGCAACAAATACATATAAATATCAGAAAACCCACAATGAAATTCACACAGTCTAGTCCAAAGCAGATAAAGAGATTCAGCTCTCTGGTCCACTTCTCACCAATATTGAAAAAAAAAAAAAAAAAAAAACAGAGCAAGCATTATAAATATCATGCACAATGGAATTATGCTTGCCAAAGTCATTATTTGATATCGAGAAATAATTTACTAGTCCTTGAATAATTTTACTTAAAGTCGCAGAATCCCTTTTGCCTTGATCTTCAAAGAAATCGAACTTCACTTTTTCATCGTCAATTTCTGGAAGAGAAATTGAATTCAAAATTAGTACTACTAAGAAACCATTAAAGAAACCCATAACTGTCCAAGATAATTAAAACACAAGTTATCTCCAGCATCAATTGTCCAAAAATACAACTGCCAGGCTACATGTATAAACCAACTACTGATATTTCATCGTAAAGGACGGACCTTTAGGGTGGGGATATGCAAAGTGGTTGAAAGCACCATGTAATTGTATAATTGGGTTTGGATTGAGAATCGACAAAGAACTTACCTTCTTATTGTAGACGTTTAAATTTAATGTCTATTAAATTAATTAAAAAATAAACTTTTGTATTTAATTGGAGTTTGCTAAATTTAATTTCAATTATTATAGATTTATTAATTGATTTTAAATGCCTATTTATGGCCCATCAAATTGTGCCGTGAAAATTCTAGAGCTTTTAAATCCATTTAATATTATTTCTCATGAAATAATTGTGTGGAAAAGATGAGCTATTCGTGGCCAATCAAATGATGCCATGTCATAAAGTTGATGCAGTTATTAATTAATTGCTAGAAATAAATATAGATAAGATCAAATCTGTATCGACCAATCAGAATTGATCCTTCTCTTTTTACTCCCCTATATAAGGAGCTCATTCTCCACCAAAAAATCACAATTCAGAATTCAGAAGCCAGAGCTCAAACAGAAGTGAAGAATTCTAAAGCAAGCCAAGAAGATCAAAGGCATCTTTCAAACAAGAACAACTCCAGCTCTTCGAGAAGTCAAAACCAGCTCCAAGAACAAGTCGCGAAGACACTTGCAGCAGCAACGGAAGATCGAACTCCAACGCAAAAGCTCGTGGAGGCACTCGCTCAAAGATCGAAGCAACGTACGTCCCAAATTCAAGATCAAGTCTATACGGCCCTTGAAGACGTGCTCGTTCGCAAAGATCAAACTCAAGACCCGACGTTCAATTCAAGATCAAGCGCGAAGCCCTTGAATTGACGTTTCCAAGCGAATTCAAGTCAAGACCGGTCAAGTTCAAGATAAAGCTGCGAAGGCCCCTGAACTGACGCTCTCAAGACAATAGTTCGCGTAGATTTTCCAAGTCGTTGACTAGAATCAGAGATTTTCTCTAGAGATTGTAACCCCAAATTACTCAAGATCAATAAATTCAATTTGTGCAATTTTATTTGTTACACTTATATAAAGTTCAAGCCTCACTTGGATCGAGTGAAATTCTGTGGCCCTCGCTGAAATAGTTTTAAGGGTAAAACTATTAAATAGATATCGACCCCTTCTTAATTCTTAAATGTATATCTTAGTGTTATCTCTTTCTATCCTCCTTATTTATATTACTCCTTCCTTATTTTTTTAATTATCACTTTAGAAATTTTGTTATAACACAAATAGTTGTCACTTCAAGTATAATGGTTAATACTAATAGGCTTAAATCTCTTTTATCCATATATTTACTACTATCAATACACTATTATATTAATATTAATAGGCTTTTGAGAATAATTTTATAACTACAAAGCTAGTAATAGACCCTCCTTAATATGTGTGAAATTCCTAAAATGACAAGTAAAAAAGATAGGAGGGAGTAGTAAAGTTTTGAATAATTGTAACGTTTGCTAAAATCATGCTCATTTATTTACTTCGTTGCATCACCCGACAACAACGAAATCACATAATCATTTATCTCTTGAATGACATGTTAGAATGAGCGAGAATAGCCATATTCTGTAAATGAACTCCATCACCAACATGGTCCAAGGGGGAAGGATACGTGTCCTTCATAGTAGTGTCGATAGCATCGGGTGCATTTCTGATGCGAATATCACTGGTAGATCGAATTCAAATCAACCATCATTCGGTCCACCAACGTTCCATCTTCAACACTCAACAACCAATCAACAAACTCTCGGATTTCTTCAACCTCAGTTGGAGATCCACCTGAATGCACGAACATAAAGAAAAACAACATCGGTTGAGCAAAATAATGGCATTATATAATTGTTGTAATTAGATTTGAACTACACACATACATTGTAAATTTATTAAGAGCATGTACCTGAAGTCGCATGTTCTTCGTGAGTTTTAAAACGGTTATGAGCTCTATATTCTCTTACTGGGTTAAAGAGACGCTTGAACAATATCATGTTTGCTACCCTTAGGCACCACCAGTAGAATCTGCCTTTAATCGCCACAAAAAACGACAACCAAGCCACCAAAAGGCTTGTCCGGAGAAAAATCATTATGACCTTGGATAATGTACGGAGAATACTCAGATCAAGGGACTCAAAGCAGTCCTTATTGGTCATTTGTACCTCATCTCCTATTATAAGTTTCATATTCAGCAATAATCCTGCAAGATCATTCCCTGGAGAGATCCTGCCACATACCTAAGTCTCATCAATCTGCTCTTATCCTATTATTACATATCTATACCGCGCTAAGAAATTTATACGTACATTAAATTTGAATAAAGTTGAATACATACACAAATATACATTAAAAAAGTAAATATGTAATATGAACAATCATCAATAGAAATAGGTGACCTGAGTTTAAGTTAAAAATATAGGGACCCTAAGAATACAATAGGGGATGAGTTAGGGAAGATTTTTAAGAGATCCGTAAAGAGTGATCTTAGTGATGAAAAATGACACATGGAGGATATGTGTGGTGCCACATATAGAGAAGAAATATAGAGGGTCAAATGAATACTCATTTGTATGAATTAATTTACAACTTTTTCAAAATTAGAAGTTCAATTATTGTGGGACCAGTTATTTAGAAGTCCTGAAAAATTTTATTATTTTTCATCATTTTTTAAAGTTGTCTCAAATTTAGGATAGAGACTCATTATTGTTCTAACACAGTTTTAAAATAGATAATTAATACATTCATGCATAAATTTCTTCTCTCACATCATCTCTAATCTTTTTCTTATGAACAAAAGCAGCAGCAGCAACTAGAGATCATCATATAACACAGTATGTAAAGGACGGACCCTTAGGGTGGAGATATGCAAAGTGGTTGAAAGCACCATGTAATTAGAGATAATCGAAGAATGCTTGAGATGGGCTCGGATAAAATCGGCACCAGAGATCAATGAATACCATGATTTGCAAACGCACCTGAGTTTCCAAAGGGATTTGGCGCATGAAACCCTTATCAGTATTTCGAAGATAAGATCCTCCGACAGCTCGGTCACGGCGGCGCCGATCGAATTGCGACGTCTCCTTTTCATAGCTACCTACTGAATTAATCGAATTATGCAAGCAACCAGGAACCTCTTGTATATATGTATGGTCATTTAGAGCGTCAGAGCGCTCTTAAATCGCGATTTAAGATCCACTAGTTCGCGGACTAAGGCTCATTAATCTCCAGCATAGATTTGAACAGACAAAAACTATATGAGAAGTATATTTTCATAATATAATTTTTTTAAATTATTTTTTATCACAAGGAATTATGATTAATTTGAGGTCAAACCGAACTTCGAAAAAGGCAATAAAATGAAATGGGGTTCTTATAAGTGACCGTAGGAAGTACAAAATAAGGAGGATACCGTCCAGTAGGTCCCATAAATACATGAGACTTTGCGAATAATATATGGATGTAAATTGTAATGGAGGTCTTGTGGTTTCAAAAATTAACCAAAGAAATAGTAGCATAAAACCCTCTGATGCCTCTGAAAAAAAACCCAACGATCCCCTGCCCCCGCGGCCGCCCACCACGCAAGGGCACGACGGTGGAGGGGCAGGACAAAGGGAAACAAACAGAGGAATAGGGAGAGAAGACTATTGAGTTACCGGCAGAAACAATTACGATTACGGATGAAACTGCGATCTCCAAGCCCACGAGTCCTAACACAGGAAAACAATCTACGCCTTTACCGATCGCACAAGAAACACCACCTGATACAGAGCAACAACTAATTACGGAGGAACAAAGGACTAATACGAGGGATGCAGGGAACAATCAGGGTGACAAACGGGCTGGAAAGCCTTGGGTCGATGTCATAACTGGCAATCGAGTCCCTGAACGTGGCCTCACGCTCAAATACGTGGCCCCGAAGATTGAGAATGGTAAGGTTATAGTTGAAATCGAAGATGAGGACATTGCTACTGAACTGAAGTTTTGGGAGAACACATTAATTGTGTTTGTAATGGATGACACTCTCTCAATGAATGCGGTGAAGACGTTTATGATGACAGTCTGGAATTCTATTAGCCTCCCTTCATTGTACTACAACGATTCTGGGTACTTTCTTATTCGATTTCACTCACAAAAAGACAAAGAATATGTACTCATGAATGGACCATATACGATCTTTGGACGTGCGATGTTTCTATGCCCTTGGGAACGGAACTTTAAATTAACTGACATGATGCTGAAGGCAATGCCAATATGGGCAAGTTTTCCCGCAGCTTCCTAACTACCTATGGGGGGAATACAGTCTTAACAAGATCGCCAGTGCTATTGGTACGCCATTGGTTACAGACGAGTGCACAACCCGGAAGCTAAGAGTTTCCTATGCCTTAGTGATGATTGAGGTTGATATCACGCAGCCGGTAAAGGAATCGATTACTATTAGAGATAAGCAAGGCAATGAATTTGAACAATGTGTTGAATATGAATGGAAACCTCTCTACTGTCAAGCATGCCAGAAGCCGGGACACGATTGCTCCAAAAAGAAACCTGCACAGGGACCACGAAAGGGGCAACAACAAACACAGAAACGATGGGCGCCTAAGCCGGCCAGTGCACACTTGACCCCTCAAGTCAGCGTGCCATCTGATAACCAGCCACAACGCCCAGCTTAACAACGCCCGACTATGACATCTCAAGCTGAGAGTCAGCAGACCCCAACAGGTCCACATGACAGGCCATCAACGTCCAATAATGCAGTCACGTAATGGACCCCTTTGGCGGGTCATACTTGCACAGTGAAGCATCAATGTCGACTAATATACTACAACGTGCACCAGCCCCAGGACCTGTACGACAAACTAATTCAGGGAGTAAGGAAGAGGAATGGATAGAAGTCCAGAGCAGACTGAATAGTCCCCGCAAGAGCAAAAGCCCTACTCGTACAACTGGTCAGGATGCGACTAATAATACTCCAACTGGTAATGGGTTCTCCGTGTTATGTACTGGAACTGGACTTAGCGGAGACCCTTACCAGGGTCAATGTTAGTCTGGAATGTTAGGGGGCTCAACAAGGTAGCTAAACACAAGGAGATTGGCTCTCGTCTCATGGATTTGAATATTAGCTTAGCTAGCCTTTTGGAAACAAGAGTTAAAAGTGATAAGATCAACTGATTCGACGGAAATTGGGGTCTCGGTGGCAATTCTGTGACAACTACAATGCTCATGAAAATGGTCGCATTTGGGTATTGTGGGATAGTCATAGAGTTCGAGTTCACATGCTACATTGCTCGGATCAGTTGCTTCATTGCCAAGTATGGGATAGTAATGGCTTGGATAAAGGGTATATTACATTTATCTACGCACACAACCAACTGGAGCAGCGGAAAGAATTATGGCATCAATTACAGCAGATATCGACTTCTATCTCAGGAGCATGGCTCTGTATCGATGACTTTAATAATGTGTTGAGCATACATGATCGAGAGGGGGGGGGAGTAAAATGCACATTAATGAATACAATGACCTTCTTTCTATGATGCTAAACGCTGGCCTAGCTGAAGTCGAAACACAGGGGGATCACTTCATGTGGTCCAACGGAACAATTTCATCTAGGATTGATCATGCTCTAGCGAATGCCCAGTGGTTCCAGGACAATTCCACAGAAGTCGTTGATATTCTACCACCTGGGGTCTCTGACCATACCCCTAAAGGTGAGTCAACTACTGACAAATCAAACCAAGAGCAGAAACTTTCGATTTCTAAACTGTATGATCGACCAGGCTGATTTACAGCCTACTGTACGAGTTGGCTGGAATGTTTCTCGTCAAGGAACGAAGCAAAAACAAGTGTGGCAGAAACTTAAGTATCTACAACAGAGTTTCCGGCACATAACACGCATATTTACAAACATTCCAGAAAAGATAAAACAAGCAAGGGACTGTCTAGAACATACTCAGTCACTTCTGAGTAATGATAGACATAACTCCATGCTTATAACAAGAGTGAAGAATGAAGTCGCTGAACTAGAGAAGTGGCACATGATTGAGGAAAATCCTCCAACAAAAATCAAAGATGGATTGGCTCAAATTAGGTGATGGTAACACGGCTTTTTTCCATGCCTCGGTTCGTCACAAGAATAAGGTAGCTGGAATACGCTCCCTTCTATAACTCAAGATGGCGGAGAGGTTTTTTCCCATGCTGAAATTGAAACGGAGATTCTTTCATTCTATGATCAACTAGTTGGGCAAACGGCACAGAGAATCAAGGCAGTTGATATTACCGCCTTGAGGGCAGGCCCGTACCTTTCACAATGTGACAGAGAGAGCTTGGTCATGGATATTACGGAGAATGAGATAATAGAAGCTTTAAAGGGAATTGGAGACTACAAAGCACCGGGAATTGACGGCTTTAACTCCAAGTTCTTTAAATCCACATGGCAACTCACCAAAACGGATGTGGTTGCTGCTGTACTTGAATTCTTTCAACAACGTGAGTTATACCCCGCATGGAACTGCACGCTTGTCACATTAATCCCAAAAGTTGTCGGGGCCAAGACCATGAAAGAAATGCTGCCAATATCGTGTTGCACTACGGTTTTCAAACTAATCTAAAAAATCCTCACCAATCGCATGGGAAGGGTTATCAATGGGGCTGTTAGTGATTGTCAATCGGCATTCGTACCAGGCCGCGACATCCATGATAATATTCTGATGGCACAAGAATTGGTAAAGGGCTATAACAGGAAGGGCATATCACCATGCTGCATGGTTCAGATGGACATGCAAAAGGCGTTTGATACAGTAGAATTTTGTGCTCTAGAGGGAATTTTGAAGGAGCTGGTCTTCCCTTTCAGGTTTGTGCAGTGGGTAATGCTCTGTGTGACGACGGTGTCTTACAGATATTCTATTAATGGGGTACCATCTAGGATACTGAAAGCCAATAGAGGTTTGTGACAAGGTGACCTGATGTCGCCATTATTCTTTGTTCTAATCATGGAATACTTACATCGCTGCTTGCAACAACTAGCAGAGAAGCCGAACTTTAATTTCCACCCTAAGCGCGAGAGGCTAAAAATCATTAACCTGTGTTTCGCGGATGATCTGATGCTATTTATGCGTGGCGACTTGGGGTCTGTTGATTTGCTCATGCAACAATCTGGTAAATTCTCGAGGTCGACGGGGCTCAAAGCCAATATAGGCAATGTCGTGTGTTCTTTGGGGGGTGCATGTGACGGAACAAACTCGTATCCTTTAGCGTACTGGCTTTGTCATTGGGGCGTTGCCTGTTAAATACTTGGGGGTACCGCTCTCTTCTAGTAAACTTACAATAAATCAATGCCAACCTCTGATTGATAAGATACTTAGTAGAAGACATCATTGGACGTCTCGACTACTGAGTTATGCTGGTCATCATCAGCTTATCAAGAGTGTGTTATTCTCCATGACAAATTACTGGCTACAAGTTCTCCCTCTTCCTAAACAGGTAATACAACACATTGAAAGGATTTGCAGGGTGTTCTTATGGAGTGGACATGAGAATCAATCCCGCAAAGCGCTTGTGGCGTGGGATAAGATATGCGACCCAAAAAGCTGTGGATGGCTTAATGTCATAGCGTTAAAGGAGTGGAACCAAGCGTTGTTGGCGAAGATGCTGTGGAACATACATAATAAAAGTGACAAACTGTGGATTAAATGGATCCATGCCTATTACCTTCGTGATACCTCCATCCAGGACCTCCCCCCCCAATCGACCTGCTCTTGGACGCTTAAGCAGACTCTGAAAAGTCGGGGGCAAATCTATATGCTCCCTGAATGGACGGATTGTGTAGCGAAAGGACAATTATGTAGTCAGTGACATATACAAGGGGCTTCGTGGACCAAAAGAAAAGATACACTGGAGAGCTTTGATCCTCAAGAACATGGTAGGACCTCGATCTGTCTTCATACTTTGGCTATGCCTTAGTAAACGTCTTGCCACAAAAGATTGACTCATAAGGTTTGGCGTTACCACTGATGAACGATGTATATATTGCGGTGAGCCTGAGAATATAGAACATCTGTTCTTCGCATGTGCGATCACGAAACACATCCTGGATGCTGTGATGCGCTGGGCACACTTTGATGTGGTGTGGCCCGGGTGGGATGACGGGATCAAACAGATGACAAAACGCGCCCAGGGAAAGGGAAGCAAGGTAAGAATTATCCAGGGGCTATTTGCGGAATGTGTGTACACCGTTTGGCAAACTCGAAAATAAAAGATATTCCAGCAACTTTCGATTGACGAAAGCAAGATGATTGAGACTATCATTAGGCGTGTGGTGTACATAAGTACCATTTTCCCCGGCCTCGCACACCTTGTTGAGGGGCTTGTTTTCGGTTGAGGGCTGTTGCTCGTTGCGTCTTCTAGCAGTTGTTAGGTGTCTTGGTTGTTTTTGGTTATGTGACTAGTCTGGACTTCAGTCGACTCTTGTATGAGGTATAAGGAGAAGTATTTGCTTGTGTTTGCAAGTGTGTTGATGAAATGAGGCTCATCATCTATTTATACTTCTTTCATGTCCTTTCCCAAGTGTTACAACCCTTCCAAGAGTGTAGAAACCTTCATTCAACAGTCACAATGTCGAATGGATAACAACCATACACTTTAATGATGCAACCTTTCGTGAAACCACTTGAAAATCTGCCAAAAAATTAAACAGGTGCGTACGTAATATTGCAGCAGTGTCTTTGTTTCCCTGTTGCGAAACCTTTTTCAGAGAGTTGGGAACCTCAAATGTTGTAGCATCATTTACATAATGCTGCAGCGAAGTATACTGTAAAACTGTGACAAACATTTGATATCATCGTTGTAGCATTCTATATCAATGCTGCAGCAAAGCTTTCCAGTAGCTTTCTACGATATCAATGCTACAACGAGTATGGAACATCTATGCTTCAAGAGTTCCCTTTCCCAAAACTTAAATTTTCATACACATTTGCTCATTTCCCATGAACTTTAGCACAGTGGATCCAACTGTATTTGAATGACTTAACTCATCCATGTATTGATCAAACACTATGTGCATTAATCACCTTTCACCACACGGGATTTTAGTGACTTGACGCTTTATTGACACATCCATTTCAACAAACGGAAATACACGGTCATGGAAAGCTTATTTTCAACGTGTTAGGTCCGTCCAAATAACCAATACATCTAACAAATTGAAAGTTCATTCGTTTCATTAAAATCCCCAACACAACCATTGTTATCCAGATCTCTCTCATGTCCCATCTAGCTTTGGTTTTTTTTTTTTTTTTTGCTAAAGCTGAATTGTCCAGGAGCTGAAATACCAAAATTATTCATGTGCACAAGATAGTCATTTTTACCTCCTATAAGTGATTAATCGAAAAAGTCAGCAACTCGATCGCTCTGTAAATAATCGTCATCCCATACCAATTGATTATTAATAATTCATTAATAAATGTAAACGTTGAATGCCTTTATATGTCAGGCTTACAAGGAAGACGTCTCTGAAGAACTTAATATCATATTATCATTACACTCCTAGTAGACTTCTACACACTAATCATATCATAACACAACTAAATAATCAAAAGAATGATAATTATAACAAACTATCACTCCAAGTCTCCAGGTCACATATCCAGATTTCACATACATTGGCTCCTATTTTGTATATACACCATAATTATAATCCTCCGCTCATCTAGCCACATGATCCATCTCCACTTGAATAATATATTAAAGTCATACCAATGTATTCGATTAATTCGCGATGGATATCAATCAATTTTTATCCGTTGTCAATAGTTGTAAAATTATTTGAGAATTTGGAAATCAAATTCCTTTGAAGGGTGATTGTAACACCCCTAAATTTTGAGTCTGATAGTTAAATATAAATTTATTGTGTTGGCATACCAATTATTAATATGATTCACGTGAAATTATACTATTTAAGAGTGGAACATTTTATTATCTAGGACACATGTACGTGAAACATGCATTTATAAGTAGACTTGTCACTTGTGTACATAGATAGTCCTATAGTTTATGTATATTTTTGCATTGATAATAAAACAATTTGTTATGAAACTTTTCCATTGATCATAACATTAGTTTTTTACTAGAACACAATATTGTTTGGTGGATATAATCAATCTTATGAGTACATAATACATTGATATACCTGATTTAGAATATTGTAGCGAAACATAATATATGTAATGTAACAGTAACATGGTCGATCGGCTAGCTAAGCCCGTAAAAATAGAATCATTGAAGCTGCAATGGCTATATTGAAGAGTAATAAAGACTGTACTGAAAAGCTGGTAAAACTTGGAGTGGAGCTAGTCGTTGATTGTGTATGATCATTAGTACCAGAAACGCACCCCAGCAGATTTATAGCACTGTGGCCACATCTTCCAGACAATGTTTGTGCCTGTGTGGTGTTAAGACCTGATTGTTGGGCTACGGTGGCATTTGGAACGTTCATCAAGCTGCACAAGCATTCTGGGATTGATTTAGTGACGTAATCAAGAGGTTGGCAGCAAGTATCAGGGGGCGTTTGGTTGGTGTTGATGAAGTCGAGGCAAGGGCGGAGGTGGGTTATGCACTCTCTCAGCTGCACTTGGGCCAGATTTAGTGTGACAAGGAAAGAAAATGTGATGTTGATGATGATGAAAAGAAGAGTTCCATACTGGTTAGTTTTGAGTAGTTTCATGGGTAGAAATGTGTATGTAAATCTTGAAGCATGATGATCATGACATATGTTTATTTATAGTGTTTAAGAGAATGATACTGCATGTACATGTGTTTGAATTTAGAATTACAGGTTGAGGTTGGTAATCAAACAAGATACATGCTAGTTGACTCAACTGAGGTGTTGTTTATACATCAAATTACTGTTCTTATAATGCTGATCTACTTGTCATATAGAGCTAGCTAGGTAGGTTTAAATTGTTTGGATCCAAAATGACACCTCATGACATTGATTTGATATGGATTATGGAGTATTATCATAAAACGCGTTTTTCTCAAAACTATTTCTAAAACTTAATAAACTCTATACTATATATATATAAAGAATGTCAGACAAACCAAATACATCCCAACCGTTGTTAATTCAAGTGACACTTAAGTAAGGTTTGAGACTTCTAAATGTAATAAAACATTGTTGATTCAAGTGATAAAGGGTTTGAGTTCATAGGCAAGATTCAAAACCTGTGAATGCACGAAACACTGCTCGGTGAGTCGCCCTACAAAAAGGGTCCAATTGTGCTCGACCAAATTAGTTGTATGTAACACTGCTCGGTGAATCGCGGATAAGTTGGATGAAGGTGTTGGTCTATCTTTGTAATTGTTTCCAAGCATTACTTATGTACTATAGTATGTAGTGTAGGGGTGAAAGAAATAAAAAAAAAAGTAAAAATGACTGCTAAAGGCAGTGCCACAAAATTTCCAAGTCACTAAGACTATATATGCACATGACTTCCAAAATGCATAGCAATGGCTACTTGCAAATTATTAAAAGAAAAAAAAAAAAAAGCACTATTTGTAACAGCTAAGAGCTAATATGAAAACATTTCCTGCGCATCAGTACACCGCATTTATACTACTTTACATCTCCAAAACACACGAAAGATTTGCAAAAACTCAAAAATTTCTGACAAAAATTTGATAACCGGTTCTTGCGCCTCGTATTCATTCCTATATACCATTAATCTTGCATTGAGTCTTCATGTTCCGGGCTGTGATCATCACCTTCATAGTCTGATCCAACACTGCTGCTGTGTACTGAGTACACAAAGTCGGATCCATCGTCATCATCATCTGATTCCATCACGTTTTCGTTCCTCGAATGTGATGAAACACTGGATTTTGATATGCTGCTGTTCTGTCTCTTTTTGGACATTCTCTTCTTAGATTTTTTGCTTTCCAATCTTCTAACTTGAGAACTAGACTTACATCCCTTATTGCATGATTCTTCATCACTACTAGAATTAGAATGGAAATGATGCGATTCGTGGATTACTTCTTGTTTTGCATGCAGCTCACGTTCTGGATACGTGCTGTCGCACCTTAAACTGAAACCGGCACTTGAGGCCATTGAGCCAAAACTGCTACACTTAGAATCTGCCTTACTTTTCCCTGACAAGGAAGTCCATTCACCAGATTCATTGATTTTTTTAACAGGCTTTTCTGAATCTGAATTTTGATCATTTTCATCGTCGTCTTCTTGTTCATCTTCATACTCATCATCAGAATGACAAGTATCCTCGTCGTCCTCACTATCTGAACTGTCATCCTTTTTATGATCAGAAGCGCGGCCTTCTCCAGGATTGGGCTGATTCACATGCTGAGTTATAGTGTCCACTCTCGCGGACAACATAGGGGCAAGACGAGTAGGGATAGGCATATCAGGAGTAGCCACCGCGAGAAAACTTAAGGCAGCCACTATATCACTAATCATAGGACGAACCATCGGTTCCTCCTGTAAACACATTGCTGCCACTCCAACTGCCTGATTCAAGCTTGTTACTGGATATTCGCCTTTGAGAAGTGGATCTGCCATATCTGGAAACCTTTTCGGATCCTTGAAAATAGGTTGTGCCTGTTTCATTTCATCAAGTTAGTTCTTGCAGTAGCTTGTGTCTATCATGAAGTAGTGATTATCAAAACTGCTAGTACAATATAAGTGATTCTTAAGAGAAAGCCGTGTAATTATTGCTTACCCAAGCTACTAAACTTTGGTCATCTTCGGGGAGTGTAGAGTCCAAGGCTCTACGACCCGAGATAAGCTCCAATAGGACAACTCCAAAACTGTATACATCAGACTTGAGTGTCAATTCACCATCTCTTCCGAACTCTGGTGCACAATAACCAGATGATGTAACCTGAGTTGATAAATGCATCTTACTACCACTTTGCAAAAGCTTCAAAAGCCCATAGTCTGAAAGTCTTGGGTTGTTCGTTTCATCCAGCATGATGCTGCAGGACTTTAAGTCGCGGTATATGACAGGAGGATCGGCCTTTTCATGCAGATACTCAAGGCCTTGAGCAACACCGGAAGCTATTTTCATTCTAGCTGACCATTTTAACGGTTTTCTGTCTGCTGGAATATCTGCTCAGGCCTAAACATGTTATTACCTGTGCACTACAAGGATGAAAAAAATCTACTCCATAACCAAATTTTTGAAGGATTATGAAGTGTACCGAATAAATGTTTATCCACATGACCCGATGGCATGTATTCATAGACCAAGAGCCTTTGCTCTCCATCAGCACAGTATCCGATTAAGCGAACCAGGTTCGGATGTTGAAGGAGACTTAGCTTTAAAACTTCAACCTGAAATTCCTTGCTCTCTAGTGTTGCACTCCTCTCTAGCTGCCTCACCAAGACAACCTATCCGAAAAAATGATCATGATAAAACACTTAGTTATAAAACCTTTTGCAAAATCTGTTCACTGTTTGCAAGAGCAGACTTGTTTAGTCTATATCAACTACCTGTCCACTTGACTGAAGTGTGCCTCTAAATATTCTTCCAAATGGACATTCGCCAAGTAGACATTCTTTACGGAAATTCTTTGTTGCAGACGCAAGTTCCCGGAAAGTGTATGCCTTTGCTGTAGTACCTCCTTCATCTACATCAATAGGTTCATCATCCTCGTCGCCATCAACTGATGAAGCTCTTTCATCTGTACAATCTGTAAGAAGGAACCATTATTTAGACTTTAGTACTCCTAATAAAATCCAGGATGAATACTGCATGCTTATCAAATCAACCTAAACAAACTCCCAACAGGAGTAGCCTTTCTATGGAAACTGCTTAAATTCAACCTACTAACCAATATATACATAACACATCATTAGGCCATATGTGAAATCGACCTCCTATTCTCGTTTCACTCATCATTTCTTGGATCACATTCACTTGTAGTTCTTTGATCAAGTGATAAACATACACACATAACAACAAGTGTATATATAAAAATGTACTATACCTTTAGAAGGCTGTGCAGTTGTGGGTGGTGGGGTGTAGGCAGGTTGTTCTTGACCTTCTGGAGAATCCTCCTTTACCGCGGCATCTGCAGTTCCTTCCTTACATCCAAAACATGAGAAGCAGTTCATTTTCTTCACCCTCTCTCACACGAAACTGGTCACGTACATTAAAATCTCCCAACGTTCTTTAATCCTCAAGAACGCCCCAAATGATGTCCTATCGTGTTGCGAATCCAAGATCCCAATATTAATCCGGTTTTCGTCAACATAGAAACTAGTATATATATGAAGAGGTGAAGGAGGAATGTTATGCATGCATATGCATATATGTATATGTATGTGACAGGGTCCTCCAGAAATGTGAAGGACCCTTATATTAAGAACAATAATGGATAATGTCAATGCAGTGTGAAAAGGTGAAAAGAGGTGAAGGAAAAATCATTTGGAGAAGAAGAGAAGAGAGCATGCTAATGGACATGCATATTCAGGTGGTGAGAAGAATTCTCTTTGCAATTTTTTTTTTGACCCTGGAGAAAAAGGGGGAGATTTTCTTGGACTTGTTTATTATAGACAAATGCCATTTTAATATCTAATCTTGTTTTAAACAAGGAAACATTGCACAAACATTTTAACTTGTGCAAATTTACTTTACTACGCTTAGGACGGTAAATAATTGAAGTGCTCCTTTATGAGCGGTCTAGTTCGGTTTTATAAGGACTTGGTTCTTGTTCGGTATTATAAAATTTGAGTTAATTTCACATTAGTACCATGATAGACGACTTAATATCATATTTGTTCCCATTAGATCAACAATTACATTCTAGTATCTGAAAATGGATTTTTGGGTTGACTTTGTTGTAATTACATAATTGCCATTGGGTGATCCAAACAAGGTCTTAACTTTCTTTTTCTTTTTTCTTTGTTTCTTAAGTTACATAATTTCTAAAACTTATTACCCTATAAACTTAATATTAATGAAATATCATAAAAAGTAAAATATATATTAAAAAATAAAAAATAAAAAAAATTAAAGAAGATCGGAACTCCGGTGACCGGAGCCATCGAAACTTCACATCTCCGATTTGGGGCGTGAAGCTCCAGATCGGAGCTTCACATCCCCAAACTGGGGTTGTGAAGCTCGGTCGGAGAGCTTCACTGTCTCCATGAGTAAAGCTCAATCGGAGCTTCACTATCGGAGTTCTGGTACCGAAAAATTGAAGAAGAAGAAGATGAAAAAAGAAAAAGGAAGACAATAGAAAAGAATAAGGTGAAAAGAAAAGGAAAAAAAAAAAAGAAAAATTATGAAAATTCTTATTCAATTTATGAAAAATTATGAAAAAGAAAAATTAAGAAAATCATGTTTTTCACTAAGGTTGTTTGGATCAACCAAAATTCAATAATTGAAAAGTGAAAAAGTCAATTTTGGGTACCAAAATGTAATTGTTAGTTTAGTGGGAACAAATATGATATTAAAGTATCTTACATAGTACTAAAAAGATATGGACCCATAAAATTTTATACTAGTATAAAGAAAAAAAAAATTAAAGAAAATCCGATAAGACCAAAGTAGACAAGTACCTGTAGAAACGAAAGTTGTACCTTGCGCAACAAAATCAGTTCCTCTACGTACACCCCTCGCTATTACATTCTGCAATCCATCACCTGAGCTCACCGACTCGCCGCCATGAAAACGCCTCCGATCACCGTCAGCTCACTCTCCACCAATTTGTCCCCTATTCTCCTCCCCAAAACGACACCGTTCACAACAACTCGGCCACACAGTGTTTTCACCTTCTTCAGCCTCAAAATCAGCAGAGAACCGAAACGGCGTCGTTGTGTTTGGCTCAGAGTATCGGAGAATCTCAAAGCAAATTCGAATTCGTTTCCTGAAAATGAATCGCTGAATTTCGAAGTGACAAGTCCTTTAGTTCCGGTTAATTTCATTTCTGCCCCTAAATTGAGCTTGAGCGATCAAGCTTCCTTTCTCATCACCTTCATTGCCTGCACGGTATGGAATTGGGATTAGCTTTCTGTTCTCTGATTGGTTGAACTTAATAGATTGATCATATAATACTTTGTAATGTTGAAGAATCCTGTTGAGCTGATGAATGATGATGATTAACTTATAGGTACATTTTTCATTGTGTAGGCTTCTGTTGCATTCACCGGCCTCGTTGTAGCTGCCGTGCCGACATTACTGGTGAGCAGTGTCCTTTTTGCATTTTATGCTTAAGGTCTTGTATAACTTAATTTCTTAACTGTTTCTTTTGCAGTGATATTTTAGCTTTCAAAGCTTTAAGCCTGTAATCAATAGGATTGGAAGTGACAACGAGATATCAGAAGGAATAAGTATTAGTGCTCGTAGTAGTTAGGGTTAGAGTCTTAGACAGCTGATCGATATCAGAAGGAATACTACCTAAGTTTTTCTTTGAAACTTAGTATTATACTAATACAGTGGCACTTGGTGTTTTGTAACTAAATCTTGCCTTACTGTGTTTTTATGTCTGATACGTGCTTACAGTTCGATGTAGAGCATTGCATGTCCAATGTGATGGACCATGACTTGTTGTATACATGACTTTACAAATTGTAAATGATCATATAACTTGGTTTTGGTTTCATCTTGATTATTACTTGATGTTGCTCCTGTCGTGTATTCTGTTTCTTTCTCATGGTATGTTAGCTTATAATGTAGCAAATGAAGTCACTCAGTTGAAATGGCAAAGCTTGTTGCACTGGGAAAATAATAGCTATGCATATTATGCACGGGTGCTTTAAATTGAATTTGTTACTGCCTTCCCTTTACCAGCAATGCGAAGTTATCAACATCAACAGATCAATCTGGTGCTCTGCTTTTTACGGTAACCTGCCTGCTTAAAATTTTGAAGTTTCAATAAGGAATCTTTGCTTGGTTAATCAATCATCAGTTATCGCTTTGTATATTTCTCTCTTTTGTTCTTGATAAAGAGGTATGGGTGGCTCGTCTTGCTAGAGTAAGGAAAATAATAAGCGGGACCATCACGGAAACTAAATATAACCAAACATAATGTTATCTGATTTCGAAAGAAGAGCAGACCGACCTAGGCTGCATTTGTTCTTAAGGTTCTCTATTTTGTAAATAGGCAATGCAGAAAGCAGCAATCTCTCTTTCCAAATTAGCTGATACGGCCCGAGACGAGATCCCTAGCACAATGACTGCTATCAGGTTGTCAGGCATGGAAATTAGTGATCTCACTCTAGAATTGAGTGGTTTAAGGTATAAACTATTCACAGTGTCACTTGAATTCTTATTTGAACCAAGTTTCCTGTTCATCTAGTTTACATTCATTCCACCTCAGAATTCTGTTAGAATCATAACTTTAACCTTTGGAAACTGAATAGATAAACAGAGTAATTAACCATCATTTTTTTAGGAGTTGCTTTTCGTTCATGATGTTCACGTTCTGGAACAACATTTTGGAATTGAAAGTAATTTTCTCGTTTATTCTCAAGATTCAACGGATGATTTCATCATTGAAATGCTCAAGTATAAATGTGCTCATTATGTGCTCATTAGTTCTATGTTACGCAGGCTGTTGTTGACATATTTAGTGTAATTTGCATTATATATTGCCATCTCTGTAGCCCATTGAATCATTGAGGTAATATAGCCATTCATCCATTTATATGTCATGATTCAGAAGCTAGGACAAGCTTGATGTATGGCCTGATTTAAAATCAGTAATTTGGTCTTATTGATCCGTGTGATCTACTGATCTGGTATTTTTTATGGTGACTTTTTATTCTGTACAAATCTATGATTGTTACCTATTCGTCTAGAACATTAGGAAACGAATGTCCCTACATGAGGCTGGGACTGTAGTCCCTGTTTATGGCAATAATGGTGTAACTTTTGGTTCATCTGGTTTTCAGCCAAGAAATAACAGACGGGGTCAACAAGTCTGCACAAGCAGTCCAGGCTGCAGAAGCTGGAATCCGGCAAATAGGTTCACTGGCTCACCAGCAAACTATGTGTAAGCTTCTCATCCTTTTCCATTGTGCTCTGCGGATTTTGTTCTAGATGTTCTTTCTTTTTCTTGGGGAACTGGTTGCTGATTTTTTGCATTTTCTGTTAAATGGAGCCATGATTCAGGAAAGAGCTACCCTTCCAATCATCTCCTTGCGACCAGTGGTGGCAGGGGCGGCAAAGAAGACGACTCGTGTGGTTGGGCAAGCGACAAAGAGTCTATTAAATATCATCTCAAGAGGTGAACCCAACTCAACTGTGGAAGATGGGAATCCAATTGACAGGATAGAAAGTTAGAATCCACGTCTTGATCTGCGATTCCTTTCTTTTTGTAAGATACTTAAGTTAAACCCTCCTAAATCTTAATCGAAGATGCTTATATGCATATAGCATTATCTGCTCCTTCTCAGAGAAATAATACTTCCAGAAGTGTTTATGTCTATGGCACCCTGTGTATATATCCACCTGTTCAATTTTGAATTGCTCAAACTTACCTGAAATCTCAGCAACATGTAGCTTATTTTGGTTCTGACCTAATATATCATTTTCTTTCCCTAATAATTCAACTACCCTACCATCCATGTAAGTCTATCTAGCAGAACAACTGGAAGAAAGTACTACTATTAATAAAATTCCCTAATAATTAAGAGACCTGGAAGTAGTTGACTATTCGATTGTGATTTATAAAATTATATTTGCTCTTTGCTGTCATAATTAGGTAACATGCATGTGTAGTGAAAGTCAATATATATAAATCTAATGTCCATGAAACAATTTGTGTTGAGAAATGTTAAATATGATAGCAATAGCTGTTATAGTCGGTCGTAGTTAGTTGTGGTCAAATTTTTAGGTTTATGAGATGATATAGCAAGTGTAATAACTTCACATGACATGCATGCTATAGTTGTTATAGGCATCCAATGCTAAGCGAATTGTGTACCCACATGTGCATCTGTGCGAATGATGTGGAAATTTTAGTTGATCAATCATTATATTTGGAATCATTTGATGACTTGGATATAAGAACCTAGCTAGATAAGAACTCACTGTCAGGTTTTTGGTGCACCAAGTCCGCACATGATGTGATAATTAACATAGAGCGGTAATTAATTAAGATATAATGACTCTTTGATAATATATTAGTATTATTGAACTGATGAATGATCTGTGATGGACACTATTAATACATGTATCCAAGCTCCCAATGAATATCATCATCACCAGCTTCAAACTAAATTTCTCTTTCCACTGCAAAATCATCTGAATGCTTTTTCTTAAGTTGTCTTAAACACACACACAAACACAGTATGTACATTTCCTGCCAAGAGATGTATTCCTTTTCGCACTTCAAATATAATAAGGTTCAAACACAAATAAATGAATCACTTTTTCCAATCATTACCTATAAACTACTTTACAAATACATGTCATGAGGATTATTCATATTTTATTTTTTTAAATGGCAAATCTAACTACCCTACTCCTATCTTATACTCCCTCCGTCCCAGAGCAGTTGCACCATGTGCCACGGGAATTGAGCTTAACCGTAGCTAAACAAGATAAGTTTCTAGAGCGTTTTGCTGGCAGGTACATGAGTAACGCCACTTTTCAAAATATCACCAGTCCCAACGCCACGTAAGTGTCTCTACTAAAAAACTTGACTCCTCCAGCAACGATACTTGCTCCAATTCGTTCGCCCGTTCACTCCTGCTCATAGAATGTCCCGCCAGGTTCCAGCTAACACAGGTCGCAATGCATTTAAGATCAATCAAAAGTGCTATATGGTGTGGCAGTATCTGAAAGAATCCATGCCCAGTCAATTATTTGAACTAACTAATTTGAGGTTACTTCATTTTATTGTTTACAATGGAGGCTACCTGATGGTGCCCAAGTCAATATCCAAGCTACAGAAGCTTGAGACATTAATTGTTACCAACGGAATGCCTGTGATGGGACCCCGGGCTGGACCAAGGCCCCATAAAAGGCAAAGGACCGCACGAGGCGGGCCGCACGGCCCAGCAGACTAGAGGCCGGCGAACAGGGAGGGCGGCGGCTAGGGGGAAGATTTTCCCTAGTTGCTGATTTTGATATTTATCTATTTACCTTTTTGCATAAAGACAATATTTGGTTACTATTATTCTTAGTTATCTAGTTAGGGTTTATACTTTAGAATATTCCCTTTTTGCGGGCTAGGCCTGTCGTCTAATGGGTCAAAGCCCATTAGTTTTGCTAGTATAAATATGCATGTAAGACTCTATATTTTTCATTCAGTCAATAAACTTGTGAGTTGATCTCTAGATTGCGGCCTAGTGTCTTTATTATACATTGCGACAGGGGAGATAGTCTTATTGTACCGTGTTACCGGGGAGATAGTAACGGATGGGAAGACTACTCTTTAGTAGCTTTTCTTCGCCTAGACGTGATCGGCTAGGAGAATACAGATATTCCTTTCGTTTTACGTAGTTTTCCTTTACTATTCTCCTATTCGAAATCGAGGTCCCAACAGCTTGGTATCAGAGCCAAGTCTGAAGATCTGAAACTACGCTTCCGCAACAACAGCAATCAACATGAACCCAAGCAAACTTGAGCTCGGCGCGTATGGAAGGGGGCGGCCGACCGGCGGCCACACCAAACCACCGGGACCGATCCGTTGGGGGGAAGAGGAGTTTAACTCCGTCTGGACTATCGAATCTCAGATGTTTTTCAGGAAAGAACTGCATGATGCATGGGGACGTGGAGTAGGCCACGTGCATGATCGCACGGAGCCAAGCCGCGGCAACACCACACACACGGAGGCGTGGCCATGCGCGGAAGGCGGCCGCATGGCCGGGACGGCCGGCGAGGCAAAGCCGGGACACGGCTTAGGGTTCTGGGGAGACGACGACAAGGGCTTGGACGGAACACGTGGGCCGAAGCTAGGGTTCGATGAACATGGGCCGAGGGGACGTAGACATGGGCTTTGGCCCGATGCCCGTGGGGCGACGTCGCCGGCTAGGGAGGCCCAGCTAGGATTTTACGAGCCTACCGGATACAGACCGAATCTCGCGGCAACAATGGCAGACTTTGGGTTGGGCGAAGGAGGCAGGAGCGGCGGACATAGGCCCCCACTTCACGGGCCTAGTCTGAACATGTTAGGGCCTAAAAAAATAGACGGAGTAAGCTTCGACGGGAACTCGTCTCAATGGATACATAAAGATCAAGAAGGTTGGGAAGTTAGGGCCATAGTCATTGACCGGGAGGGGGGGGGGCAATCGAGACGGAAGAACCCGGTGTGTTTCGGACCCGGATGTCACGCACAAGATGCCAACGAACCATGGGCTATCGGTATGGACTGGTCATTTGTTTGCCCATCTTGCAAAGAACAGTTAGATGATATATTCAACTATGGAGACAAACATACCCAAGGTGAACTGGTTGGATAAACCGAAGTGGGACGAGGAAGGACCACTCAAGATTGGCGAGATGCGACGACTAACGTGGGAGAACGGGCAGTGGAAACTCGAGGAACCAGCAGTGCCGATTGCAACACCGGAAACCTCCACTGACCGACAGGATCGGACCATCACCACGGTGGAAACGAACCTAACACAAGCAAACCCTACCGACACACCATCGGCCGACATAGACAAGCCAAGGAATAGTACTGATGACGAGGAAGCTATGCTAGAATATGTCCGGCGAAGGAAACCATCGAAGCACTACGCGGATTACGTGGTGTATGGAACGAGCAAGGGAAGAAAAAAGGGTCAACAGCACGGTCAGGGGATGCAGCCAGGAGCATGCGACTGGGTAAGGACCCGGACGCACTACGCTTCCCAGGAACAGTAGGATATCGGAAGCAACCAGTGTGCATCCTGGTAGACAGCGGCGCCACTAGAAACTTTGTTACCTCATCATTTGTTCACCGTTATGGTTGGCCCGTCAAAGGAGAACCAGTTGAAATCGCTATCGGCACGGTCGGGAGTCAAACCTTAGTCAGCAAAAGGCGGTTCGACGACGTCCGAGTCGAGATTCATGGCAACAAATGCTACATCACCATGTAGGAGCTTGTGGGTTTCCAGATACCAGAGCACATTGTGCTAGGGATGGCATGGCTAGCCAACCAAAGTCCGGTGCTAGTGCATGGTGACGCCAAATGCATTCAAGTAGGGGCGCGCAACGAGAACATCCCATGCCTAGGGTTCGACGAGAGGTTGCTACACGTGGATCGGCCAGCACAAGCAAGTTACGTATGGAGGTGTGGGAGGCACTGTGAGGAGTCCCCGAGGACTATGGTCGTTCGAAAGAAAACTGAGTTGCTAGCAGTAGAGCCACTAATATTTGCAGGGTCAGTCGGAACAAAGAACGTGTCAATCATGGTAGACACAGGGGCCAGCGCAAATTTTGTGTCAGCACGCGCAGTAAGACGACTAGGATGGCCCGCGGGGCAAGTCACACCAGGAATCACGGTTCAGACGGCAAGTGGCCACGAAGTGCCCAGTGGAGAACGGTATGACGGGGTAAGCCTAATCATCCAACACGTTTGTTTCTTTGTGTCAGTACGAGTGATGGAGGACGACCACGAAGACTTCACTCTCGAAATGCCATGGTTACGGTCAGTGGGCACTATACTCTTCGACTTCTATCATCGGTGCATGACGATCACCTGTGAGAACCGTTGGTGCCAGCTGCGGGCACTAGGGTACATTGGAGAAGGGAACAACGAGCACCCGCAAAGAGCACAGGAAGAGTACCAGCGCTGAAAGAAACGAAAGGACATGGGAGCACCGGTAACGGGAGAAAGGGACAACGAGGACGAGCCAGTACGTGTGCCGGGGACAATGCATGGCACATTTCTCTTCTTGTCAAGTAGCTACACCCCTGGAATGAAGCTCCAGCAAGGGCTCGAGGTCCCAGCAGCACCAGCTATGGAAGTAGAGCCTCTCGCTTCCTACTACCCGGACGACGAAGGGCCAATACGTGCACGGAAGGAAGATGAGCCACTCGCTGAGGAAAGTCTGATAGGTTACAAACATGAGGAAGACTCCGGGGCCAGGGCCGAGGCGCAGGTTGACCTTGAGGTCAAGGTCTGTTTCAAGGAGGGAGGGATGATGGGACCCCCGGCTGGACCAAGGCCCCATAAAAGGCAAAGGACCGCACGAGGCGGGCCTCACGGCCCAGCAGCCTAGAGGCCGGCGAACAGGGAGGGCGGCGGCTAGGGGGAAGATTTTCCCTAGTTGCTGATTTTGATATTTATCTATTTGCCTTTTTGCATAAAGACAATATTTGGTTATTATTATTCTTAGTTATCTAGTTAGGGTTTATACTTTAGAATATTCCCTTTTTGCGGGCTAGGCCTGTCGTCTAATGGGTCAAAGCCTGTTAGTTTTACTAGTATAAATATGCATGTAAGACTCTATATTTTTCATTGAGTCAATAAACTTGTGAGTTCATCTCTAGATTGCGGCCTAGTGTCTTTATTATACCTTGCGACAGGGGAGATAGTATTATTGTACCGTGTTACCGGGGAGATAGTAACGGAAGGGAAGACTACTCTTTAGTAGCTTTTCTTCCCCTAGACGTGATCGGCTAGGAGAATTCAGGTATTCCTTTCGTTTTACGTAGTTTTCCTTTACTATTCTCCTATTCGAAATCGAGGTCCCAACAGCCTGATGTTTATTATAATGGTTATTTGTCTTTCCCAGTAGATTTGGAAGATTCTGAAACTAAGGCATGTACTTCTGCCACTGCATTGCAAATTGCAGTTTCCAGTGATGACCCGAGGCTATCCGGTCCTCGAACACCTCCAAACACTCACAGCGGGGGGTCCTGTTTTCACCAGAAGTGCGATCAGAAGAATGCCAAATTTGAAGAGATTTTAATTTGTTCCCGCATCTAGTCACTATGAAAATTCACAGTCTCGCTCGTCTATGCAAACTTGAAAATCTGCAGATTATGGGTTATTCCGAGTATGTTTCGGTGAACTCCTTTTTTCCTGGCAATCTTCAGAAGTTATGCATGAAGGGAACTCTCATCGTGTCCTGGGAGCATATTTCGTCAATTGTTAGGTCGCTACCCAATCTGCAAGTCCTTAAGCTGAGGAAGCAGTCAGTTGAAGGCAACAAATGGGAGCCAAGTGAGGGTGACTTCCCTCGATTAAAGTACCTGGAAATGAGTGAGTTAAGCCTCAACTGTTGGTCGGCTGAAAGCACACATTTCCCATGTCTTGAGATGCTTGTTCTTATATATCTAGATCATTTGGAGATCCCACTCGACATTGGATATATAGGTACACTGCAGAAGTTGATTTTGTAAATGGATGCAAAAGCAAGGTGAATGAATCAGCAGATAGAATAAAAGAGGAAGCTGAGAACTATGGGAATGATGCACTTCAACTTGTCATTACCAACAGAAGAACGTAACAGGAAAGAGACAGGAGGAGGTGGCGAGAATGAATCCCCACATGTGGCACCATAACTTCTATTTTTATACCCTCACTGTGTTTCAGTTTCTTGTTCTTCAATTACAAGTTCTTTTTTTTTCTTTCTTTAACACTTCAGTTTTTAAATTTCAATATTACTGTTGTAGCGATTTGATTTTAAGGTGTTTGAAGTACTGAAATACGAAGCCTAGTTGAGTGAACAGATTAATTTATTGTTTGATATGTCAAATTTTAAGGAAAAGACCACCTCTGAAGGTTTTGTGACCCAGAGATCCAGACATTGTGTTGTAGCTTTGGATAAGGAGCTTCTATTCTATTCCATAGATCTAGACAGAGTATTAATTTCTAAGTAGCAAAATTTGTATAAATTGCCTCAAAATTGAGTTTATTCTGTTTTGAGGAATGATGTACTAATAGGTTCAATTTTTTTTTTTCTTTTTTTTGTATGTGTAGATTTGATCATGAATTGCATCCAGAAACCGCATCGTCGCAGCTGTGCAGATATTACTGGTGAGTTCTAGTACTGTCCTCTTATCAGCTACGTACATATATCCCTGGTTATGCTTTGGGGCTTGTATAGTTCTTTTTAGTTCTTTTGTATATATTGACATCTGACACTTGTAGAATTGATCTGGTGGAATATAGGTTTAAACATCTTTTTTCATTGTATGCATGTAAACATGTTACCCGGCCCCGCATATAACATATAAGAAATGTAAACCGGATTGAAATCTAAATAAAAGAACATTGTCACATATAGTTCAACACTTAACACATGAAATACAACAACGCTGAGAGCTAGGGAAGTACAATACAATACAAAGTTCACTTGCTGATAAAATGCCAACTAGTTAAGTTCAATGACTACCAGCATTTACTTATTTATGAAGAGAATGCAAACCAAATCAAATAGTACAAATTAACATCGGTACAGAGTAAGTTCAGACAATCAGAAGTGCTAATACAATTACTGGATCTCAGCAGTATTAATTATTCGACAACATTAATTGTGAGTAAGGAAATTAATTTGAAAAATAGGCCTTGCCTTGTGTTCCCATGATCAGGTCACTGCTGCACTTGCTCATTCCCTGCACATTAAAACATATGGAAATCATCAATTTATTAGCATATGTATGTACTTCATCAGGATATATATATCTATTTATCTACTATTTGGTGAAATGAATGAAGCTTTACTGACCTGCAAGTAGGCAAGATTTTTGAGTTAAGAGATCACTCCTGTCTTCTGTCTGCAGCAGCAATATTCAGTTGGACTACCCTTCCTTGTTTTCTCTGTTCTGCCTCGATGTTTTCTGCACACTCAACTGCAGCTCGAGTGACGCGTTCCATCGTTAAGACCTTGAGTTTCTTACCAAGAGTCGGTGGGATTTCCTTCAGATTATTGCAGTTCTTAATCTCAAGACATCTTAGCCTAGGGAAATGATCATTCTTGTCTACCCAATGCTTGAGGTCAGCCCTGTCAATCTGCAACAATACAAGATGATCAAAACTGTTTCCCGATACTTCCCAGATACTTCCTTGGAACGCATTCTCTTTCAGTTTAAGCACCTTGAGCTGAACAGTATCTGAGAATGTCGACATGATTGACCAACTCAAACGAGTACCACTTAGCACTAGAATTTCCAGACTTTTTGGTAAACTACGGGGTAGGCGCTGTAATTGATTGTTAGTTGCTCTTCGCATCACTTGATGCACTAGCTTCAGCTTGTTGAGAGAACCCAAGTATCCTAAGCATTTGGACTCTTCAAGTATTACCAGGTTGCCTTGAATTCCTAATGTAATTAGGCTCTTGGCGGCCTTTTGACAAACTTCATCCGTGCTCTCAGGAGACAATCTACAAAGAGTCTGGAGTTCTTTCCCACCTTCATCTTTCCCGGACTTCTTCTTCAAGATAATGGATGACTGTGTTAAGAAATGCCTCAAATGCTTCATCTTCCACATATCACCTTTGATTTCAAGTGTTTGGGAAGGCGTATCCACAATCAGAGTCTGGAGATTCCACAGATTCGTAATGGATTCTGGAAGCGTTTTGAACTGATCACTAGCCACTGCGAGAGTGAGGTATCTCAAGTGAAGTAGTTGTTGGAAAAGCTTTGGTGGGAATCTTTGGAACTTCATTTCCATCGCATCATACACTCGTAGTAGGGCGAAGGCATTAGCGAAAGATGTAACACCTGTGCTGTCCAATGAAGAAGACTCTTTGGAGGACAAGAAAGAGCGGGCTTTGAGGACCTTTGGGTTCTTTGAGAAGAATTCAAGAGCATCAGAATGGATAGAAAGGCGACGGGATTTTTCTGAATTTGCAGGTAAGTTTCCCTCAGAAATCTCTTGGAATACATTTAACCTGGCGCCTTCCCCTTTACATATTTCACGTATTGTGTCATGGATGTGACATATTTTAGGCTCACCATCATGCTTTTCTACCCTGACCATTACCAGGTTCCGACTGATAAGGCTTTTCAAGTTGTCCCAGGCAACTTCTTCCAGGCTCATAGAGGGACGTTCCTGTACGAAACCTTCCGCTATCCACAAGCGGATCAGTTTTTTGGCAGGGATATCAGCATCTTCGGGGAAAACACCCAAGTAGAGAAAGCTGTTTCTCAATTCGTATGGGAGTTTATCATAGCTGAGCGATATAATACTTTTCAGCACATCTTTGCCAGCTAGATAAGTTTTCATCCTCTTAGAGACTTCATTCCATCTAGTCTCTTTGGCTATGATGTTATCCCCAGTTCCTGACGTTTTCTCATTCAAAATTCCTCCGATGACTACGATGGAAAGGGGAAGTCCCTTGCAATCGTCTGCAATGTCCCTACCGAGGTGCTGCAGTTCTTCGGGCACATCACCAAGCTTGCCAAACACTTGGTACTGGAGTAGTTCCCAACTCTCGTTCGAAGTTAGGAACCTCAGGTCATGGGCGTGTAACGGATTCATAGAGGAGTTTTTCCCTACAAGTGTGTTGCGGGTGGTGATCAAGACCCTGCCCCATTCGTGGTTCTCTGTTGGCAATAAAGCTTTGATCTCCGCCCACGCATCAGTTGTCCAGACGTCGTCCATGACAATCAAGAATTTCTTTCCGGCGAGATGACCCTGGACTTGCGTGATTAATTCTTCAGTTGTGTCTGATGCGTCAGGTTTGGATCTGGTGAGCTTTAAGATGATATCCTGAAGAACTTTCCTCATGTTGAGAGTATCAGAAACGTTGACCCATATGAGAACGTTAAACTCATATCTGATGGTTTGGTGTTCAAATATCTTCCAGGCCAATGTGCTCTTGCCCAGACCTCCCATGCCGATGATTGAAGTAATCTCCAGTTTGTTTGATTCTCGTGTCAGCAGGTCTACAAATAAGTTGGTCTCCTCTTCAAATCCAACTATCTGCTTACTCTTCTGCTCAATATTGTATGTAACATGACATTCAATTAGTGGGTGAACACAGCACCAGAAACTGATAATTAGCAGAGTAAGGAGAAATGATTTAGAAAAAAAAAGAAAAAAATTAGCACAAAAATGTGGGAGATCACCACAAAAACTATCTGCTTACTCTTCTGCTCAATATTTTTAACACTTGCATTCTACCCTTTTAGAGCATTTTTCAACAAGTACTCGGTAGTCGTAATAATATTTATTTTATTTTTCAATAAGTTTTTGTCTCCACCTCAAGCTCAGCTAGATAATTCTTGTGATACTACGTACTTTATTTTTTCTTTTTTTATTCTGTTTCACTTCTTAATTATAATGAGCCTTGGATCGAACTCAAACTCATTCGAACCAAACAAGTCAGACTCGAGCATAAAAAATTGATTGAACTTGAAATCGAGCTCAATCCTGAATATTTACTTGTATCCTAAATAAATGCAAGCATAAATATTCGAGTTCAAGCCTGATACTTGACTCAACTCGAATAACGATACTAATGAAAAAGTATTCAAAACTTTTACTCGTAGCTATAATTAAAGAATAATAAATAATTACATGACTAGTGTCGGTTCTTTGTGTTTGACATTTTGACATGTACAGTTCAGATATCTAATTATTTATACAAGTATATTTGTGTTTTCAAACTCTATTTTTTAGATTCATGAATGAGTTAACACTAAACAATTACTAACACACATTTATACAAGACAACTGAAAATCAACAAAAAAATCAAAACATATAGAATTGACTCTCATGAAACTGTTGCAAGCATCGTGATAATGCACCATCGATCAATTAACTCGAAATGAATATTTAACTGGAAATTAGAAGAATTCGAAAGATGCTTGATAGTGGCAATTTAAATGGGAGGATTTCAAACATGCTTGATATTCGCTGGGATCTAATTATGGTACTTTTTGGACAGATGCAGGATGGAATTTTGATTATGGAGCTTGTCAGATTAACTAAATATCAAGGTTTATCTATTATAACAACATATTAAGGCAATAACATAGTATAAATAATATTTACATGTAGGATTTATGTCCAAGAAAGATTTGGGAATGCAAAAAAGAAATAAAATTCAGTATATTTACCAAAAAGAAAAAAACTAATACAGTATATAGTTGAATACCTGTTGCCTTATTTTGTTTGCATGATCTAGGACATCGGTGTCGGCAACGTCATCGTCGGCAGCCATGTTGAATTTCACAGTCTGAAACTCGGCCATGAGAGGTTTGACCTTGTTGATTCTCAGGGCTCTGACCTCTTCTGCCAGAGGTCCAGATTTCAAACCAGCGACAAGTTTATCGAACCAGTTCTTGTTTCCGGTGGCACTTGCCTTGGTGATGCAAGTGTCGATGGTGTCTTCAATATCGTAAACTGCCTCCCTTATCCGCCCTTCCCACTCTTGGAAGACTTCATCCTTCTTGGATCGTCGAGACTCTTTCTCCAGAATGGCCTTGAATCTGGCAAGATCATTTGTCAGTCCATTCAGCTCCTCTTTTGCGTTTCCGATCAAATCCTTCTGATACAACACCAGAGATTTCAAGTTCTCCAGGAGGAACCCTACACTAGCATCCATATTTAGTTTTGTTTCGAGCTCTACGTACGGAACGATCAATCGATCATCACCGGTTAGTAGGCAGTAGCTACAGATATGTATGTTCTGATACACATACGACCAGCTAGCGTAGAGTATATTCTTCTTTTGTATACAGAAAATATATGGAAGATGGTACTTGGTAAATGAAGTTTTCTATAGGCTCATCATCTAACAAAAACTACTACTAGTAATATAGTAGAAGACTAGTGTATAAGGGAATTTAAATATACTACCCCTATGATATGCATCATTCACACATTAGTTGTCATCTTCTCAAATATTACATCAGGGTCCATATATTGCACATTTGCACTACAAAGGTATTTAATTACACCAGGGTTTTGGCTTTGAATTTTTTACGATGTGCATATCTACAGATGGCAAAAGCAATTGGCTTCAAGTTCGATATGACCTGAATTTGAAGTCTAATATATTCGAAATAATGCGGTCACTTGAACTTTGATGTAAGCTTGACCCCGAATATCATTTTCGAATAAAATTCGACCCGGACTCATCATCCAATTCGAATTAAATTTCTAAGAAATACATAATTAATTTCATTTTGAATAAATATTTCATATATTACAACTTATAATTATTAAAATTTTAAAGTTGTAGTAATAATTTATAAATTTTCATTATAAAGATAATTTTGCGTTCAAATATGTAATCGAATTTGAAATATTCAAAAATATATAATCCGATCAAAATCCAAAATCTAAACACATCTAAATCGATCCAAATCAGAATGACACACCCTCTCCTTTAGCCTTCTACCTTCAATCACTACTGACCCGAAATAATTCAATTCAAATAACCCTTTTGTCAGTTATATGCATACTTCCAATTATTGGATTCCAAAAAGTACTTCATCCGTCTTGCTAAATTTTTCATACTTTCCATTTCTGTTTGCTACAGAAAATTTAACCCATCTTTCTTCAAAGTGAAAATTGTCCCACGTATTAAAAAAAATCATTGTGTTTCAGTATGCTTACTTTAACTCTCTTTATTTTGTCAAAAGTATGCTTAGTTTAGGGTCCCAAGTATTGTTGTTATGCATGCTGAGCCTTATCGAGTACTCGACTTGGCTCGTTAAGGTTCGAGCTCGGCTCCCTCGATAAGGTTTTTGAACCAAGCTCGAGCCTTGAGTTCCCCTCGCTCGATAAGGTTTTTGAGCCGAGTTCGAGCTTAACTTTAGACTCGTTTCATTAACGAGCCTGGCTCGGCTCGATAAATACTCGACTTTGCTCATTAGGATCCATATATCTACATGTCCTTCATACTATACTCTACATTTACTGATTCTCAAGTACATCAATCCATCTGAATTATTTATGTTTGAATTTAGATATACTTTGATAATTTTATCATTTGGCATGTTGATTTGTAATGTGTAAAATGGAAAAGAGTTTGGCAACACCAACCTACCCCCAAGCCTAATATTATGGTTCGAGCTCGAGCTTGAGCTTTATTTTTAGCTCGTCTTCTTAACGACCCGAGCTTAGGTTCGACTGGAATGTTACTCGAGCTCGAGCTGAGCTCGACAATATTCGGCTCGGTTCGTTTAAGAGGAAGAATGGTTGACTAGTTGTTTCATTTGTATGTTTACTCTTCGTTGTCATTAGGTATTAGGTAGGCATCAGTACCCAAATTAATTAACCTAAGAATCAGGCCAATAATTTCATTGATTAATTGCAATAGGAGAATAGAGTATATATATGCACATGGATGCTAGCTGTAGCTGATACGAAGTATATTATTAGAGGCATACGATAATAAGATAAAATAACATATTTTATAATAAAATTTTATTAAATAGTTTATAATTATAGTTTAAGAATAATTTATAGTTAGAATAGAAAAATGTTATCCCATGTCAAATGATGTAATGAGCCATACTGCCATAGGGAGTATACTACTAGCTAGCAAACATAAAACTCCATATATATCAAGCGGGCATATTTTTTATCAAGAACATGATAACCTTTTATAACGACGTGGTGTTGAATACTTACTTACATATTATTACGCAGATAATTATTGAACATTATTTTGTAACAAAGATTGAATATAGTATACATGTACATATTCATAACTTGTATGATGAAGATGAACATAGATTATTTGGAATTGCATTGTGAACTTCAATAGCTAGCTGATTTATAATTGTAGTGCGAAGTACGCTACAAATGCAAATTCAGGCTCAGAACACCAGATTACTTAAAAAAAATTAATGACCGAATAATTGCCGTTAAATATGAAACGCAGCTAATGTTACGTTGAAGTTGTTACATGTGAACAGTGAACACCACCTAATTTTCTATTTCTTCTTGTTTAGCTAGTCTGATCTGATCTGTATATAATTATATATAGCTGGGTGCAATAAATAATACTCCTAGTCTGTTGAAGTTGTTAAATGTGAATACTCAATTTTATATTGATGGGCAAGAAATAATATTAAGAAATCTGGAGCTAGCTAGCTAGCTAGCAATTAATTGACTATTAATTATTTTACGTTTTACACTTGGCTGTCATTAAGGTGTATAATTAGTCTGTTGAAGTTGTTAAATGTGAATACCCAATTTTATATTGATGGGGCAAGAAATAATATTAAGAAATCTGGACTAATTGGCTAGTAGTAGCGTGATCTGATATTGATTGGATCCATATAGTATGTTTACACTTGATTATCATTAGGTAACATGCATGCACTGGAAGTCAATATAATTAAATCTTATTGTCTTAAAACACACACACGCAGACACAAACACACATCTCCAAATCCTTCCAATTCCGATCGAAAATGGCATACGCTGCTCTTCTTTCTCTTGCCCAAGTTATTGACGAACTCCTGCCACGTGCTGAACACGATTACAGTTCTCTTTCTGGCAAAGACCAAATGATTTCTCTCCACCAAAACATCACCGAGTTACAAAAGTTTCTTGAACTTGTTCCTGACAGGTGTGCATCAATGACTCAGCAACTTGAAACTCGACTCACTGGTGTCATTTATCGACTTGAAGATCTCATCCAGTCCAACCTGAAGGGTTCGCCATGTCCTAAAACTACGGTTCCAGCTGCAGGCGGTATGATCACATCGGTCTTTGGTGGTTGCATGGAAGAAATCAGATCCATGATCCATGAAGCAAAGGAGATGGAAGAGCAATTCAAACAACACATGAAAGGTGCATCATCTGTCAATGATAATGATCAAGCTCCAGGTTTGACTCCGATAAGTGATTCAGGAAGCAGCCATGCCACGGTGGGAATCAATGAGGATTTGGATCTGATCATTACACGCGTCACCAGCCGTGATAAATCACTGCAAATCATTCCAATTGTCGGGATGGGAGGTATCGGAAAGACAACTCTGGCTAGAGCTGTCTATGAAGATCCTGAGATAGTTTCTCATTTTGATCTTTGTTTTTGGGTTACTGTCTCCCAAGAGTATAACGTACATGAGATTCTTCAGGGTCTACTCGAAGGTCAAAAACCAACAGTCGACCAGAATGCCAAGCTCTTGAGTAATTTGCAGCTGGAACTGGATGCACGAACCGATAGTCAAAATTCTGAAGGGTCCTTGATGGTCAAACCGAGCGAAATTCTACGAAAAGAAAAACCCAAAGTCGAGCCCTTGGACGTGCAAGTACATAAATATCTTTTCAACCGGAGATTTCTCATCGTTATGGATGACATGTGGCATCCTGAAGCGTGGGAAGGCGTAATGAGTGCAATTCCAAAAGACCAGACAGGCAGCCGTGTCATCTTAACAACGAGATCATCAGCTGTGGCAGCAAAGGTCGATTCCTCTAGTCATCAGCACCAAATGCAACTCATGAATAAAGAATCAGCTTGGCTTCTTCTCCGTGAGAACGTATACATATGCGAATCTTGCTTGCCTGAGTTCGAAGGTGTGGGAAGAAGGATTGCAGAAAAATGTGATGGACTCCCACTGACAATTGTGGTGGTTGGTGGACTATTGAGATCCAACATGACCAAGGAATATTGGGAACAAGTGGAAAGAAATATAAATGAAGCAGCTTCAAAAGATGGGCAATTGGATGCAGTTCTAACTTTGAGTTACAACAATTTGCCTGCTCACTTGAAGTCTTGCTTCCTTTATATGGGAGTATTTCCAGAAGATTTCCGTATCCCAGCCAGTAACCTGTTCTGGCTTTGGATTGCTGAAGGTTTTATAAAACCTCAAGCGTCCAAAACACCAGAAGAAATTGCTGAGGAGTTCTTGGAGGATCTTGTGGAAAGAAATCTTGTTATGGTTGCGGCAAGGAGGTACAATGGAAAAATCAGAAGCTGTAGCATTCATGATGTGCCACGGGAGTTGAGCTTAAGGATAGCTAAAGAGGCCAATTTCTTACACCGTTTGGGAGGGGAATTGGATGATATTACATTTCAAAATATCACTACGTCCCAGCGCCGTGTAAGTGTCTCTTCTAAAAGGTCCGGCACCTCTTCCCTCAACAATGCATACAACAACAATATGTTTGTTCGTTCTCTTCTATTCATGAACTGTGGCGTCTACTTCAAACTGGGGTGTTTTAGATTACTCAAAGTGCTATACGGTGTGAGGGTAGCTGGAGAGTACATGTTGCGTCAAATATTTGAACTAACCAATTTGAGGTTACTTCAATTTATTTGCGACCTTGATTGGCAGAGCCGTAACCTAGTGGTGCCTCAATCAATATCCAAGCTTCAGAAGCTTGAGGCGTTAATTGTTGCAAAAGGTTCAACGTGGGTAAACGGTTCAAGCGTGACTATTCCAGAAGACATCTGGGAGATACCAAATCTGAGGCATGTAGTCTTGCCAAAAGATGGTTGCAAGTTGACGTTTCCGCGGTTTAACCATGGCCGTCCGAACCTAGAAAACCTGCAAACTCTCTCATGGGATGGTAGTGGCAACTTCAACAAATATGTGCTGAGAAGAATGCCAAATTTGAAGAAAGTGAAAGGTATTAGCAGTTATGATGCTAGTCTCCCCAGTTTTGGTAATCTGTGCCAACTTGAAAACCTTGGAATTCAGTATTGTTCTTATCCACAGCATTTGATCTTTCCAGATAGTATTAAGAAGTTATGTTTGCACAAAATTACTCCAGAGATAGTTTTGTTTAAGGTTGTTGGGTCACTAGGAAAGCTTCAGGTCCTTAAGCTCTCCGGCGACAGTTACCATGACTGTGAGGGGTGTAGAAGCCTATACTCCACCTACACATGGGAGCCAAAGGAGGGTGAATTTCTTCAACTGAAGTACCTGGAAATCAGAGACGGAGGCCTCAAGTATTGGGTGGCTGAAAGCACACATTTCCCATGTCTTGAGGAGCTGGTTCTTGTGGATATGAAAGGTCTGGAGGAGATCCCACTGGAGATAGGATATACCTACGCTGAAGAAATTGATTGTAAATGGATGCAAAAACAGTGTGAATGAATCAGCAGAGAGGATACAAGAGGAAGCTGAGAACTATGGGAATGATGCACTTCAACTTGTCATTACCAACAGAAGAAACAATGTTGATTAACATCTATTTTTAGTCATTTTTAACAACTATTTTCAGTCTTCTTTTTTTTTTTTTTTTTTTTTCCGAATAGCAGCACATTCATTAATTAAAAGGAGTAGCAGAGTCATTAGTTACAGATCGAAAGTATGTAGAATTTAGGTCTAAATGTACGAAATTAGCAAGCCAAACGGGGCAAGAATCCCAAATAAAAAGGTGTGAACAATGTAGTGCAGTTGTTGCCCTTCCAAAAGTTTGTAGTCTTGCTTCATTTGCTAGTTTGTCGGCTGCCGCATTGCATTCACGATATAGAAAAAGTTGTTGTGATTCCTCCAGATTCCTCAAGGTCCTAAGTGCTTCTTCCAGCAATGTTTGATGGTGGATTCCGGTTACTCGGGCCCTGTTGAGAGAGGAGATAAGTGTTTGTGAGTCAGATTGTATAACAAGTTTGCGGCAATTAATTCTTTCACAAAGAGATAAGCCAAGTTTTAAAGCAAAGAATTCAGCAGTTAGAGCATCTGTACATCCCAAGTATTGTGCCCCAGCAATTTTAAACCTTCCTTGGCTATCTCTAATAATAGCTCCCGCCCCCAAGTCATTTTTAGTTAGTTTCAGTCATTTTTAGCTAGTTTCGAGTGAATCATATTGATTTCGGCATAAAAATAGTTAAAACTAAATAATTAGTAATTAATTAATACTAATGGATGTCAAATATGTTATCAAATCACTGTAGCGAGATTTTGAAGTCCACTGTAGCAAAAGATTAAAAACCACTTGATAGATTTTATGGTAAAAAAAAAAAGAAAAATAGAATGGCGTTATTTATATGATATTATTTAAAGTGGTCGTTTTAGCAATTAGGTGCTCTAGAGTGATTCTTTTATGTAATTTTCTGATATTTTTAATATATTTAACATTTTAGCTAAACTTTTGTAGATTTAGTCAATACTATCCAACCAAATAAGACTAAAATTCATGTAAATGTCCAATAAACTCAAAAGTATGTAAATCTTATATCTCAATCGAACCAAATAAGACTAAAATTATTTTGTGTAATGTAATAGTATTGTTTCTGTTTTTAAGGTTTGAGTATTTATTAATTTGTGGTGTTAATTACAATATACATCCATGGAAATTGTTGTGATATTACCAACTCTTCAAGTCCTTACAGTACAGATTTCCCATGTCTTGAGGTGCTTGCTCTTACGAATCTAGAGGAACTGGAGGAGATCCCACTGGAGATAGGAAATATACACTGCAGAAGTTGATTGTAAACGGATGCAAAAGCAATGTGAATGAATCAGCAGATAGAATAAAAGAGGAAGCTGAGAACTATGGGAATGATGCACTTCAACTTGTCATTACCAACAGAAACTCATAGATACACCATCATTTTTATTTCTATGCTGCATCATTTTTGTGGCTTTCTTGTTTAATTTTTTGTTTAATTGCTTGGGTGTTTTTTGATTTTATTTCATATATAAATTTTGTTGTTTATTTAAACAGAGCAGAATCATTAATATAAAGTAGACAATTGAAAATTACTCAAAACACAGTGTAATAATATACCAGAAGAAATTAATTGAGAAGAAAAACAGAGACATACCTTGGCTTCTTCTCAAACTTGTTGTCAATGGCGCTTGATTACCCCTTCCAGTGCATTCAGTAGGCTGATGCTCGCTTGCCGAAGCAAGTGTGTTCAATCAATCAATTTACGTTTCTTTTCATTGTTCCTAATTTCTAGGACTCTTGTGCAATCCGATTTGGGAATTTTCTCAGTCTTACGGTGTCGTTTTATTGACCAATGAGCAAGGTAGCCTAACAAACTAAATGCTTTTCCGGGTTCTAACTAACTTCAAATCTCGACCATCCGATTAGCCATGTGTCCACCTCATCGACAGCTGCTGAGTAATCTGTAAACAAGGCTTCGATAGTTGGATTGACTATATCATTGAATTAATTAATTGAGGTCAAACTGGACATAAAAATGTCAAATAAAAACAAAGTGGGAAACTATAAGTTTCCGGAGAAAGTATTATTAGTATAAAAATAGTTTAGTCATCCTAATCAATATAGGGACAAGCCTATTAACATTAATAGTACATAAAAAATCTAAAATGACGTGTATTTGTGAAATGTAAATTTTTCTAAAACGTCAATTAATATAAATGGAAAGGAGTACAAGAACATTGAGATTTGAGAGGTACAAAACAATACAACACTATACAATTTATACAAATGCACTACAAAGTTCATGACTTGCTGATTAAAACACAGCCAGCAGGAGTAATATTAATTGTTTATTGATTTGGATCCACAGCTAGCTAGCCTTGAAGACCAAACTGGCGAGTACCATTTTGATCAATCTGAGCCTGAAAACGGTATGACACAAAGTTCAACTATTACTACTAGCATTTATCTTTTTCATATGCAAATCAAATGATCAAATAGTACAAATTAAAAATGGTAGTACAAAACAAGTGATGATAAAATTAAAAAAATGTATCTAATTTGAAAAATAGGCCTTGCCTTGCCTTGCCTTGTGTATCGGTTAGGTCCCAGCACTTGCTCATTTAATCTCCTGCAGACCTGCACACAACAAAATAAAACAATCAAAATGAATCAACTAGAGTATCTCAGCTGACCTTTGATGTAGGGTAGAGTATCTCAACTGATCTTTATAATACATAGAGATCACTCTCATTTTCTGCCAGCAACGCGCGTAAATACTGAGTTTGTCTACCCTTCCCTGTTTCCTCTGTTCTGTTCTGCCTTGATGTCTGCAGAATCAACTGCAGCAAGGATCATGCACTCCATGATCAAGATCTCAAGTTTCTTTCCTAATACTCCAACTACACTACCATCCATATAAGTGCATCTAGCGGAAGAAGAACTCTCCCCTTTGCAGATAATGATACTTGCAAGATGCAACACATATATACATCGGTTCTCTTCTATGTAACTACTGTAATGATTACTCATCTCCTGCTTTAGATTACTTAAAGTTCTAGGCGTTGTGGAGGTTTCCACATAATTAACCATGTTGAGAGTAGTATGAATTTAGAGGAGAAACTTGACATGATGATGATCAAAGGCTGAGATCTCTTCAGAGGATTAAAGGCTGGGAATAAAAGGAAGCAACTATTACTTGGAGGAGAAGTTGTTACAAGGCAGTTACAACATTGCGTGGTTTTACAGCTAGCTCCAGAAGAGTTAAAATAGGATTTGTTATCCTCTTAATCCAGATTAGATTCATTCAGTTTCCTTCTCCAGTTTACTACTTGTTCTTTCTTCTTCATTGAGCGCATAATGAGTGAGTTGCAGAGAGTTACAGAGCTTGAGCTCGAAGAAAAACTTGTAATCTGTAGCACTTGTTATCGGTGATAGTGAAGTTTCTTCTGGTTCCCGTGGATGTAGGTTTCTCCTGAAACCGAACCACGTATATCGTTGTGTTGATCTCGTTTTACTTGCAGTTTTTCAGTTGAGTTTCGATTATCTATGGTTCATTGTTGAATCGATTTGGGAGTTTTCTGTGATTGTGTTGTTATTGTACAACAATTGGCGCCGTCTGTGGGAAATCTCGGGCAAATTGATTGTGAATCCGTTTTTTGATTGATCTCTGATCTGAAGGATGTCGTCTGCAAGGTTCGAGGTTGAGAAACTTACAGCGAAGACGAATTTTACGTTGTGGAAGATTAAGATGAAAGCTCTGTTGACGAAGGAAGAGACGGTTGAGGCGTTGGAAGGCGATAAAGGATTTGCAGCTACTGTGACTGCTGAACAAAAGGCTGCAATCAATGCCAAGGCTCACAGTACACTAGTGTTGTCGATTTCAGACGAAACACTTTTGGAGGTGACAAACGAAACAACGGTGAAGGGACTGTGGGATAAACTTGAGGAGATGTTCAATGCCAAAACCACAGAAAGCAAGCTCTATCTCAAGCAGAAGATGTATGCATTCAAAGTGGTTCCTGACAAGCCAGTGATGGAACATGTTTCTGCGTTTAAGAAGCTATGTACAGACATGGAAGGTGTTGGTATCAAACATGCAGAAGATGATAAGGCCTTAATGTTGGTGAATGCCCTGCCAAAGTCATATGAAAACTTCATAGATGCATTGGTGATCACTAAGGGTGATAAGCTGACTTTAGCAGATGTGGAAAAGTCACTGAAAACCAAGGAACTCAAGAAGATTGCAGCCTCTCACAAGAACCACCTGCAGAAGGATTACTGGTGAAGCAACATAAGAGATATCAAGAGAAGGGCAAGCAAAGGTTGAATTATCAACAAGACCGGTACAAGAAGCCATCCACACAAGACAACAACCCAAGAGAAGAAAAGAGAAAGTGCTTCCACTGCAAGAGGCTAGGTCACTTGAAGAAGGACTGTTTCACCTACAAGAATTCTCAGAGGAAGAAAGGCCAAACACAGGCAAACCAAGCAGAGGCAGAAACAAGTCACAATGACAACATTGAAATAGCTGAGGTACTCTCTATTACTCAAAGTACTGTATCTACTGATTGGGTAATGGACAGTGGTTGCTCTTTCCATATGAGCCCTATGAGGAGTTGGTTCTGTAAATTTGAGTACAAGAATTTAGGTTCAGTGTTGTTGGGGAATGATAAAACTTGTCAGGTGAAAGGGATTGGCTCCATAATGATTAAGATGCATGATGGTGTGATAAGAGAGTTGTCTGATGTTAGGTATGTTCCCTCTTTAAGGAGGAACTTGATTTCACTAGGAATGTTGGATTCAAGGGGTTTTATGCTTACTTCTGGAGGTGGAGTTATGGAATTAAGGAGAAACTCTACTGTAGTGATGAAAGGTGTTAAAATAAATGATCTATATTTCTTACAAGGCCTTACTATTGTAGGAGAGAGTGGTTCAGTCCAAAATGATGAAATCACCAGACTCTGGCACAATAGGCTAGGTCACATAGGAGAAAGGAGCTTGCATGAGTTGTCTAAGAAAGGAGTGTTGAATGGTGCTAAGACTGGAAAGCTAAATGAATGTGAAGAATGCAGTCTGGCAAAGGCAACTAGACTCTCTTTTGGAACTGGCACACATAGTTCTAAGGAGAAGTTAGAATATGTGTATGCAGATTTGTGGGGTCCTGCCAGGGTACAAACTAGAAATGGTGGTCTCTACTTCTTGTCAATCATGGATGACTACACTAGAAAGCTCTGGGTGTACATATTGAGGTCAAAGGATGAGACATATCAGAAGTTTGTGCATTGAGTGTCACTTGTTGAAAATCAGACCGGGTTGAAAGTTAAATCTCTAAGGACAGATAATGGTTTAGAGTTTCTGTCACAAGAGTTTAATGGATACTGCAGTTCTAAGGGAATTGTAAGACATAGAACTGTTCCAGGGACTCCACAACAAAATGGAGTAATAAAAAGGATGAATAGAACAATTTTGGAAAGGGTGAGGTGCATGTTGATGTCTTCTGGTCTCAGTAGGAATTTCTGGGGTGAGGCTACCGCTACTGTAGCATACTTAATCAACATGACACCATCAGCTACAATTGATTACTTAACACCAGAAGAAAGATAGAGAGGGCACAGTCCAGGCTATGATCATCTAAGGACATTTGGGTGCTTGTCTTATGTTCATATCAGACAAGACAAGTTAGCACCTAGAGCATTAAGATGTGTGTTCCTTGGATATCCAGAGGGTGTTAAAGGGTACAGGTTGTGGTGTCTTGAAGAGGGAAATCAGAAGTGTGTCATAAGCAGAGATGTGGTCTTTAAGGAAGATGTTATGCCACTGAAGAAAGATAAAGGAAAATCTAGTGATCCTGGTAACACTTCTATTGAGGTGGAGCTTACTAAGACAGGAGGTGAGATTGTTCAATATCAGCCAGATGAGAGAGCTGGACCAGAAGAAGAATTGCCAGCTCAGGATGAAGCACATATACCAGAAGAACAACCATCTCGAAGAAGGAGAGTTGGTGGCATAGAGACAGCTGAACTAGAGCAAGTAAGAGAATATCAACTTACTAGAGATAGACAGCCAAGGACTAGAGTACCTAATGTTCACTCAGATATGGTATACTTTGCTCTGACTGTAGCAGATGAAGTAAATAGCTATGAGCCTGAAACTTATCTAGCTGCAACTACATGCATTGAAAGAGATAAGTGGCTAGTAGCTATTGAACAGGAACTGCGGTCATTAAATAAGAATGAAACCTGGATCATTGTGAACAAGCCTGAGAAGCAAAGGCTTGTTGGTTGCAAGTGGATTTTCAAGAAAATGGTGAGTCCAGACAGCAAAGGTGGCATTAGATTCAAAGCAGGACTGGTGGCTAGGGGTTTCACTCAAAGATAAGGAGTTGATTTCAATGAAATCTTCTCACCTGTTGTGAAACATTGCTCTATAAGGATTCTACTTGGAATGGTAGCTCAGTTTGATCTCAAACTTCATCAAATGGATGTAACTACAGCCTTTCTCCATGGACAGCTAGAAGAGGAAATATTCATGAAGATACCTGAGGGTTTACACATTGAAGAACCTGAATCCAAGGCATGTCTCTTGAAGAAATCTTTATATGGACTAAAGCAAAGTCCTAGACAATGGTATATAAGGTTTGACCTTTTCATGTCTAAGTCAGGGTTCAGGAGGTGCAACTATGATACTTGTGTATATTTCAAAGGTCAGAACATTGAAGACATGGTCTTTCTCTTGATCTATGTTGATGACATGCTTATTTCCAGTAAGCACATGGAGGGAATTATCAAGCAAAGAAGCTGTTGAGTACAGAGTTTGATATGAAGGATCTTGGTGTTGCTAAAAGAATATTAGGTATGGACATAAATTCTGAAGGTACAGGTACTGTGGTGTTATCTCAGAAGGCCTACTTGCTGACAGTATTAGAGAAATATAATATGCATCAAGCAGATACAGTGCAGACACCAATTGGAGCTCATTTCAAGCTTTCAAGGGATCAAGGAGCAGCTACTGATGAGGAGTTTGAGTACATGAATAGAGTGCCATATACAAGTGCTGTTGGAAGCATCATGTATTCCATGGTGTGTTGCAGGCCAGATCTCACACATGCCATGAGCATTGTAAGCAGATTCATGGACAATCCAGGGGAGATTCATTGGGAGGCAGTAAAATGGCTTCTCAGGTATATTAAGGGCGCAATTGATCTTTCACTTGTCTTTGGTAAGAAAGGTCATACAGAAGAAGCTTTGATAAGTTATGTAGACTCAGATTTTGCAGCAAATTTGGATACTAGGAAGTCCTTAACTGGATATGTATTCACTCTATTTGGAACTGCTATAAGCTGGAGGTCAACACATCAACCTGTGGTAGCAATTTCAACTACAGAAGCTGAATATATGGCGCTAACTGAAGCAGTGAAGGAGGCAATTTGGTTAAAAGGAATTATCTCATAGTTTGGCATCTCACAACAAAGTGTTAGCATCTATTGTGATAGTCAGAGTGCAATTTATCTTGCCAAGCATCAGGCTTTTCATGATAGGTCCAAGCACATAGACATCAAGTTTCATTTCATCAGAGATGTTATTGATAGAGGTGAGATGAGGATACTCAAGATAAGGACTCAAGATAATCCAGCAGACAGTTTTACCAAGAAACTTCCAACTGACAAGTTCAGGTTATGTCTTGGTTTAATTGGGTTGACTGATTCTGCTTACTGAAGTGGAATGATCTAAAAGGGAACTGTCTTAACCTAGAGAGACAGGAAAAGGGAAGGTTCTAAGTTAGGAACTGATTGGAATGACAGAAGAAATTCATACTAAGGTGGAGACTGTTGAGAGTAGTATGAATTTAGAGGAGAAACTTGACATGATGATGATCAGAGGCTGAGATCTCTTCAGAGGATTAAAGGCTGGGATTAAAAGGAAGCAACTATTACTTGGAGGAAAAGTTGTTACAAGGCAGTTACAACATTGTGTGGTTTTACAGCTAGCTCCAGAAGAGTTAAAATAGGATTTGTTATCCTCTTAATCCGGAGAGTTCATTAGATTCATTAAGTTTCCTTCTCCAGTTTACTACTTGTTCTTTCTTCTTCATTGAGCGCATAGTGAGTGAGTTGCAGAGAGTTACAGAGCTTGAGCTCGAAGCAAAACTTGTAATCTGTAGCACTTGTTATCGGTGATAGTGAAGTTTCTTCTGGTTCCCGTGGATGTAGGTTTCTCCTGAAACCGAACCACGTATATCGTTGTGTTGATCTCGTTTTACTTGCAGTTTTTCAGTTGTGTTTCGATTATCTACGGTTCATTGTTGAATCGATTTGGGAGTTTTCTGTGATTGTGCTGTTATTGTACAACAAACCAATTTGAGGGCACTTCATTTTAGGATGAGTATTTTAGCAGCCTGCCTAGTGGAACCCGAGTCAATATATACAAAAAGTTTCAGAAGCTTGAGACATTAGCAATTACCCCTGCAAATTGATTTTGCCAATCCATATTAAGATCTCCAAGATTCTGAAATTCAGGGATGTGAGTTTGTCAACTCACCGCACTCTCCTCTTTCCATTGTTTTGCCTAGCTAAAGGCCCGAAACTATACAGTCCAAGAACACCTGCGAACTATTTACTTATCTGTGAATTTCAGATCCACTAGAAGTGTGATCAAAAGAAGGACAAGTCTGAAGAAATTGAGAATTTTTTACGAAGATGGTCTCTCTCCTACGTACGTTTGTAGATAGCACAATATTGCCTCAAAATTGGGAGTCTTGTTGACACTGATAGAATTGATAAGATATTTTCACATGGAATACAGAAATAAGGTTGTTTCATGAACATATGGTCTGTCACATAAAGAAAATTCATGGGCTGAATGGTATATGTATAGTTCAACAATTGACATTCATGGAACAATACAACACCACAAAGTTCAATACAATACAAATACAAATTTCACTTGCTGATAAAAATATAAAATGCGAACCAAATTAATCAGATAGTACAACACAATTGCTGATAGAATCAGCAGTGTTATTTAATTATTCAACAACATTATTTCAGAGAGAGGAAAATAATTTGAAAACGTGCCTTGTCGTGCGGACACTGCACTTGCTCATTGCCTGCACACATCAACTAGAGTATACATGCACTTTATCAGGTTATATCGATCTGTATGTCTATCTATTATTTGATGAAATGATCAATGAATTGAATCTTAACTAACCTGCATATATTTAAGCTAGAGACCACTTCTCATTTTCTATCCGCAGCACCAATGTTGAGTTTGACTACCCTTCCTTGCTTCTCTTGTTGGGCCTTGATTTTTTCACCACAGTCAACTGCTGCTGGCGTCACGCGTTCCATTGTCAAGATCTCGAGTTTCTTTCCAAGAGTCAATGGGATTTCCTGCAGTTTATCGCAGTTCTTAATCTCAAGACATCTTAGTTTGGGAAAATGATCATCCCTGTCTTCCCAACGCTTGAGGTCAGCAGCCCTGTCAATATGCAACAATACAAGATCACCGAAACTTTTGCCCAAAACTTCCCACCTATGTCCTTGGAAGGCATTCTCTTTCAGCTTAAGCACCTTGAGCTGAACAATATCCGAGAGTGTGGACATGATTGACCAATCCAAACGAGTACCGCTTAGCACTAGAGTTTCTAGGCTTTTTGGGAAACTGCGTGCATCAGGTAGGCGTTGTAATGGATTGTTAGATGCTCTTCGAGACACCAAAGCTTGATGCACAAGCTTCAACTTGTTGAGGCAACCCAATCCACTTAAGCATTTAGAGTCTTCAAGTATTTTTAAGTCGCCTTGAATTCCAAAAGTAATTAGATTTGTGGCCTTTTTGCAGACTTCCTCTGTGTTCTCAGGTGACAATCTACAAAGAGTTTGGAGTTTCTCCCCACCTGCATCTTTCGCCCCAGCCTTCTTTTTCAAGATAATGGATGATTGCGTCACAAAATGCCTCAGATGCCACATTTTCCACATATCTCCTTGGAGTTCAATTGTTTTGGAGGGCGTATCCACGATCAGAGTCTGGAGATTCCACAGATTAGTAACAGCTTCTGGAAGAATTTTCATCTCACTAGCCACTGCTAGAGTGAGGTATCTCAAGTGTATCAATTGTTGGAAAAGCTTTCCTGGAAATCTTTGGAACTTCACATCTTTGGCATCGTACACTCGTAGCAAGGCAAAGGCATTAGTGATAGATGTGACATCCGTGCCTTCCAATGCAGCAGACTCTTTGGAGGAAAGGAAAGAGCGGGCTTTGAGGAACTCTGGCTTTTTTGAGAAGAAGTCAAGGGTGGCATCAGAATGGATAGAAAGGCGACGGGATTTTTCTGGGTTTTCAGGTAATTGACCCCCACAGATCTCTTGAAACAGGTTCAGTTCGCCGCCTTCTCTTTTACATATTTCACGTACTGTGTCATGGATTTGACATATTTTAGGCATACCATCATACTTTTCCTCCGTAACCATTACTAAGTTCCGACTGATCAGTCTTTTCAAGTTGTCCCAGGCAACTTCCTCTAGGCTCATATTAGAACTTTCAGGTATGAACCCCTCCGATATCCATAGGCGAATCAGCTTTTTGGCAGGGATTTTGGCATCTTCAGGGAAAACACCCAAGTAGAGAAAGCAGTTTTTCAAGTCATACGGGAGTTTATCATAGCTGAGAGATATAATACTTTTCAGCACATCTCTGCCAGCTAGATAATTTTTCATCCTCTTAGAGACTTTCTTCCATTCAGCCTCTATCGCTGTAATGTTACCCCCTATCGCTGATGTTTTCTCGTTCAAAATTCCTCCAATGACTATAATGGAAAGAGGAAGTCCCTTGCAATCATCCGTGATATCCTTACCGAGGACCTCCAATTCTCTAGGCACATCACCAAGCTTGCCAAACACTTGGTATTGGAGGAGTTCCCAACTCTCGGTGGGAGTTAGGAACCTCAGGTCATGGGCGTGTAACGGTTGCATAGAAGTATTCTTCCCAACATCCGTGTTACGAGTGGTAATCAAGACCCTACCCCATTCGTCGTGATCTGGTGGCAGTAAAGCTTTGAGATCTGTCCATGCGTCGATTGTCCAAACGTCGTCCATCACGATAAAGAATTTCTTTCCTGTGAGATGACGGTGGACTTGCCTGATTAGTTCATCATTTGTGACAGATGCATCAGGCTTGGATGTGGTGAGCTTGAACATAATATCTTGAAGAACTTGCTTCATGTTGGGAGTATCAGAAACATTGACCCATATTCGAATGTTAAACTCATGTCCGATTGTATCGTCCTCAAATATCTTCCAGGCCAATGTCGTCTTGCCCAACCCAGGCATACCAATGATTGAAGTGATTTCCAATTTGTTTGATTCTCGAGTCAGCAACTCCACAAAGTCGTTGGTCTCCTTTTCAAGACCAACAATGTGCTTCCTCTTCCGTTCAATGTGATATATATAAAGTGATCAGTGAAAAGGTCTGCGAGGTGCTAATGTTAACAATACCATGGTTAACTATATTTGACTCCAAAACTAACTTAATAAATAAACACCATTCTAACCACTTTTATCATTAACCATAGTTAAATTTATTTTATATGAATTTACTAACAATTAAAGGTTTAAAACAAACGAGATTGTACGACCCTCTATCAAAAGTCAATAAGATGAAATCGAATTCTTTTTAGTGGACGGAGAAAGAATGTACGTAGTATATTAAAGTACTACGCTGTCAATTGTTTTTTGTGCTCAGCTATTATCCATGAGATTTTGGGTTCAAGACTTTTTTCTACGGTTTAATCATGATACTCAATTGAACTATAAAAATGTTGGTTTAATTAGATGAAAAGAACATAAACACAATATGTTTAAATTGATTGGATCTGAAAATCTGATATCTTCAAACAAAAACTGAATAGTGCCTAAATAATTAGAATGAGCTAATTTGTTTCCATCCTCCTCTCTATCACATACCCACATACTCTATCAAAAGTTTAAATGTTTTCCATTTATTTTTATATTGATCATTTTGGTTAATTGGAGAGCTTTTGTATTGTAGCTACAGTATATATATAGTTATAAGTGAAGTGATACTCATACTAAAATTAGTAGAACTAGTCATTTGTAGAATTCTTTTTACTAGATCATACTGTACTAAATCACTTGTCAATTAATCATAGCAAACAATTAAAGGATGTATGAGACCGTGCGTATGGGCGTATTATGCGTGTATGTAAGTAAAGCAACTAAGTATAAACTATATATAAAGTAAATAGTACAATATTACATACCGGCGGTTCCCTTATTTTCCTTGCTTGATCTCGGACGGTGTCGGCTTCATCGGCGATGGTGAATTCTGCAGCCTTAAACTCGGCCTTGAGAGGTATTACTTTTTTTGTCTTCAGGTTTCTGACCTCTTCTGCTAGATCTCCAACTGTAAAATAGTTGGAAATTTTGCTGAACATGCTCTTGTTTTTTGCGGCACTTGCACTGGTGATGCAACTGTCGATGGTATCTTCTATATCGTAAACTGCCTCCCTTATCCGCCCTTCCCATCGTAGGAAGATTTTATCCTTCTTGTATCTTCGAGATGCCTCATCCAGGATCGCCCTGAAATCCTCAAGATCTTCGGTCAGCCCTTTGAGCTCTTCCTTGAAGTTTATGATCAAGTCAGCCTGATGCAACACCAGTGACTTCAAGCTTTCTAGTAAGAACTCTACACTAGCATCCATACTTGATCAATATGGAGCTGCTTAATTAAGATGGATAGGTGGATCTGGTGAGATGTGAATGATGTTAATGGTAATAGAGTAGCTAACTATGGCTAGCTTGTGGACTCATATATATTTATTGCGTGTATTAGTATAGTTGCCCTAGTTTATTAATGGATCCAGGCATCATCAAACATAACTACATGCTACATAATTAGCTAGCTAGCTAGTACCTATCAAAACTAATACAAGTATTCCAAAGTTTGTACATCATGCATGGGTAATGACAATTTGTAAAATATTCTGTGCAACAATGAAACTATGGTAAAACCTCTATAAAATAATAATATTAGGACCGAAATATATTATTAATTTAAGATATCATATAATTGATAAATTAATAATTATTAATTTAAAGAGGTTTCACGTGTCACATAACTTGCCAATAAAATTTCGAAGTCCAATATATATAATATTAATTATGATATATATTAGTTAGATTTTAAAAATAAATTAGAAAAACAAGTTCCATTTAACAATATTCTATGAATTCATATTCACATATTAGTTGGATTTAGAAGTTTGAATGGCATTTGTTCATTGGTTTTTTAATACAAGTGAAGTACATGGTTCCTTGTATTTACTATAAGAATTTAGAAGGCTATGAGTTGAACACTTTTTACATTAATCCTATAATATTTCCCTAATGTCTTTTCTAGAAATAGTGGTCTCCCATGGGTTATATTTATGGTTATACATGGATAAGGAAGAAATAGGGAGGGTTAAATGAAAACTCATTTATAAGAATTAATTTACAAGTTTGTCAATAATAGGAACTCAATTGTTGTAGGTCCAATTATTTAGGAGTCCTGGAATTTTGTTATTTTTAACCATATTTTTAAGTTTAGTCTCAAATAGTCAAATTTGAGATATGTGCTATTTTGCAATTTTTATAACTAGTGGTCATATATATTTACCCTTAATTAGCTGTCATTAGGTAACATTGTGGTCAAATTAAGTAGCTGTCATTAGGCTGCTAGAATGGTTTACTTAATAATTTACTTATACCCTTAATTAGCTGTCATTAGGTAACATGTAGTTGTTGTAGTCAAATTAATTATTAGCCAGTTTATATGGAGAATACAGTACTTGCACTACAGTTGTACTGCTAGCTTAATTAATCTAAAGAATCAGATTGGATCTATAGAATAAAATTAATTGAAATGATAATCAGATCAGATTGGAGTACTACATAGTTTACCATTCTAGCTGACCGATCGATCTATTTCTGACCATCTTGCAAAAAAGGGCACAAATAAGGGAGAAAGCCTTTTGGGAAGCGTTTGGTTTGGGTTTTTATCTAGATAATCAAATTTGAGATAAAGTCATGAATAGTAAAATACTTCCAGATAATACGGATAATGGGCTTTCTCTTTAAACCAATTTGGTCAAAAAATTAACAGAGAATGTGATGGATAATGAATTCTCTTGCCCAAATTTTTTTCCCCTTTGGTCCATTATCTTAGATAATCAATTGTGGGCTATTGTACTACAAAGACGAACATGCCCCCATAATTAGTGTGCTCTACCAAAAATGACCTCAAACATCTATTTAAATTGATTGATTATCATAAAATTTCCAAAAAAATAACACACAGATTGTTTACTACTCCCTCTCTTTTTTATTAGGTGTCATTTAAAAAAAAAAACACATAGAGACAATTATGACTCTTATATTCTAGACAATCAAACCTATTAAATAATATAAATATTTTATTAATAGTATAAAATTATTTTGAAACTATTGAATATAGGGGACAATGGGACCAAAAAGTCTATTAATAGTAATAAAAAAATATCTAGGAACTAAAAAGATACTTATTTGTGAAATAGAAAATTTCTAAAACAACACTTAAAAAAATGGAGGGAGTAGCACATACAAATTATAAAGTTTAATTGACACATCTCCTTGTCTGGTTGATGTGGTTGATGTGGTTAGTAGAAATGTAATTTTGTTTATAATGCAACTATTGAAAATACCCTCCGTCTTTGGCCAAAATTGCATCGTTTTAACTCGATTCAAGGGGGAATAGATAGAATTCTTGTTTGCAATTGATGGCATAACTAATTTCTATTGAGATCAATGTTTGATAGAGAACTATGCAACAAACTTGGTAAAAATTGAAATCACATAAAATCGTAATCAAAACTACTATTTTATTTTATTTTTTGCTAGAAAGCCTTTTTTTTATTCTTTTTCCTTTGAGCAAAGAGGATTACGATTAAGCAGGGTTACTGTCAAAATACGCAAAGAACCATGATAGGAGAAGGCTCCGTTCTGTATTAATAAAGCTCTGCGGCTGAAAATTCTGTACATATAAAACCTAACTACTGACTAGTATTTATAGGGCTAAACTACTTATCTGGAAAGACAATCATGCCCTTATACAAATTACAATCCTAAACTAATACGTTGCTTCTTCTCAAAGATCTCTGGAGTCTGCCGGTATTGATTAACAACAGATCCGTTCCCGTCCTGTACGCACGGTCTCTTAACACGTTCTGTGATTTTGTTCAGGTCTTCTACTTCTCTGCTGCATAACTCTGCAATTGTTTCCCTTCTTTCGTTCACCTCTTGAGATTCCCCCTCAAGATGTGAGTAAATATTAATTACTCCCATCTTGTTCATGAAAAACTTTATCTTCTCGGATGGTAATGCTTTGGTAAACATGTCTGCTAGTTGTAGAGAAGTATGCACATATATTACTTCAATAATTTTTCCTTGAACCTTTTCTCTAATGAAATGTTGATCGATTTCAACATGTTTAGTTTTCTCATGGAAAACTGGATTCTTGGTGAGACTTATTGCTGATTGATTATCACAGTAAAGTTTGGTCGGCGTCTTTTGCTCAAAACCAAAATCTTTCATAATGTAGTGAATCCACATGATTTCACAAGTGGCGTGAGCTATAGCCCTGTATTCTGATTCTGTGGATGATTTGCTCACCACATTTTGTTTCTTGGTTCTCCAATTGATCATAGATTTCCCAAGAAATATGCAGTAACCTGAGAGCGACCTTCTTGTGTCTAGACATCCATCAAAGTCTGCATCTGCAAATGCTACTAAATCCATATTCTTTTCTGAAGACAACAAGATCCCTTGACCTGGACTTCCTTTCAAGTATCTGACCACCCTTAATGCTACTTCCATGTGTTCTCTTGTCGGTTTTTCCATGTACTGACTTAAGATGTTGACAGAGTAGCAAATGTCTGGTCTTGTCAAGGTGAGATATATTAGTTTTCCAACTATCTTTCTATATTCAGTTGAATTGTTAAGCAATTCTCCTTTTTCTTGAATGTGATGACCTTGTTCCATAGGTATTATAAGAGGTCTACATCCCAACAGACCATATTCTTCAATGATCTCAAGAGTGTATTTTCTTTGGCACATGTATATGCCTTCTTTTGATCTTGAGATTTCAATTCCTAAGAAGTATTTAGGTTCTCCTAAATCTCTTATCTTGAATTGATTTTTGAGATATTCTTTTGTTTTGTTCGTCTCTTCCAAATTGTTGCCTCCTAGTAAAATGTCATCAACATATACTAGCAAGACAATGTAACTTGTATCAGTTCTCTTAGTGAACAATGAATAATCATGTTTTGATTGAACAAAACCAAATTGAACAAGAGAATTGGTGAATTTGACATTCCATTGTCTTGATGCCTGTTTTAGGCCATAGATAGATTTGTGGAGTTTACACACTTTGTTCTCTAATGATTCCCCCTTAATGGTGTATCCAGGAGGTAATTTCATGTAAATTTCCTCATCAAGATCACCATTAAGAAAAGCATTATGAACATCTAATTGTGACAATCTCCAACTGAATTGGGCAGCTAGTGCCAAGAAAATTTTGACTGTAGTGAGTTTAGCAACTGGACTAAAGGTTTCACTATAGTCCAGGCCATGTTGCTGTGTGAATCCTTGAGCCACTAGTCTGGCTTTATATTTATCAATGCTGCCATCGGACTTGAGCTTAGTTTTAAAAACATATCTGCAGCCGACGGCTTTATGCCCTGCTGGCAACGTAGAAATGCTCCATGTCTTGTTGTTATGCATGGCATCAAGTTCTTCCTGAATAGCCTGTCGCCATTGTGGGTATTGAATAGCCTCTTGAAAAGATTTGGGTTCATCAAGAGTCGATAGAGAAACAGAGAAGACTCGTTGATTATCTGAGAGTCGATCATATGATAAAAAATTGGAGATAGGATGATGTGTGCCTGATTGTGCAGGTGCTCTTGTGCCTTTCTTTAGTTCAGCACAATGAAAATCCTTTAATAAGGTGTTTCTCTGTCTCTCTGGTTGATTTTCGTACAGTAGGAATGTGTTCTTGTTGATGTTGTAATTCTGGATGATGTGCAGAAAATTCTTCTGCAGGTAGAGGTTCTGCCAATGGAATAGATTTAATTGAAATAGGAGTTTTGGAAACTGACCTGTTCTGGGATGAGCTAGATTTTTGGTCAGAGGAAGATGAAGATGGATGCCGTTCGGGTGCGGCTGAAGATTGATGAGGTGAGGAAACATCTGCTTGTGTATCCATAACCTCTATTGAATGTGGAAAATCAGATGGGTGTTCATGTGGTGGTGAATCCTTTTGGTCATCTGCTCGAGAATCATGTGTGATTGGAGAAAATAAAATGTCTTGGAAGTGATCATGACCCATGTGTTCTTGTGAATCAAGAACATTAACCGATTGACTAAAAGGAAAAATGTGTTCATGGAATACCACATCACGAGAGATAAAGGTAATGCGTTGTTCCAGATCAAACAACTTGTATCCTTTCACTTGAGCAGGATAACCAATAAAGATAGCCTTCCTAGCTCGAGAACTAAATTTATGACGTAATTCTTTTATGGATGCACCATAAGCAAGACATCCAAACGTTTTGATATGTGAATAGTCTGGTTTCTTACCAAACAACCTCTCATAAGGTGTATCATTATTGATGACAACAGAAGGAACTCTGTTGATGAGATAAGTGGCAGTTAAAATTGTGTCACCCCAGAATTTGAGGGGTAGCTCTGCATGAAAAATCAAGGCTCGTGCCATATTAAGAAGTGTTTGGTGTTTTCTTTCAACAACACCATTCTGTTCAGGAGTGTAAACACATGTCTTTTGGTGTAATATGCCATGTTTGGTGTAAAAGGATTCCATGTGAAATTCAACTCCATTATCGGTTCTTATGATTTTAACTTTTCCATTGAATTGTGTAGCAAGCTGCGTGATGAAATTTGGCAGAATGGTTGCTACATCTGACTTATATTTCATCAAGAAAGTCCATGTCATTCTAGAGTAATCATCAACAATAGTTAAGAAAAAACGATGACCATTCAAGCTTGTTTGAGAAAATGGCCCCCAAATATCAATATGTAAAAGCTCAAAAACAGAGATACTAGAACAATTGTTATTAACTGGAAAAGGAGATTTCTTATGTTTAGCCTTGCTACAGACATCACAAACTTGCACTTCAGTGCTTGTTACAATAGGGGAAAATTGCTCAATTAATTTGAGTCTTGTAACTGGAATGTGTCCTAATCTAGAATGCCACAATTCCTTATTTGGCCGATTACACTGATGCGATTGTGAAAATGTCAAGGGATGCAAGCTAACATAATAGAGTCCATGCTCAATTTTGATTCTTCCAATCTCCACTGCGGAAGAGTTCATCTGCAGTTTACAATGATTTTTGTTAAATACAACTGATATATCATTGTCTTCTGTTAATCTGGAAACTGCAATTAAATTTACCTTAAAGGAAGGTACACATAAAACATTTTTAAGAATGACATTCTGTTCAATAGTGATATCACCAATATGGGTGACTTGTGTAAATTCTTGAGTTGGTAATTGAACTTTTGAAACAACATTTCTTATGTTGTGAGTATATAATGATGGTGAATAAATGATATGATCTGAGGCTCCTGAATCAAGAAGCCATATAATAGTATTTAAAGAATTAGAGACATGATTAATATAAGTACCTGCCCATTCTTCATCAGTAAGGAGTGGAGCATTGCTGAAATTTCCAGAGGAGATGGCATTGATTTGTGAAGAAGGCATGTTCTGAGCAGCTGAGGAGGCTTCAATAGCTGGTGCAGTCTTGATCATCTTGAGAAAGGCCTGTAGCTGAGCATTGGAGATGGTAATGTCTCCATTTCTTTGATGGTTGACTGTCTGTCTAGGTTCTCCGTGCACGGCATTGGCATATCCCCCTCCATTGTTGGTTTTAGTGAACTTAAAATCAGGAGGAAAGCCATGTTTCCTGTAGCAGTCCTTTTCAAGATGTCCTGGCCTGTGACAGTAATCACAGATCATGCAGTTCTCAGTACTGTGTCCCGACCTCTTGCATTTGATGCAGTATAGCTGGCTCTTGCCTTTTCTCTTGTAGCCAGTCGTCATGTTGGGAGCCCCCACCATCATTGCAGAAGCCTCTCCACTGTTGTTGCCCATGTTGATCAATCCTTTCTGTTTCTCATCTTGGAGTACTATCTTCAAAGCTCGATCAAGAGAAGGTGTTTTCTCCATTGTTAGAATCTGTGTTCTTACTTGAGCATGAGCATTAGTCAGCCCCATACAAAACTGGATTACTTCATCATCTTCTTCCATCTCTGCAAGATCATGAAGTGATTTGCAAGGGCACTTTCCACAGTGACATCCTTGCTTTGGCCTGAAAGTTCTTAGTTCTTGCAGCAAGCCAACCATAGCATCAAAATAACCTTCAACAGATAGTTGTGATTGAATGAGATTCATTAGCTCTCTTCTTAACTCAAAAATTCTCAATTTATCTGGAGAAGCATATCTTATTGCCAGCTTATCCCAAGCTTCCTTGGCAGTGTTTGCAAATCTGAGATTAGAAGCAATTTCTTTGCTGACAGAGTAAAGAATCCAAGTGAATATGAGACTATTGCACTTAAGCCACGGCATATAGAGTGGATCATCAATCTCAGGTTGTGCAATAGTTCCATCCACGAAGCCCATCTTATTCTTAGCTTCGAGATGCATAGAGATCATTCTCTTCCAGTCATAGTAGTTTGAGTTGTTGAGCTTTGGCTCAATCACAACAGAGTTGGGTGTATCAGCCGGACCAAGATAGAAGGGTCCATATGGATCATTGAGATCATAAGTAGGTGATTCAGTCTCAGATTTCTTGAGTTTAGCAGATTCGTCTGCTGTTTCCAGGTCTTTGATCTTACTGAGATCATCATCAGTAGTCATGGTGAATAACAGATTCAAGATATATTGATTGAATTTGAATTAACAGAACAACCTGTAGATAATAGATTGAATGAGTCAGGCTGATAACAACAGCTGATGATTTGGCTAATGATAATAGCTCAATAATTTGATAAATAGGGCTAATAACAATAGCCTGCGTATGAAAACAGAAAAGAAGGAAAAAAAACGCAGAGTTGGAAAATACGGCTAATAACAATAGCCTGCGTATGAAAACAGAAAAGAAGGAAAAAAAACGCAGAGTTGGAAAATACGGCTAATAACAATAGCCTTGCGTAAGAGAACTGAAAGAAAAAAAAAAGATGATAAATATGCGGAAGCTAAAGAATAGTACAGAAAAACCTTGCTAACCTCTGCTCCGGTACCATGTCAGAATACGCAAAGAACCATGATAGGAGAAGGCTCCGTTCTGTATTAATAAAGCTCTGCGGCTGAAAATTCTGTACATATAAAACCTAACTACTGACTAGTATTTATAGGGCTAAACTACTTATCTGGAAAGACAATCATGCCCTTATACAAATTACAATCCTAAACTAATACGTTGCTTCTTCTCAAAGATCTCTGGAGTCTGCCGGTATTGATTAACAACAGATCCGTTCCCGTCCTGTACGCACGGTCTCTTAACACGTTCTGTGATTTTGTTCAGGTCTTCTACTTCTCTGCTGCATAACTCTGCAATTGTTTCCCTTCTTTCGTTCACCTCTTGAGAGTTACAACTATTACATATCCAACCCTAGTCCTCTCTTGTATGTGGCTATCATAACATCGTAAGACTATATATTCATATGTTATGGCACATTTTTTTTAGAGAGAAACATCATATATTGATCATGATCAAAAGATTACAACTCAGGTCTCAAATGGCAGATTCGAGAATCCAAAACTATCCTCACTCACATTTCTTGCTAACATATGTGCAACTTCATTGCAATTCCTTCTAACATACATAAAAGAAATGGAGTTAACAGAGGAAGCTAACAGCCTAGTTTCAACAATAATATTGCCACTCAAACCTAGAGGTGAATCAAAGTTCTGGAGGTGCTTGATAATATTTAGACAGTCCCCTTCTATGTCTACTTCATTCAGCTGCAAGTCACGCAAACTGAACAGCAGCACGGGCTGCCAATGCTTCGGCGACTTCCGGGTTGTTACTATGATTAAAAAACTGTCTCTTCCATGCTATAATTCTTCCCCCATGATCTCTGACTACTAGACCCGCACTGGACCCATTCAGTCTACTACTAACAGCAGCGTTAAAATTTACCTTGCTCCGTCCAGGTTGCGGTGGGTTCCACTTATCCGTATTCTCCGGTGGTCGTGGGTGAGAAAAAATAATTTGTGCAGAGTTAAACTGCAGCAAGAAATCCTGTGCAAATTTATCACATTCCCCTGCATCAAAGCACACCTGTTCATGTACCTGTTTGTTTCGGTTACTCCAGAGAGCCCAACACCGAATGAAAAAGATGGCCAACTCTTCTTGTTTCACTGCATCCCAAACTTCTTCAAACCAATCAGCCACCGTCACTGTCTGTGAGTTGCTGAGTTCATACGGGAAAAAAGCTACTGCCCAGAACAATCGGGCATATATGATTTATGCATTATGTACAATTACATTTTCATCCATGTATCATACTCTAAATGTCAGTGAACTGAAGACCTCGAACTCCAACAACACAAGATTTTTCACTTTATCATGCTATAAACAGAAGGATCAAAATTCAACTAGAATAGCCTGAAAACATGTAACGCATGGCCTCCTCTAAAACTCCCCCCTAAACTTGCGGAAGCTTGGGCCGCCTCCATTACCTGGTGTGTGATAGCAAACGAGTTAGATGTCCGACCAAGATCTCTAACAGAAATTACTATAACTGCAATGTGCAGATTCAGTTACACATCTGTAGATGAAACTAGAAAATTGCACAGTAGTATACATTACAATTTACACGCACATATAGTATACCTAAAAAGTCAATATCCCCAGATACAATCAAGATCGAAAAATATAACTCTAGACAACCATCAGAAATCTAAAATTCTGAATGATGGCTGTAAATATTCTCCAAATGATGTGCATCTCAAGTCCTTACTCCCCATATTTAAACAATGAAAATATCATCTCAGGAAAACTAAATGTTTTAATCGTTACTACCTACAATTAACTTTCGTTCATGGTGGAACTTTAGCCCATATACATAGATAAGAAATATGATACCTTTTCTACAACAAACTGTCCCAATATAAGCACTTCGAGTATCTTCCTCCAATCCCATGACATTTGTGACAGTAGAAAGTTGCAAGCTATTGATATAAGCATCTCCAAGAAGAGTGGTTTATTTCGACCAATTAATAGTCATTTTAACTAAAAACTGACATGATAGCAGCCATACCTTCACAAGGACACTAATTGCAAAGTTGCCTTCTTCTTCTTCAACAAGTTTTCCTGGGTTACAAACACTACATTTAGCTTGTGGTTGAAACTTGAAAGTTTATGTGCAATATTTTATGATGAAGCAAGAATTCAACATCTCACCAAAAATATACAAGAAAAACAGATTGCTGGATAAATGGTTCCTGCATGTCACGTAAATGGAGAATGAGACACAAAATTTGACATGTATGCTAACATCTAAAGCTTAAGACTTACCAACTAAAGTGGCAGAATGTTGATGTTATAAACTGGTACCATACAGGTTGGTTATGGTACATATATAAAACCCCCTGATCCATGGGACCTAGAGAAGAAACAACTTCAACAATTTAGAAATATTGGCCATTTTTCTTTAGATTCATGTTACGAGATCTATGTTAATGTCTATCTACTGGGGCCCCTCAGAGTTCACTGGTTATTACTCATTAACTTATGGTAATATAGCAGCTCTTGGTTAGACATACTAGACCACATGAAATACACCATCTTGCACGTAATGCACTATTGAAACAATGGTAAATTTTCAAAAGATCTAGAAATAGCAACAGACATAACTACCCATTTCAACCTTCTGAGTTTATATGTCCATCCCTCTCCCAAGGCGTGCCTAGATCATTTGCATCTTATTTTATCTCTCTTCCGGGACACCCTTTGATGGACAGGTGGATCATATTCACCTGAACTCTCCTATCATATTCACCAATATAGACATGGGTAGAGATACGTGCATACAAAAAAGTCTCAGAAAACCATGATCGATACAGATTCAACAAGGATACGTTACATTTAAGCAAATATCATATGAACTACAGCAAATGTCTCACAAAATCCTTGCTATACAGTCATCAAGAAAACTAACAACAAAGCCATATCACTAGCCCACAACCTACTTCTGGATACTAACTATCTAATCAAGTCAAGACTCATTACAACTTCTATCTAATAAAGTCAAGAAGCAAGCGAAAAATAAAGAGGCTAATAACATACCGGGTGACAGGCCGGTGGATTGGAGCAACAACAGGATTCTTATTACCACAAGCATGTTTCCTAACATAACAACACATAAAGAATAATAAGTACTCAATGCACTAATGTGACAAAGTTATTGCAACAGATAAAAGAAAAGGACTAAAGAAAACTCACTCACTCAAAACCCCTCTGTTAGGGGCATCTCCAACGATGTTACTGATTGAACTTAAAGCCCTCCTGGTGTTTCCAACTCCAGCAGTACCCAGTTTCCCCCCTCCAGGCTTCAACAAACCTATCGAAATATGGTAAAACGTTAATTTCCAGCCTAACACAACACCCAACCTTGGGTTTATACAGAAAAATTTATGGAAAAAACGACATACAATCTGGATTTGGAGAAAAACTTAAAATTACCTCAAAAGCGCGATTACGGAAGAACCCTAGCTCTAGCTTTCTGATGAAATTGGGAATTTTGAAGCTTATATATGCTGAGGACAGGGTAGTATTGTAAACCGAGACATGGTGGCACATGGTGGGCCATTGCCGTGATCTCACCGATCGTCACAGATAACGGGTTATCTGAAATAATCGGGGGAGAAAGATAATGCAGCGGATAATTATCTGAGGAGCCAGCTCATCCTTCCCAGCCAATTACAGCGCTGCCCGTCGCGATTATCCCGGTCACCTCGTTCTCTTTCTTTTCCGATTATCTGTCAACCAAACGGAGAAACCGTATTCTCCTACAGTGTTTTATCCCCTTTATCCGCAAAACCAAACGCGTCGTTGAGGGACGTTTTCCCCGTATCAGTGAATGAAGGAGCCAAGTTGTAAAAAAGAATTATAGTATTAAAAAAAAAAAGGTGATTGCTGTCTAATTACAATAATCTGACCAAGTTGTTGTACTTGCACATGCACACCACCTCCATCCAAACTTGATTTCCATCTCCTTTAATTCAATCCTCTTTTTCCCTTTCCTGTCTTAAGCTTAAAAACACACACACACACAAAAACAAAGAGACAAAACACACAGCTCCTATCTACCTATATACAAACCTTCCAAATTAATTACTTACACTGCAAAAATGGCAGCATACTCTGCTCTTCTTTCTGTTGCCCAACTCATTGAAGACGAACTCCTTCCCCGTGATCAACACGATTACGCTTTTCTTTGTCCCAAAGACCAATTGATTTCTCTCCACCAAAACATCCTTCACTTGCAAAACTTTCTTGAACTTGTTCCTGACAGGTGCGCATCAATGACCAGGCAACTTGAAAGTCGACTCACTGATGTACTCTATCGACTCGAAGATCTCATCGAATCAAACCACGTCAACGCTTCACCATGTTCTCAGTTTCTGCCTCCTGGCGATATCACATCGGTGGTGTTTGGTCGCTGCACTGAAGAAATCAGTTCCATTGTTCAAGAAGCAAAGTCGATGGAGGAGATATTCAAACAAAAAATGGAAGCTGCAGCCTCTGTCAGTGCTCACAATTATGGTCAAGCTAAAAGTTCGGCGGCGTCAACAGGTGTTGGGCCCGGAAGCAACCATTCCAATGTGGAAATCATCGAGGATTTGGATCTGATCGTTGACCGTGTCACCAGCCCTGTGGAATCCCTCCAAATCATTCCAGTTGTCGGGATGGGAGGTATCGGGAAGACTACTTTGGCTAAAGCTGTCTACCAAGATCCGGAGATACATAGCCGTTTTGATCTTCGCTTTTGGGTTACTATTTCCCAAGAGTATAAGGTACATGATATCCTTCAACACCTCCTTGAAGGTCAACAACAAACTGCCGAGCCCTTGGACGCACAGGTACATAAAAGACTACGCAATCGAAGATTTCTGATAGTGATGGATGACATGTGGCATGCAGAGGCGTGGGAAGGCTTGATGAGTGCAATCCCAAAAGACCAGACGGGGAGCCGTGTCATTATAACGACAAGATCATCAGATGTGGCAGCCAAAGTCGATGCATTTTGTCCTCAGCACCAAATGCAACTCATGAGCAATGAAACATCATGGGATCTTCTCCGTGAAAATGTGCATATATGCGAGTCTTGCTTGCCTGAGTTTGAAGCTGTTGGAAGAAGGATTGCGGAGAATTGCAAAGGACTCCCACTTCGGATCGTTGTGGTTGCAGGAATGCTCAAATCCGACATGAGCAAAGATTACTGGGAAGAAGTGGAGAGAAATATCAATGAAGCAGCAGCTCCTGGAGGAGATCATGGGCAATTAGATGGAGTTCTATCATTGAGTTATGACAACTTGCCTCCTCACTTGAAGTCTTGCTTCCTTTATTTGGGAGCATATCCTGAAGATCAACGTATAGTTGCCCATCATTTAATTTGGCTTTGGGTTGGTGAAGGTTTCGTAAAACCCAAGGCACGTAAAACACTGGAGGAGATTGCAGAGGAATACTTGGAGGATCTTGTAAAGAGAAGCCTTGTTTTGGTCTGGGAGAGAAGTTCGTATGATGGAAAAATTGAAAGATGCGGCATTCATGATATGCTACGGGAGTTGAGCTTAATAAAAGCGAAAGAGGATAACTTTCTACAATGTTTAATTGGCGGCGACATCAAATACGAAGTTACTTTACAAAAAATGAATACATCCCAGATTCGCCGTGTAAGTGTACTTTCCACCGATGGCGACTCTCTCTCATTTCTGGATGATGATGATGATATTTGCAACACGTCTACTCGATCCCTGCTTTTCATGAATTCTAGTCGCCCTCTAGCCGATGAGCAGCTCATATCATTACTCAGTTGGCGCCTGAAATTACTAAAAGTGCTGCATGGTGTGGTGGTAAGAAGAGAATCCATGTTTAGTCATCTATTTCAACTAACCAATTTGAAGTATCTTCATTTGAGGATTAGCGAGGACTGGGATGATGATTCAAGTAGAGCTCCCGTAGTGGTACCCACGTCAATATCCAACCTTCAGAAGCTTGAGACATTAATTGTCGAGGATAATTATACGATAGAGTTGATTTTTCCAGTAGATATTTGGAAGATTCATAAATTGAGGTGTATACAAATCCCTAGTAATTCCACCTTGGTGTTACCACCAACAGAGCTCAGCGATGCCTATCCGGTTCTACAACATCTACAACATCTACAAACGCTTTGGCGGGCCACAAATCTCGAATTGACGGAAAGTCTGGTCGTAAGAATCCCAAATTTGAAGCAATTGGGAATTGAATACATCGACCTTTCTAATTATGTAACAGAGTATGGCCTCAAGGTTCAATTGGGAATTGAATACAACGACCTTTCTAATTATGTAACAGAGTATGGCCTCAAAAACCTTGTTCATCTATCCCAACTTGAATATCTCGAACTTCATGTTGAATCCGAAATACCAGCCCCATGTCTGCCGGTGGACTTTGTCTTCCCTAACAATCTTAAAAGGTTGTCATTTTTCGGAGCTCACTTTTCTGTTCATGGGAGCAGATGTCATCAATGGTTGGGTCATTACCAAATCTTCAATCGCTTGAGCTGCGTAAAGATTCCGTTGAAGGCAGCACATGGGAGCCGGAGGAGGGTCAATTTCAAAAATTAAAGTACCTGGCGATGACTAGCCTAGATCTCAAGTGTTGGGGGGCTGACATCGCACATTTCCCATGCCTGGAGGAGCTTGTTCTTTATGTTATGAAACAACTGGAGGAGATCCCACTGGACATTGGATATATACCTACACTGAAGAAGCTCAAGGTATCTTACTGCTCGGAGGAAGCGAAGAAATCAGCAGAGGAAATAAGAGGCAGGGCCTTGCCAATCATGTCCTCCAAGTTGAGATAATAAAGCCATAATAATGGGTATAGTGGTCAATATTTCCTTATTTTTAGTGATGAAAAAGGGCAAGAATGTCAATTTTGTGCTTGGGAAGTTAGGATACTCTGCTAGTGGTTTAATTAATTTCCTTATTTCTTAGTTAGGTTGTTGTTGTTGTTGATGGACATGATTCTAATGTTGTACTTGTACAGTTGCATAACTTTACTTATTTATTTTGGAATTTTGAAATTCATTTATTTTTTTATATTCTTATTTAACCGTAATAATATAACCTCATCAACTCATAATAGTGAATTTTATGTTTCAGGCTTGGTTATTATTAGAGTAGTAAAATTTAAAATCCAATACAATAATTTTGGTCTTATTAATCGAAATTAACATTGATTTCTATAACTGATTTTTTAAAGCTTGGTTATTAGAGTAGTAAAATCTAACAATTCTAGTCTTAATAATACAAATTAACATCCATTTCTTTAACTTTGATGGTAAGTCATGGACATGGGCTTAAGGCATCAGGAGCTTTTGCGGGACGCTACTGAGGACCTGGAAAAGGATGGAGTCTGTGCAGATCTAGTTTGTCTATAGGGAAGCCAATGGAGTAGCCGACCACCTTGCAAATGAAGGAAGAAAAAGAACTTTTGGAGGAATCCAAAACTTTTGTGGTTCTTTACATTTTATTTGGGATGTAGCGCCAACTTGGCTAAACAATTTACTTGTTTTAGACTCTTTTAATTCGGTACGGTTTGTAACTTAAAAATTCGGATGATGGTTTGGTAGTTTAATATAATGCATTTGACTTTTGTAAAAATATGGACATGGACATGATTAAGCTATAGCAGTACAGGGGACAAACCGATGATACGGCCCTAAAAAGCACGGAGATGGATATAGATACGAATACGAGATGGATACATGAAAATGTCAAAATTCCAAAGAATAGGATACGAATACGTGTAGGATACGTTTAATTTATATAAATATTTTTAAGATATTTAACATTTTAAGCTAAAGTTTAAAGTTTTGTAAATTTAGTCAACACTAACCAACCAAATAAGAAAAAAATTCATGTAAATGTCCAATAAACTCAAAATTATATAAATCTTTTTTTTTTTGAAACAGCAAATATTACAACTACTCATATTCTAATGCTATACAAACTTTCTAAACCACCTTATTTCTCCACACCTAAACCAACCTTATAACTCCGCCACCGCCGGGGATCGAACCCAGCACCTCCCCTTCACTAACCCAACTTCTTATATCTCAACTGAATCATTATCATAAACACAAACCATTACAAATCTAATTTAATTAATTAATAAATAGAGGGATATGTATCCTTCGAGTATCCGTGCGGATACGTCATCCATTTTTAAGTTCTCGTGTTTCCTAAATACGAACACATTGCCTAGCTAATGCCTAGAAGTCTCTTAAGAGTCCACTTGAGCCCTGGGAAATGTCTAAAATCCCCACCCAAAAGAGATTATGGGCCAATCCAATTGATTTGATTGTAATATATATGCGCCTAATTAGACTTGTTGTCTTAATTCAAGCCAGACACTTGGCACGATCCGATGATACTAGAGTATTTTAGTAAAAAGACTATTGTAGGCCTCTAAGACAACAAGATGAAAAGACTAGAAGGGGGTGAATAATTTTTCAAAGTTTCTAATTCTATTTCTGATAAACTTGAACATGATGTTTAGATATCTGATATTTAATTGTTTAGAGATTGAAAGGATTAATAATAAATGTATTAGTTCGAGAAAGGTCAAGCAAGAAGCCATAAAAAGGTTAAATACATTGTTGTATATGGGGCCAAGAGAAAAATAAAGACATAATTACCTTTGGTACCCCCACTAAACAGCGACTTTGCATCCTAACCCAACTATCGCGGAAAATTACAAATAAACTCAGGTCACCGTCCGATATTGACTCCGGCGCCCTCTCTCTCCTCAAAACTTAACAACCAAACACGCCCTTATGTCTAAATTACTGTTTTTGTCTTTTCCTCTTTCTTTTTTCTTTTTTCTATTTTTCTTTTTCCTTTTTACCATCAACATAAAATAATAAACATATTCATTTAATAACTCAATAATTACCGTTTGATCAACATGGGTTCCGATTGCTCCGATCAATTGTTCAACATTCATAACAGAAGAGGTGAAGCAAATGGGTCTGCAGAGCTTTGCTCCGATCTGCAAATCGGAGCAGCTCTGATCCTATTTGCAGATCGGAGAAGCTCTGCTCCGATCTGCAAATCGGAGTAGACACTCTGCTCCGTTCAAGAAGCAGAGCTTGCTGCTCCGATCTTGAACGGAGCAGAGTGTCTGCTCCGATTTGCACCGATCTGGAACGGAGTAGAGCTCTATAGCTGCTCCGATCTGCAAATCGGAGCAGCTCTGTTCCGATTTTCCGATTGCTCTGCTCCGATCTCAGCAAATCGGAGCAGCTGTGATTTTTTTAATTAAATTTTTTTTTTTAGTTTTTTTCATTTTGTTTTATTGTTTTCTCTTTTTTTTTATTCATAATAATTTGGGACTAAATTTGATTTCACTTTTTCTAAGGGCTTGTTTAAAAATAGTTTTGTGGACTATTTTGAATTATAGTTAAATTATGTGTGTTAGTTTCTAACTATTTTGTGTCAATATTATAAACATTAAAACATTTCGGTAAATGTGTAATAAATGAAACTTCATGTTGTTTGGATTAATTCAAAATTAGAAATTCCGACAAGGGCGAAAAGGTCATTTCAAAGGCTTAGAGCGTCGAAAGTCAAAGTCGTGGGTTAATATGTAATTACGTTTATATAGCAGGAGAGGATTACGTAATAAAAAATATAGATGGACTAATCTGTAATAGCGGAAAATAATAGGGGTACCAAATGTAATTTGCCCAAAAATAAAAGAAGAAAGGGAAAATAAAAAATAAAATAAATTTAGAAAAAAAAAAAACGAATGAAAAAGAAAAGATACGTAGCTGGGCTCAGAATCACACAAGACTAGTTATCCAAAAATAAATCATAAACGTGTTCTGTTCCTCTTATCCTTCAATTCTACGTATCTCTCTGTTTCATTTCAGTCGTGCCATGAAAATTGATCATCTGCAATAACACGACACTCCAAGGTATACAATACCTCTTATAATTTCTCTTACTGTATTATTATCTAGATAGAGCTACTGATAATTTGTCTACTCTAATGTTCTCTTAATATGATGTAATTTAATATATAATTACCCTGTAGTTTCATATATTATGCGTCTCTTTTTGCAGTCATTTTGTTAATTGCAGTACATTTATCTCGCCCATGTACCATTTTGAGGCAATATTAATTGGATATTTTGTAACCAGATTTCAGAAGAATTTTAGCAAGGGGTTATTGTCATTTAGGTGTCTTTGTAAAAATTGGCTCTCAACATTTCATACTACAATACACTGGATTTCGAATGACAGATTTCGAGTGTACATGGCCTCATTTCGATTCTCTGTATAGCGGGTTTAAATGTTTAAACATTCCACTGTACTAATATTTTGATGCTAGCTAAGTTCATGTGCAATGCTGTTAGTTGTATAGTCTCCATTACTGTTAGCACTTAGCAACAACTAATTCGAATTAGTCATCGATGAGATAAAGGCTGTTCGCGTTTTCTTGCCACACTCAAGTTTGTGCCATGATAAAGCAAGTGTCACTGGTTAGGATAAATTTGTGGCAGGATTAGATTTTCTTGACCGACCTGGTAGTACGTACATTTACACTTCATTGAAGAACTTTTCATTTGGTTGGCTTACACACAGATAGAGATTACCGGTCATTGGGGTGAAACATGGCCTTTCCTCTGTATGCAAGAGTTATTCCCAATGGTGGATGTATTCTCCTTCCATCTAAATCTCAACCGAGTGGTGGTGGACTACATGTCTGGAATGTGTATAATCCTAATAGCAATCTGGTGGTCAGAATGTGTTCTGGTAAATGGAATGGTCGGTACTTAAACTTGCTCAAAAGTAATCGACTGTATAGAAGTTTGGGGTCAAGATGTTCCAGTCTCTTCTCGACAGGAAGAGACAGGAATACTACTCGTGGTATTGACACGATTATAACTGAGGTAACTTCTTAGTGTTCTAGCCACTTTGTTCTCACATCTATATATGTTTATAGGACAGATTCTTTTTGTCTGACATTATTCCTTTGCAGGCCAAAAACTTTGTAGATTCTTCTAAGACAGACATACTTGTTTTTTGTATGCGGTGGAGCTATGTCACGAGTGCTTCAATCTTATTGACACTAACATTACTAATTGTTCCAAAAGCTGATGCTGTGGATGCTCTAAAAACTGTCACTTGCTTATTGAAAGAATGCAGGTACTTGGTAGATAAATACTCTGTATTAGCTTAATTTGAAATGCGTTCCATCAGCGTTTTCATGTTTATGTCTGTGTGCATTTGTTTGAGTGTTAAGAAATTGCCATGTTTGAACAGGCTGGAGTTTGCAAAGTGCATTTCAAACCCATCATGTGCAGCTAACATCGCCTGTCTTCAGACATGCAACAATAGGCCCGATGAGACAGAATGTCAGGTAACTACCAAAACTACTAAGTTAACGTCATTCCCTATCAATCAAGCTTGATTCTGATCCAAAACCTTGTATGACGACAGATAAAATGCGGGGATTTGTTTGAAAACAGTGTTGTAGACGAATTCAATGATTGTGCAGTCTCAAGAAAGAAATGTGTACCTCGTAAATCTGATGTAGGTGAATTTCCAGCACCTGATCCCGCTGTTCTCGTACAAAACTTCAACATAAATGATTTCACTGGGAAGTGGTTCATATCCAGCGGCCTAAATCCTACGTTTGATACCTTCGATTGCCAATTGCACGAGTTCCACACAGAAGGCAACAAGCTTGTTGGAAACTTGACATGGAGAATAAAGACTCCAGATACCGCTTTCTTTACTCGGTCAGCTGTCCAGAAGTTCGTGCAAGACCCCCAGTATCCAGGCATACTATACAATCATGACAATGAGTTTCTTAACTACCAAGACGACTGGTATGTTTTGCTTTGCCTTAATTTGATTCTGGCCATCAGAACATCCACAGTTGTGTTAACAAATAAAGGTGTGAGCCAAAGTTTCTCATTATATGTGCTTTACACAGAATGTAGTTTCTGATGGTTATCTATATATGCAATTCCAGTGTTATTTCGTGTATTATGGGGTGTCTGCATAAGCAATTTTATGCTGTTTAAACTGTGTTATATGCTAATGTGCTTTGCAGTGTTTACAGAAGCTTTGTAAGCTCTCTGATAAGCCAAGTTTGATGTCTGATTATATTTGGATGAAATTTGCACAGGTACATTCTTTCATCGAAAATCGAAAACAAACCAGACGACTACATATTCGTGTACTACCGAGGTAGAAATGATGCATGGGATGGTTACGGCGGGTCAGTCATTTACACAAGAAGTGCAGTTTTACCAGAAAGCATCATACCCGAGTTAGAAAGGGCAGCCCGAAGCGTTGGTCGTGATTTCAGCCAGTTTATCAGGACAGACAACACGTGTGGACCGGAACCTCCAGTCCTCGAGAGAATAGAGAAGACGGTGGAGGAAGGCGAGGAGCTAATCGTGAAGGAATACGAAGAGATCGAACAAGATTTGGAGAAAGTGAAGAACACTGAAGTCACATTGTTTCAAAGGTTAGGAGAAGGTTTTCAAGAGCTTATGAAAGACAAGGACTACTTCTTGAAAGAGCTGAGTAAAGAAGAGATGGATGTCCTGAGTGAACTTAAAATGGAAGCTGGTGAGGTTGAAAAGCTCTTTAGCCGAGCATTGCCATTGAGAAAACTGAGATGATTTTACTGTAAAGCAACAAACAGTACTGAGTACTACTACAAGTTTTTTGCAACTTGGTCCATAGGTAATGTATAGTATATATACATTGTTCACTATTCTTTGGAAACACAAGTTTGTCACACGATTTATTAGTTATACGTCACGTGTTACATTCATTAGGAGGCAAAATCTTTTGAATTCAGGATATGAATACCCCAATTCGTTATACAAATTTTCTTTAGGGAGCCGTTTGGTACATGCTTCGTACCATATTCGTCAAATTCTGACACCCCTCACTACAAGAAATTCTTATTATACCTGCTTTTCTATAACCCCTCATGTAGAGATTGTTGGACGTGCAGTAGATTTAGAGATTGTCCAATATCTAATGGAGAGTACTGTTGTTTCCTTGGATACAGTCATTCTTGATACTCGCAATGTACTTTCGTTAACATCTCCCTGGGACTGGGAGTTTAACTCAATGAACAAAAGGAGGAGAGCAAGGGAGAAAGCTGAACAACTTGTTCGTCCACAACTTGTTAGCATCCTCTGTTCCAAGATTTATCTCTCGTTTTGGAAATCTGATGTATGCAATATTATGACACTGAAGTCTACTATTGGATTTACACTGGATTCAGGCTGTTTGCAATGCTTTTAAGGAGCAGTGTTGTGTTCATGTTTTGACGCATCAATGCAGCCGAATAGGTGCAGGAGTGGGAGTGATCATGCTAACAGCACATGTGTGGAGGCGCAGATTCATGTCACACACATATCCAAGAACACGAAATTGCTGAATCTTTGTGCATGCGGCTGTTAATTTGTTCTAAAGTGCTGTAATTGGTAATATATAGTATATTCTCAACTGAATAAATTGTGGCTATAAATTGGACAAATGGTATCGAATTTGGGACTTGAACTTTTCCGAATGTCATAAAAATAGATGGCATTTTCAAACCATTATGCTGAAAATATGAACCAAACATATGAAGTTTATATGCACTTTCACATTCCGATTTTCAAAAAAAATTTAAATCCGATTTTAAATTCAATTTCATGCAAATCCGATTTTCAAATTCAATTTATTGCGAATCTAAAATCCGTAACAAACTCCTAAACACTTGTACAATGCATCAATTTCCATGAACATTGACAAAACCAATATTAGATCCAACAATTTGGAGACATAAAATCTCAAAGAATATCATCAAGGCAGCTGTAACATGGGTTCATTTCATACATGACACACATTGTTTGATTTCATTTCACATGTGTAACATGGCATAGGAGGAAAGAATTTGACTAACAGCCAAACCCATGCTGTGGCAGCAGAAATCAAGGGCTAGAAAGTGGTTCTTTATCTTCAGTTGGCTAAATTTTCTCAACTGACAAGAACCAAAAAGTTAACTTTTTAACTCTTTTTAAGCCTGCTGCGTGTAGAAAAATAATTTCAAAAACCCCACAAAAGTTGACTCCATTTCCATTGCCATTGCTTCTTGCACGAAATTGGCAACTTTTCCCATATTTTTGTGTTGTTTTTCCACTTTACGATAACCTTTTTATATCTTCTCCTCTTTTGTGTTTGTCTCTTTTACCTCTAAAGCTTTTAATAGATTATTCTTCTATGAAAAGTTGTCTGAATTTGTAAGTATATTGTTGTAGGCTTTGTAGCCCTTTGCACTAACATTACACGTCACTCATGAAAATGAACTATAGAGTATTTATACGCCATTCAAAACTTTTAAAGATCACATTTTACACCGAGACTAGATTTTCAAGATTTTGTCTACTAACTTTTTACTTTGTTCGGTTAAATTTTTTACAGTGGCTCAAATCATTAAATTAGTGCACCACCACCAAGCAACATGGTATGCAAGAAACTGCAAAATTCAAAAGAATGAACAGAGTTTATAGAGCAAACTTTGTAAAGCGCGTATTGTAAATTGTAACGGGAGTAATTGTTTTGACAAAAAATTCCTGCATTTAAAGATTGATTTCTAGTACTGTACATCAATAAATATAAAGTAAGATTAGGTAGGCACGAGCACTCGTGATCTACACGAAATTGCTAGATTCAAAAAAATCCAACCCCAAAAGTTGACCCTTCCACTTCACAGCCACACATGACAAAATTCCAAAATTATCTCTATACCCCTCACTTTTCAATCTTTACACAAAACTGTCCAAAACCAATAAAAGCAGTCCATTCATTGTTTTTTCTTGTCTTCTTCTTTTCTTTTTGTTTTTTCTTTTCATATGTTGGTAACCTAACTCCCATCCCCTTCAATCTTGGACACGAAGTAAAACATCCGAACTTACGCAATAGCATGAAAATCACAGGAGTAAGCTAAACCATACTACGTAATGAAACTCAAAATCGAATTTTGGTGAACTTCGGACAAGATTACTTTTAACCGGTTCATAATGAAACATTCGAACTTTACGCAATAGCATGAATATCACACAAGTTAAGTAAACCACACTCTTTATTACTCCTTCCGTCTCACTCTAATTTATCCAGTTTGACTTTTTTCGGTAAACAATTTCCAATTGACTCTTGGTTAATCTTAAACTATAATGATAAACCATTTCATATTATGAAAGTATAGAACCTAAATTTTCATAATATAACTTTATTAAATATTTTACTATTATAGTTTAAGAGTAATCGAGAGTCAAAATAAAAAGATGTTAACCGAAAAAAATCAAACTGAATAATTTTTACCTATACAAAAATGTAGTATACTTAGGTTCGGACAAGATTACTTTTAACCGGTTCAAGTTATATCTCTTCTTTGTTGTTTAACAACAAAACCTCATCATAGTCAAAAAGTCAGTCCCAACTTTCAAGATTACTTGGACTTTTTTTTCCTCCAAACTTTTCAACACCTATAAAACCGACCAACCAAACAATCCAAATCCCACCACTATCATCATTCATCATCATCATCATCTCACATCCACATCTCACATTTTTCTCCTCTCCTTATTCTTCTTCTTCATGGCTACTGTAAGTCCAAGTATCTTTATTTTACATTATACTCTCATACACTATGGTACATGAAATAACAACAAGACTTACTTAGAATTGTTAATGCTAAAATGCAGGATTACTACTACAGAAAGAGTGGACAAATCCCAGCATTTGGAGACTGGGAAAATGTGAATGAAATGCCTATAACTCAGTACTTTGAGTGTGCTAGGCAAGCAGGGCTGCTCCGCTGTAGCTGCTCCGGTGAATGCGGCGGCGCGTACGCAAACTATGCCGGTGATCTTACTGAGAAACCCGTGTCTCGCAGGGTCTATGCTGCTCCCCAGAAGGTAAAAGAAAAAAAAAAAAACAAAAAAAAATCCCCTGTTTACTCTGTTTCAATGGATCAATGTAAAATGTAGTCTTTAAAATATGAAGTCACTTTGTCATTTCTCTTGATGAACACATTGTTAACTTGCAACAAGTTTAGAAAGTGTTTTTAGGGGCTCAATTTAGACTAAGTTATTTGGAAGGTAAGGATTACATGTGCATTTTTGGGCTCAATTTAGACTATTATATGGTAATTTGTGTTGTTTTGTTGACTGGTATCAATTTTGTGATTTTAAGATAAGATCATGACATGTTCTGTTCTAGTCAATCAGTAGAGTCAAGTAGATAGTCACATTCATACTTGGGCTTCTTTTAAGTTGAAGAGTTATTTTGCATATAATATGTTCTATTTCGTCAATAGTCGAGATATCGATTTAAAGAAGTTGCAACGAATGTATCGCGTTAAATGGAGAGTTTTGTGTTTTCGAGTTCTGATATATAGTGAAATATAATTGTTGCCAGACAAGAGGAATGAATAAGGCCTATCAACACACAAAGGAACAGAGGAAGCAAGTTAAGGTGCCAGTGGAACAGCCAAGAAATCAGCACTTTCCTCACAAGCACAATTCGAAACATTACGATAACAACAAGCCTGCGAATCTCAGTGCACAACGGTCCTCAGTTAATGTCAAACCAGTCGATGAGGATCTATACAAGATCCCTTCGGAGCTTCTTGGAACTTCCAAGCGCGTAAGTTTGTTAGCAGTTAACTTTTGTAGTACTAGTATGGACTAATATGGTAATGGACTAATGAATTGTTTTTGTTCATTTGATGCAGAAGAAAATGTTGGGGTTCTTTTCCAGATGCATGGTTCCTCCATGTGCTGCTTAAGACATGGAAATTCGGATAGAACTGAACCACAACTACATGCAGAGAAGATGATGAACTAGATAATATAGTATACTGCTTATATAAATATATATCTCTAGCTAGCTAGTTTTGTATGTGAAACAAGATTTTTGTGGACGAAAATCTTACACAAAGTTATATAAATATGTTATATTGTACACTGGATTATCTATATGTTTTAATGATAGGCGGACTGGGTTCGTATATATGATCTCAGCTTCTCACGGACACTGCGTCTTGGACATGATCACGTCGCTCAAAGAACCAGTAGCTAGGTTCAAGAACAAACACGTCGAAAACAGAATCACAGTTCAACCTACTCATACCAGTACACAGAGACTATGAGGCACTTATCAATTTCGAAGTTTCGATTCTGAAGCTTTCAACAGTGCATACACTCTCATCAATGTGCAATATAGGCAGACACTAGTTAGAAGTTTAAACTTGCAAAAACAGTAGCAGAAAGACCATCCTCATAATAATAATAATAATAATATGCACCAATAAGATTGATTGTTTTATTTGCTTTCAACAGAAGAAATAATGCACATATACAAGTTAGACTATACACATGAACTCCTGCTCTGATCATTTAACCGCGCGCAAGGTCCATCACAAGAGCAACGAGCACGTATGGAATCAGCCTGTCAGTGCGCATGCACACACTATACCTCCGGAGAATTAACCTAGTATAAGTTAAAAACGAGATATCGATATAGGGATTGGGTCTTCCTCACCCATGACTGGGTGGAAAATATCCAATTCTCCGTGGACGGAACCTGCATAGTCTGAACTCGTGGCTTTCTCCAGCAAAAAACAGGTTATCGACTGGATTTCTTAGCTTGACATACAGTTCATGGGGTTTCCCTACTTCATCGTAGCTGTAAGAACCCATAGTGTTTGCATCTGTGCCCCAGTGTGAAACAAGGTACTGGATCTGCATGATTGAACAAGGTAATAATGTAAGAAAATTATAAGGTTTGGCAAGGATGAACATAAAACGCAAACGAATGAGTCTAGGAAAAGAAAAATACCGGTGGAAAGGCATCAGGAAGGATTGTTTTGAGTTGAGTAAAAGCGAAATTGGCAGCAGCCTCATCAGACATTTTCTCAATGTTGTCACGGGCTAGTTGCCCGGCAGGCATGTAGACAAGGACCGGATGACCTGTGGCTTTGTGCAGATTCAGAAAATAACTGCATGCGTAAGTGTTCTCCGCGACAACTCCCACAAACTCTACATGCATTAGGCCAAAACACCTTTTCAAAGTGCATTATTATCTTGTTTTCAATACCAACTCCGAGTTCAGCAATAGCTGATTCCTTCCGGTCTGGCAATTTTGGCTCAAATGTGATGCGGTTTGCTTTCAGAACACCAAGAGGAAGAGCAATAACAGCTGCATCCGCTACAAACGTTGTCCCATCTTCTACTGTCACTTTCACTCCTTTATGGCCTCTATCAACTTTTGTCACTCTAAACATACATACACACGTACACAAGTACTCTATTAAACAACTGTTTTGTATCGATGATTGCGATACCCCAAGGATCACAATACCAATGGATATAAGCTTACAATTAAGGCCAAATATATTTACTTACTTCGTCCCTCATTATTAACTATTAAATTTAACACTTCATTTTATTGATTTTTTTAATAATTAGTTTGACCTCAAATTTATCTAAAATTACATGAAAAAAATTATGAGAAAGTTTAAATGTTACTATAATTTGATGATATAAGCTTTTTAATTACTTTTTGGTTACGATTTAGCATTAATTTAAAATTTACAGGCGGCCACCAGACCCCACCAAGTCCAAATAGCAATTAGGCCCACGCGTAAATGTGCCCAACCCACCAGTGAATTGTGTCAAACCCATTAAGAGCACGTAAGATTTTAGATACAAGTGGGACTAAGTTGAAATTTACACTTGGCAACGATGACCGGTCCGCACTTGGTCCGGATCCATACAGATCGGATCTATGTTAGACCAATTTCAAAATTTTCAAATTGGGCCTGGGTCCAATCTAGAAAAAGATTTTCATCACAAAAAGTCTTTTGGTGAATCCATATGGATCTGGACCTATTCAGAGTCAGTTTGATTTGGGTCGGAACGGACCAAATTCATGGATCGGTCACAAATATAATTGTCATACCTAGTTGAGGTCAAATGATTATAATATAAATAGGTGTACTAATCAATCACATTTATACTATGCTCGTGGATCACTCGAAAGTCAAACCCTACGTAGTTCGTAGTAAGATTCAGGTAGAAATTCTTGATAAATCTTGACCGAGGAACTTCATAACTATCTGGAGTGGATCTACCATTGGGGAAGATCAAGAAATTGAGCCCAGTCTCGTTATTCCTATTCAAATTTGTAAGTCCAATTCATAGTGGGCCCTTAGTCCAGACGAGACAACGACCATGCCTAACAGTAACTCACTACTTCACCGTAGTCGTATGATTAGGTGCATGGGATTAAATTAAGGGCTAATGAAAGTTTAGTTTAATCTGAAAACGAAATATAATGGGCTAATGATATTGGGTCTTCTCGACACTAGGAGGAGGCATGTGGGTCCCACACTGTAGCATGTGGGTCCCACTGTGGGACCCATGTGCACCCTTAGGATCGAAAAAAGCGATTTGGGTTGTTACCAGTAACTAGTGTTCAATGCTGATGTAGATGTAGTAGTACACAGTTTTTGGTTGTATATTATTTTCTTTGTTACTGCTTTATACATTTTCTTTCTGGGTCTCATGCTGAGAGCAAGTGAGTGTGTTAACATAAGGGATTAGAGGAACCAAAAGGACTTGGTGTTTGTTTCACCAAATGATTGATTGACCTTGTTTTACATCTATATATGCTCATTTTGATTTCATACTCAAAGTTTGTAGCAGTAAAGATAAAGATTGGCTTCATAACTTCAGTTCTCTTTTTGTTAAGTAAGAATGATGCTTATCATTCTGGATATGTTGCTATTGGTAATATCTTACTTGGTTAATTAATATGCACTCAGGTAATAATATCTCATCAGAGTGAAATATGGCCTCTCCCTTTGTATGCAAGAGTAAATTTCAATGGTGGATATCTATTTATCTAGTTCGTCTAAGATAAAAACTGAAAAATGCTTTTACAAGTAATGAGCAACTTCTACTATTATTTAAGGCAGTTCATGATCTTCTTTATTAATTCACTTGGTCCAACTCCTTATTTTGTGATGCACTGATGCTTAGTGCTTACTGATATTTCCCCTTTCCCCGTTAATAATCAGGCATGGGGAATCTTAATAATACCTTATTTGCTTTTTGGTTTTGCAAAAATAAATCTCAACTACGGTTAAACATCAGTTCTCTGGGGCTTGAGATTGGAACTACAGCAGAACATGTACTTGTATTCGATAACCAGTTCGATGCCCAGGTGAATTGGAGAGATCAAGAAGATGGGGAGTCTATTGCTCTGGAAGCTATAGTGGTCTGAAGGTGATTAATTTGTCCAAAATTCTATTGACCGGAAGCATGCCCTGCAAGCCTCGGTCCCTATCCAAGCTCGCGGAGCTGCAGCTGAGCATGAGTCAGTAGTTAACACTATCTAACTGCTGATCTCTAACGCATTGGGAAATCAACAACAATCAATTTTCTGGACAAGTCCTGGTGGCTGAGGTAAGCAAACTAATGGATTTGAACCATTTTTTCGCCTGGAAGAATACATAAAAAAAGGATCAGGCAGGATCTGAACAGTCTAAGAGCAATAGGAGATAATATATACATGGCCGCGTACGCTCAAAGAATTAACCGGTAGCTAGGTTCAGAGTCACCATGACTATAAGGCACTCATCAGTTTCAAAGTCACCATAACGTACATACACTCATCTATCAATGTGCTATACAACAGACAATAGCTAGAACTTAATTATAAACACATAGTATTAAATAACGCATAAACACTTTTCCATACAACACCTTTCATTTATGATTTATCCATGTTAAAGCACGTGAACTCTAAAACAATAAGAGTTAGACCAGAATCTAAAACTCCTACAGAGTACGTTTGGTATTCCTGAAAAACGATAGCAAAGTTGTCTATAAAGTTTACGCAACGTTACCGACAACTTCGATAACCTGTAAATCAATAAAGCAATATAAACTAATACGTGCACAGAGATTATGAAAGCAGCGGTAAAGAGACACACGTATAAACTTTTATTCTAACTGTTATTCACAGCTAGATGCTTTATTAGCAAAAACGACTAGATCAATATGTTGAGTACAATGAATATCGAACTCACCTATTTATCTAGTAAACGACACAACACAACCTAGATTATCTAATCTATATGAGAACCAACTCACCTATACTCCCTCGAGGAATATATAAACAGGTTGTGTAAATAGACTACAAACAAAAGACTTGAACAACTAACGTTGAAACCGGCGTTGAGCAACTTCAAGTGTAATCTGCAAAACTGAACGTGTATCGTTCTTGTGTGTGTTCTTCAATGTCGACTTTGGCACTCTATTTATAGTGTTATAAACACCCTTGAATTTCGTGTGGAAGTCTTCATTGAATCAGATTAGAACACATCTTCTAATTGAACTTGAACTCCAAAACGTGTTCACATTGATGAAGTAGTTTCCTAGTCAACTTCGACTTTGACTTTGACAAATAGAGTAAAAGTAAAACACAACCTGAAACAAGAATGAAAATAACAATGAAAAGAAGAACATATTTCAAAAGCGTGAAACAGAAACATGAAAACTGAACTCGTTTGTCATGCACCAGTTCATAGCATTCGTTGCACTTAGTAGCGCACTTTAGACATCTCCATACTGATGGAGATTTAATGTTTAAATGTCCATAAGAAGACAATGTCAGAGGCTCCATAACGGGTGACCAACCAAACCACCCTGTAGAAGGATCTTCTTCGTCAGGCTCATATTCATAGAACAGCTTGAAATCGAGGGACTTGCTCTGCCGGGGGTAAACAAATATTGTGTCACAATCACCACAGCGATGCCTAAGAAAAACATTGATATCTCCGTTCCAAGGAATCAATGCTTCGATCTTGTATACTACCCCAAAAGATGAATCAACGCATTTTGGACACTTTACTCTTCGTGGTAATGAATCTGAATCCATCAGAATCCATTCCTCCACCTCGATGGTAGAGTAGTTTGAGTGTTTTTCCCTCGGAAGCTTCCAAAACTTGATGTTGTCACATTCATCAATAGCCGCAAACCATAGATCATCGCATGAGGACCTAGTAAAGGCAAAGTTGAAATACGGCTCCAGGGCTCTACTAGAAATGTTTGGAAGCGGAATCAACTGAATATCGATAATCTTGGCTCTATTAAACAACTGTTTTGTATCGATGATTGCGATACCCCAAGGATCACAATACCAATGGAGAAATCCATTCACGCAGATAGAAGGTTTAACACGCTTGAGGGTAAAAGTAATGCCCTTGGGAGATCTAATGCTTGACTCGGTCCAAAAACCGGTGTGGGGTGAGTATATTAGTATCGGTAAAACGTCAACTTGATCATAAATTTCAGCAGGAGCTATAATAACTTTATAGCTCGGTCTCATTAACTGTTGTGCCTCCACCTCATCATACACCAAATCCACAACGGTGTTATAATCAGAGAAGGATGACAATTTCAAGGCTGCGGCTCTTCGGGGTGGGGGTGGTAGTTGGATGGATACATCAGTCTCGAGGTTAACAACTCTAAGTAAGAACGCAACATCTTCTTCTTCATCTTCTTCTTCATCTTCTTCTTCGACTTCTTCGACCAGAATGAGACCATTGGAGTAAGATCTGAAGAAGTCTAATTTATATCCTGGCTTTACGCATATCCATCCATCTGTCCATCCATCTGTCAAAGGTGGTTTTGATGAAGAGAGTTCCTCCTCCGACATTATTAAATTCACCGTTGGCGATGTGAGCATAAAAATAAGGGGAAGAGGAAGTTGGTGTTGTTGTCGCTTCTGTAGAAAATAGGTACTGGTTATGAGATTGCTCCATCGCTTGGAAACGAACCTGGACTTGTAGATGTGTTTGGTTGGCATTCGAGATAGTATTTCCATTAATAAATCGTCATCCCCAAGCACTTGATCTCTAGCCATGGCAACAGTAGACGACGACATGTCCCTTATATTAATTCGCCTTCGACCTAAGAATTAAAAGAATCTAGGTTAGTAATTACATAGACAACAACATATATACATACATACATATATTGCTAAAAAATTATACATGCATCAAAACAAACAGGTTACTTAAATCGTCATATACATTCTGTAAAAGGGTAGCCTAAATCAACAAATTCAAATCCTAAATCAACAAAAATTATGAAAAACACAGACACGCACCGAGGAATATAAATTGGAATTAGGAAATTAAACCTAGATCGATAGGTACGTAGCTGCTAATTAAGCTAATGCAGAACGCAAAATATATAATCAATCGACTCATGACTGACCGATCGATATATGTTAAGAAAACAAGAAAAAGGATTAATGATTGATTTCTTACCAGCTGCTGGTAAGAAATTATAACCATTCATTCCGAACACAAGCATTCTTCGAAAAAACGAATCCAACTGCCTAATCACATTGATTGAGATTAATAGCAGAGAAACAGCGTAATTCAATCATAACAGAACAATAGCGCAATTCAATCGTAACAGAACAATAGCGCAATTCAATCGTAACAGAACAACAGCCCAATTCAATCGCATCGAACTTAAATCAACCACGACTCTTGTGTTGTTTGCTTTTCACTTTTGGCTTATTCATCCGACCCCTTTTAACCTTCTTCTTTTTCTTAGCAACAGGACGCTGCGGCACCCCAAAGCACCTTTGATGAGATACAGAGTTAGAAAAACAAAGCATATCACAGCTAATATCGCCAACAGCAGTTTGATTCCCCCAACATCGTCAGCAGCATCATCGTGAGCAGTGAACCTTCCAACATCCCCCATCTTCAGGTTGCGCAATCCACTACTTGTAGTGCCATTCGGAGTAGTACCATTAACCTGAGATAAGTTAGATCAAAAGTGAAATATCAAAAAAGTACTCCACATATACATCAATCAAATCAGAATACATGTCGAAACAAGTGAGAAATCATTTCATTTTATGGGGGGCTAATTATATTTGTCATGGTTGATGAAAATATGCTGGAAGAAACCATAATCTCAGTGCAGGCAGTTAATGTAGTAGAAAATAAATTGCCACAAAGCCTATACAGTGTAGTTTTCATATCTATCTCATATACTATATACATACACAACAACGTATATATGAACTGATTCCACTTGACATGCATATATATATATAACAAAGTATCTTCTTCATAAACATGCCAGCACATTAAGAAAACAGCATGCAACACATTGTTATGAGTCTTATGACAAAGATCAGTCCCTATTCATCTTCAAAAGGAACTAATCATGGAATGCTTCAAGAAGTAGATAACACCATGTAAAGTGCACTAGAGGCCATACCACCAAACTCTCCAGATAGCCCAAAACAATTTTCTCCTCCCCAGCTAAGAGACGTTCTGCATCTTCAGCTGTTTTAATATTTTGCAAACCTGAGCCTATCTTTTCCTTCAACCAGGTAACAATAGCATCTCTGCAACATAAGCCACAACATTAATTCCAATTAAAACTCATCTCTCAAGTTGCAAAGGCCACTCAACATTTTAAACAATACTCAGCTGGACTACTTTCAGCAACATGATGATACTAATACATTTTCTATGTAACAAATCCGATTGCTTATCGCATTGACATTGATAACGAAAACAAAATGAAAGAAATTATAACCATTCATTCCGAACACAAGCATTCTTCGAAAAAACGAATCCAACTGCCTAATCACATTGATTGAGATTAATAGCAGAGAAACAGCGTAATTCAATCATAACAGAACAATAGCGCAATTCAATCATAACAGAACAATAGCGCAATTCAATCGTAACAGAACAACAGCCCAATTCAATCGCATCGAACTTAAATCAGTCATAATTAAAGCAAAACTCATCTTACTTGTTTCGTTCACCAGAATAGGGCTTATGCACGCCATTCACGAAGAATAAAATCGTCGGAAACCCCTGGACGTCGAATTTCTGCACGAGCTCTGCCTCTTCGATCGCATCAACCTTCGCCAGAGCCACCGCTTCGTCCTTCAGCTCCGTCGCGGCTGCAGCATAGTCCGGCGCAAACTCCTCACACAGATAACTCAACGGAGCACAGAATTCAACAATCACGAATCTATTTTTCACAACAAACTCGCTAAAATTGGACTGTTTCAGCACCACTACGTGCGTCTCGCTACCTTCCAGCGCAACCTCTGAATCGGTGTGATCGGTAGGGCATCTGAGCTTGTAGTGTTCTTCTACGGAAATGCGGTCATCTTGTACGGACTTTGAAGAAGAAGAGGATGAAATGTTTGAGCAGAGAAAGAGTGAAATCAAGCAAAGAAAGAGTGAGAAGATGAGCAGGCGTTTCGCAGCCATTGTTGAGAATTGCAAGCTCTTCTGCAATTCCTTTCTGCCTAATTTCCTATCACTGTTAGTTTAGAGAGTTGAGGTTTATATATGAAGCGGGAAAAGTGTGTGATGGGAACAGAAGAGTGACGGTTACTGGCGGTGAGCCGGTGAATACAAACTGTTGGACAAAATTAGTATTTATTTCGCTTATTATCTACAAAGTGTCAAAAGTGTATTGAATGAGAGTGACGATAGGAAAGCCAGAGAGAGATTTTGCTATTCTCTGTTTTGTGTATGTGTGAAGTAATACTGCTAGCTAGTCCAGTAAGTATATATAACCAACAATTAAGCAGCTGTAAAACTTACTGAATGATCACATAACCGCTTTAATCAAACTCATTTCTTGATAAATATCTCTCTAACTAATTTTGGCGCGCACAAAGCTAACTGATTTCTGTTTTGCTTCAAAATATCTCTCTAACTAATTCAGTTACAATTTGTAAAATTCATTCCGTTTTATGTAACCAGCTTCGCTTTGCTGTGCTTTGTTTGTGTGTGTGTGTAGTCCAGTAAGTAATATTGGAATAAAATTCTATAACGGGTTGAGTCAAACTCTATAAAAATATGGCATTTATAGAAACTAAATTGAAGATTGATTGACAATGTTTATGTGACATTATTGCAAGATTGGAAGCTGTCATAAGTAGAACCTTGAAACCAGCTAACAAAACAAATACTACTTCCTTTCCTTTTCAATAGATCAAAGTTCTTTCATCTTGACAATTATATTTGTGACCGATCCATGAATTTTAGTCCGTTCTGACCCAAATCAAACTGACTCCGAATAGGTCCAGATCCATATGGATCCGATACCAAAAGACTTTTTGTGATGATTTAAAAAAATAATCATTTTTTTCTAGATTGGACCCAGGCCCAATTTGAAAATTTTGAAATCGGTCCAATATAAATCCGATCTCTATGGATCTGGACCAAGGGCGGACCGGTCATCGTTGCCAAGTGTAAGTTTCAACTTGTCCCACTTGTATCTAAAAAACTTACGTGCTCTTAATGGGTTTGACACAATTCATCGGTGGGTCGGGCACCGTGGGCCTAATTGCTATTTGGACTTGGTGGGTCTGGTGACCGCCCGTAAATTTTAAATTAATGCTAAATCGTAACCAAAAAGTAAGTAAAAAGCTTATATCATCAAATTATAGTAACATTTAAACTTTTTCATAATTTTTTTCATATAATTTAAGATTGATTTGAGGTCAAACTAATTATTAAAAAATCAATAAAATGAAGTGTTAAATTTAATAGTTAATAATAAGGAGGGACGGAGTAAGTAAATATATTTGGCCTTAATTGTATTTAGAGTTGTCTGCTATATAAAAATCTGTTACGGTAATATATATATATATGTGTGTGTGTGTGTGTAAAAACAAAAAGATAGAAGTAAAAGTAGGTAAGGGATAGGAGACGGGCGACTCGGTTGTGTTGGTATGAACTCTGAAGTAGTAGGGTACTAGACCTAAATAATACCGGACAAGGATTAATTAATTAAACCTCGCACAAAATATACTACGTACTATATATAAGGTCGACATGTTAATCTAGCTAATCATCTAGACCTAAATAAAACCTCGCACAAAATATACCACTGCTAGTCTACTAGTAGTATATTATTAAATAATAAGATCGCCGCAAAGTTTTTTTTTTTTTTTTTTTTTGATATCGATCAATCAAGATCGAAGAAGCAATTCATCCTTTTCTTAATTTCACCCAGCAGCTGGTAAGAAATCAATCATTAATCCTTTTTCTTGTTTTCTTAACATATATCGATCGGTCAGTCATGAGTCGATTGATTATATATTTTGCGTTCTGCATTAGCTTAATTAGCAGCTACGTACCTATCGATCTAGGTTTAATTTCCTAATTCCAATTTATATTCCTCGGTGCGTGTCTGTGTTTTTCATAATTTTTGTTGATTTAGGATTTGAATTTGTTGATTTAGGCTACCCTTTTACAGAATGTATATGACGATTTAAGTAACCTGTTTGTTTTGATGCATGTATAATTTTTTAGCAATATATGTATGTATGTATATATGTTGTTGTCTATGTAATTACTAACCTAGATTCTTTTAATTCTTAGGTCGAAGGCGAATTAATATAAGGGACATGTCGTCGTCTACTGTTGCCATGGCTAGAGATCAAGTGCTTGGGGATGACGATTTATTAATGGAAATACTATCTCGAATGCCAACCAAACACATCTACAAGTCCAGGTTCGTTTCCAAGCGATGGAGCAATCTCATAACCAGTACCTATTTTCTACAGAAGCGACAACAACACCAACTTCCTCTTCCCCTTATTTTTATGCTCACATCGCCAACGGTGAATTTAATAATGTCGGAGGAGGAACTCTCTTCATCAAAACCACCTTTGACAGATGGATGGACAGATGGATGGATATGCGTAAAGCCAGGATATAAATTAGACTTCTTCAGATCTTACTCCAATGGTCTCATTCTGGTCGAAGAAGTCGAAGAAGAAGATGAAGAAGAAGATGAAGAAGAAGATGTTGCGTTCTTACTTAGAGTTGTTAACCTCGAGACTGATGTATCCATCCAACTACCACCCCCACCCCGAAGAGCCGCAGCCTTGAAATTGTCATCCTTCTCTGATTATAACACCGTTGTGGATTTGGTGTATGATGAGGTGGAGGCACAACAGTTAATGAGACCGAGCTATAAAGTTATTATAGCTCCTGCTGAAATTTATGATCAAGTTGACGTTTTACCGATACTAATATACTCACCCCACACCGGTTTTTGGACCGAGTCAAGCATTAGATCTCCCAAGGGCATTACTTTTACCCTCAAGCGTGTTAAACCTTCTATCTGCGTGAATGGATTTCTCCATTGGTATTGTGATCCTTGGGGTATCGCAATCATCGATACAAAACAGTTGTTTAATAGAGCCAAGATTATCGATATTCAGTTGATTCCGCTTCCAAACATTTCTAGTAGAGCCCTGGAGCCGTATTTCAACTTTGCCTTTACTAGGTCCTCATGCGATGATCTATGGTTTGCGGCTATTGATGAATGTGACAACATCAAGTTTTGGAAGCTTCCGAGGGAAAAACACTCAAACTACTCTACCATCGAGGTGGAGGAATGGATTCTGATGGATTCAGATTCATTACCACGAAGAGTAAAGTGTCCAAAATGCGTTGATTCATCTTTTGGGGTAGTATACAAGATCGAAGCATTGATTCCTTGGAACGGAGATATCAATGTTTTTCTTAGGCATCGCTGTGGTGATTGTGACACAATATTTGTTTACCCCCGGCAGAGCAAGTCCCTCGATTTCAAGCTGTTCTATGAATATGAGCCTGACGAAGAAGATCCTTCTACAGGGTGGTTTGGTTGGTCACCCGTTATGGAGCCTCTGACATTGTCTTCTTATGGACATTTAAACATTAAATCTCCATCAGTATGGAGATGTCTAAAGTGCGCTACTAAGTGCAACGAATGCTATGAACTGGTGCATGACAAACGAGTTCAGTTTTCATGTTTCTGTTTCACGCTTTTGAAATATGTTCTTCTTTTCATTGTTATTTTCATTCTTGTTTCAGGTTGTGTTTTACTTTTACTCTATTTGTCAAAGTCAAAGTCGAAGTTGACTAGGAAACTACTTCATCAATGTGAACACGTTTTGGAGTTCAAGTTCAATTAGAAGATGTGTTCTAATCTGATTCAATGAAGACTTCCACACGAAATTCAAGGGTGTTTATAACACTATAAATAGAGTGCCAAAGTCGACATTGAAGAACACACACAAGAACGATACACGTTCAGTTTTGCAGATTACACTTGAAGTTGCTCAACGCCGGTTTCAACGTTAGTTGTTCAAGTCTTTTGTTTGTAGTCTATTTACACAACCTGTTTATATATTCCTCGAGGGAGTATAGGTGAGTTGGTTCTCATATAGATTAGATAATCTAGGTTGTGTTGTGTCGTTTACTAGATAAATAGGTGAGTTCGATATTCATTGTACTCAACATATTGATCTAGTCGTTTTTGCTAATAAAGCATCTAGCTGTGAATAACAGTTAGAATAAAAGTTTATACGTGTGTCTCTTTACCGCTGCTTTCATAATCTCTGTGCACGTATTAGTTTATATTGCTTTATTGATTTACAGGTTATCGAAGTTGTCGGTAACGTTGCGTAAACTTTATAGACAACTTTGCTATCGTTTTTCAGGAATACCAAACGTACTCTGTAGGAGTTTTAGATTCTGGTCTAACTCTTATTGTTTTAGAGTTCACGTGCTTTAACATGGATAAATCATAAATGAAAGGTGTTGTATGGAAAAGTGTTTATGCGTTATTTAATACTATGTGTTTATAATTAAGTTCTAGCTATTGTCTGTTGTATAGCACATTGATAGATGAGTGTATGTACGTTATGGTGACTTTGAAACTGATGAGTGCCTTATAGTCATGGTGACTCTGAACCTAGCTACCGGTTAATTCTTTGAGCGTACGCGGCCATGTATATATTATCTCCTATTGCTCTTAGACTGTTCAGATCCTGCCTGATCCTTTTTTTATGTATTCTTCCAGGCGAAAAAATGGTTCAAATCCATTAGTTTGCTTACCTCAGCCACCAGGACTTGTCCAGAAAATTGATTGTTGTTGATTTCCCAATGCGTTAGAGATCAGCAGTTAGATAGTGTTAACTACTGACTCATGCTCAGCTGCAGCTCCGCGAGCTTGGATAGGGACCGAGGCTTGCAGGGCATGCTTCCGGTCAATAGAATTTTGGACAAATTAATCACCTTCAGACCACTATAGCTTCCAGAGCAATAGACTCCCCATCTTCTTGATCTCTCCAATTCACCTGGGCATCGAACTGGTTATCGAATACAAGTACATGTTCTGCTGTAGTTCCAATCTCAAGCCCCAGAGAACTGATGTTTAACCGTAGTTGAGATTTATTTTTGCAAAACCAAAAAGCAAATAAGGTATTATTAAGATTCCCCATGCCTGATTATTAACGGGGAAAGGGGAAATATCAGTAAGCACTAAGCATCAGTGCATCACAAAATAAGGAGTTGGACCAAGTGAATTAATAAAGAAGATCATGAACTGCCTTAAATAATAGTAGAAGTTGCTCATTACTTGTAAAAGCATTTTTCAGTTTTTATCTTAGACGAACTAGATAAATAGATATCCACCATTGAAATTTACTCTTGCATACAAAGGGAGAGGCCATATTTCACTCTGATGAGATATTATTACCTGAGTGCATATTAATTAACCAAGTAAGATATTACCAATAGCAACATATCCAGAATGATAAGCATCATTCTTACTTAACAAAAAGAGAACTGAAGTTATGAAGCCAATCTTTATCTTTACTGCTACAAACTTTGAGTATGAAATCAAAATGAGCATATATAGATGTAAAACAAGGTCAATCAATCATTTGGTGAAACAAACACCAAGTCCTTTTGGTTCCTCTAATCCCTTATGTTAACACACTCACTTGCTCTCAGCATGAGACCCAGAAAGAAAATGTATAAAGCAGTAACAAAGAAAATAATATACAACCAAAAACTGTGTACTACTACATCTACATCAGCATTGAACACTAGTTACTGGTAACAACCCAAATCGCTTTTTTCGATCCTAAGGGTGCACATGGGTCCCACAGTGGGACCCACATGCTACAGTGTGGGACCCACATGCCTCCTCCTAGTGTCGAGAAGACCCAATATCATTAGCCCATTATATTTCGTTTTCAGATTAAACTAAACTTTCATTAGCCCTTAATTTAATCCCATGCACCTAATCATACGACTACGGTGAAGTAGTGAGTTACTGTTAGGCATGGTCGTTGTCTCGTCTGGACTAAGGGCCCACTATGAATTGGACTTACAAATTTGAATAGGAATAACGAGACTGGGCTCGATTTCTTGATCTTCCCCAATGGTAGATCCACTCCAGATAGTTATGAAGTTCCTCGGTCAAGATTTATCAAGAATTTCTACCTGAATCTTACTACGAACTACGTAGGGTTTGACTTTCGAGTGATCCACGAGCATAGTATAAATGTGATTGATTAGTACACCTATTTATATTATAATCATTTGACCTCAACTAGGTATGACAATTATATTTGTGACCGATCCGACCCAAATCAAACTGACTCTGAATAGGACCAGATCCATATGGATTCACCAAAAGACTTTTTGTGATGAAAATCTTTTTCTAGATTGGACCCAGGCCCAATTTGAAAATTTTGAAATTGGTCTAACATAGATCCGATCTGTATGGATCCGGACCAAGTGCGGACCGGTCATCGTTGCCAAGTGTAAATTTCAACTTAGTCCCACTTGTATCTAAAACCTTACGTGCTCTTAATGGGTTTGACACAATTCACTGGTGGGTTGGGCACATTTACGCGTGGGCCTAATTGCTATTTGGACTTGGTGGGGTCTGGTGGCCGCCCGTAAACTTTAAATTAATGCTAAATCGTAACCAAAAAGTAATTAAAAAGCTTATATCATCAAATTATAGTAACATTTAAACTTTCTCATAATTTTTTTCATGTAATTTAAGATAAATTTGAGGTCAAACTAATTATTAAAAAAATCAATAAAATGAAGTGTTAAATTTAATAGTTAATAATGAGGGACGAAGTAAGTAAATATATTTGGCCTTAATTGTATTTAGAGTTGTCTGCTATAGAAAAACCTGTTATATACGGTAATATATATCATGTAGTGCAAGTAATAATAATTACCGTATGATAATAAATGACAAGTTGCGCGTGAACTCGAGTGAACGTAAGCGCGTTGTGTTTCTCATCCGACAACAGAGACTTTCCTTTTTATTGTTTTGTCGATCTAATACCGACACCCTCCCTTTATCCAAACAGAGACTGATTTGTGGATGAATAGTAGAGAACAGACTCCCGTCAGCGGAGTTAATTTGATTGGAGTAAACTAGAAACAGTAGATGATGATTGAACTGACCCATTGCTGAGTCTTTAAGTAGTTTTTAGTTGTTTGGCACAATATAATAATACCCAACCTCCTTTGGCTGAATCTTGTTGTTATGATCAATGTTCTTATTTGAGTCCTGATTATTCCATTGAACTGCAATGTTCATGGTTCTTACTTAGTTTATGTTCCCCAAGTCATGTTATTATATTTATAACGATATATATTAGTATTTGTGGGAATAGTCTAATCATGCATGTTAATCACTATATTGTCTTAATCTATCATTTTTGTGCGAGTTTGAAGTGGAATAGTGGTTTTTGGCTCTTGCTAGATGATTACTTTTATTGGTTCGACTTGTGTTATTTTTGGATTTGATATTTGCCTTGATCAATAAAAGCTGCATGTATTATTGCCTTGATCAGTGAAAGTTATTTGTTTTTCAGTTGTAAATTTTCAAAGGTTTGCATTATTGTCTGATTAAGAATTTATGGATTCCAAGTACTAGAATAGTGTGTTTATATTGTGCAACATAGACAGATAATAGATATCATGCACTGACGATATACTCAACCCTTATTACACACTTGAATCTTCTATATGTAAATTGTGCATCATAGATAGATACAATGGTTACACATAGTGCTTGTTGTTCCTTTACTTTGTCTTTCTTATTTTCTAGCTCGGTAGTGTTTTCCATTTGTGATGCTAACCAGAAATGGCACATACATACATACACTGTTATCTGTAAAATTGATTGCTTTGTTGGACGTACATCTTTATTGTTTTCTACTTCATAAATCATAATGATTAATCTATCATTTTTGTGCGAGTTTGAAGTGGAATAGTGGCTTTTGGCTCTTGTTAGATGATTTACTTTTATTGGTTCGACTTGTGTTATTTTTGGATTTGATATTTGCCTTGATCAATGAAAGCTGCATGTATTATTGCCTTGATCAGTGAGAGTTGTATGTGAAATTGATTTTAACTTTTGGGTTGCAATCACATCTAATTTGCATGTGATTAGCATGTTATTTGTCAATCTGTTACCACACTTTTGTTGATATATTGGGCACCTTTTGATTTCTCGTGCAATCCATCTTTCTGTGCGTAGACTATATTATTTTCTTAGTTGATATATTGTGCACCTATTTATTTATTTGTCAATATCCACCACGACGATTTTGTTCCATCTACAGTTATCACAGAATCACAGTTCAACCTACTGATACCGGTACATAGAAACTATGAGGCACTCATCAATGAACACATAGTAAAACATAATTTCGACATCTATACTTTATTAACATCAGTTATAAACAACGCATAAACACGTTGCCATACACCATTGATCCAACAAACTGATGAAAATTCATTCGAAGCAACCTTCTATGCGAGTGGAGTAATGCATATAAATTTAACCCCGCAAAGCATAATTCTTCTCTAGTTATTTGTCATGAGTCGTGAACCAAAAAAGATAGTGATGTTTATTGCAACTCCACTTTTGTGATCCTTGTGGCTCATTTTTGGTTTGTTTAAATATATCTTAATACTAAAAACCTTTTGGTTCTTGATCATCTTTGATATAAAATGAGTAACTTCTGAATACACTAATAATGAGTTTTGGACGAAAGTAGATTAATAAAGCCTTATTCGGTTGTTTATATGTCAAAAGAAAAAAAATGATGAAGAACTGGGTAACTTATAGCTTTTGTTCCAAAAAAATATTGGTTCATGACAAATAACTAGAGAAGAAGGTTCTTCTCGTGCATATGTGGGAAGGGATTTTTACTAGTTTGTTTTTTTTTTAATATGTTTTATTTATTTATAATTTTGACCTAAAAAACATATAATTATGAAAAAAGTTCATAATAATGACATTTCGAATATCCCGCCAGAGTACATTTTGGGATACAAGTTGATGTTTATAGTTTGCTACTAAAAAGCATTCTTTTTTTTTAGAAAACAAATCTTCGCGAGCACGTGAGATTTCTAAAAGAAGGGTTACACATGTTAGTGTTGGCAATTGGGACTGGATTTGGAAGCTTAAAGTCCCAAATAAGGTGAAGGTATTTGTGTGGCGTAGTATGCGGAATGCTTTGCCTGTTCTAGCTAATTTGCCACATAGGGGAGTGTTTGAGGATGGGAGTGTTTGTTGAGGATGTGCCCTTTATGTGAAAATGGCTCAGAAACTATTCTACATATCTTCGAGGATTGTTCTTTTGCTAGACTTGTTTTCTAGACTTATTGACATACAATTTGCAAAAAGGCCCTTAACAACGACAAGTTCTATATTTGCAGACATTCATTTGACTGCTGCCCCAGATTGATAGTTAGATATGATTTTGTTAGGAGAGACAGTAATCTTTTGGCTCATAGTCTAGCTAAGGATGTTTTAGTTGTTGAGCAAGGCAACGTGTTGCTGGAACGTTTCAAAGATATTGTATAATGAAAAAAAAACGTTCTTAGAGTATGAGAGAAAAGGAAAACTAAAGAACCGATTATTTAGGTTAGCTAAAGGCCTCTTTGCAAATTGTCTGTCAAGACTCAAGGTTGCGATTTGCAACCTCAAGTTTCAAAACTTTGTTGCAATTTGACTTTAAAAAAATTTGATTCCAACACTTAAAGCCTAATTTACGACTTTCCAAACTTCACAAAAATATATAAAGTGGAGGAGGAGACAAATCGCTACATTATAAGAGTTATGTGCCACTTTACACAAACTATACAAAACACAGGGGTCAAAATGCTATATTTCACTCCCAGTCCCAAGTCATTTCAGCTGAGTGACTCCAAGTCAGTGTCATAGATAGAGGTTCTCTCTAAAACCCTAATAAATCACAATCCTTCATCAGTGACGTCATCCACCTCCAATGGCGTCGTCGTCCTATCCGATGGACACACTGACGGCCGTCGTTCCACACATCTCCACACCGTCAACTAAGCGTCGCATTCAGATCTTCCGCTACCAAATTCTGCCAGTTCTAAGCAATACAGGTAACCCCCCTATCGACTGTTTTCTGGTCGTATTGGCTTGTTTCGTATCATTTGAATATATCTATGTGTATGTGGAATGCGATTGAACTTTTAATGAGCTTATTGCTAAATTTACGGGCATGAAGGGGTTTAGCTGCAAACTAGTGAAGCATTTATAGAATTCTGTCTATATCGTTGATACACATACCTTGAAAATGATGCTTAGCAGATTGGATGAATTTATCCGATTAGAATATGAATATCTAGATCGAATGTGATTGGAATTTCTGTATTATTTTATTGCTAAAAGTGTTGGAAGAGAGGGTTTAGCTGCAAACTTATGTGTAAAAACTAGATAGGGATTTATTGAACTTTTTTTTTGCTTAGCAACTTGGTTAACTAATTGAATGTGCTATGAACCAATGAGTTAACATTATACCTGCTGGGGTGGTTTCATCAACGTGATTGAACTTTACAGTTTTCAGTTATTCGGGATAATCAGGGATGTTGATGGCATAGGCTGGCTGTTCATATAAATTGTAAAAATACGTAGTGAGCTGTACTATTTAGGCAGTTTTCTGGAGGTTGATGTGTTCTTGAATTTAATGGGTGTTTGGATCAAGATGTGAGAGGCCGCTGTGTGGGTATTGTATTGATGATATTGTCTTAAATCAATTTTTTTTGGAAAGAGAAAAAAACAAGGCATGGGGGACAAGTAAGATTGAAATACATTTGTGGCTGCTACGAAATATAAAGCTTGAAAATGATGACAAAATTATTACCAGGCGGGGTCTTTGAGTTTTTCGTAGACCTTGTGCCTAGGAATGATTCAATACACATTTATTGGGTATGACCCACACTTGCATGCACTTGGGGAGCAATCCTAGTCACAAGGTCTACAAAAGACCCTGTCTAGATTAGCATTTTCTGTTAAAGAAATAGCTTCTGGGATATGTATGTATATGATTTTCTTAATATAACTTATGAGGAAAGAAGAACTTGAGATGGGTGAAGGACTAAGATTGTAATAGATATAGATTGATGCTTCGCATCTTGGTTAACTACTTGAATGTACTGTGAGCCAGTGGGTTAGAGTCATAGTTGTGGTGGTGCGCTCGTCGAAGATTTGACCTTACTATTTCTAGGCCCTTGACAAAATAGTGGAGCTGATGAGGCATAAAATTTGTTAATGAGCTTTTATGCAGAAATGGGACTTTCTGGAGATATGTTGTTGAATTTAATGATATTCAACTCGAGATGCAGGAGCCACATTATGTAGGTATTGAATCAAATGTGATGTTTTTAATTGAACTTATGAGGAAAGAATAAAAATTCGAGGCAGGTGGGTGGGGACTAATAAGTTTGTAATAGATACTTCTCCAAATGGATTTTGTGTCTGTGATATATATATATATATTGTTCCAGTTTTCTGATGCACTGTGTTTCAGACTCTTTGCAGATGACAACGGAGTTTCTGACCCTATTGGTTGATTCTATTTTTCAAACTGTCACAATATATGATGACCTTGGATCAAGGAAAGCAGTGGATGATGTTATCATTAAAGCTTTAAAAGAAGTTGCATTCATGAAAGTCTTTGCAGCAACCCTTGTACAGGCCATGGAAAGGCAGACGAAGTTTCAATCACTCGTAGGAGGCCATAGACTTCTAAAATGGTCTTGTCTCCTCTACCGTAATAGTCAGTTTGCGCTTTTATCAAAGAATGCATTGGCTAGAGTAGCTCAAGCCCAGGCATCAGTTCTCCAGATAATCAAGCAAGGATCATTTCGCTTGAGAAGGGCTGTCAAGCAGACCTTGTTTCAGTTGTTTGCTAAGGTCCAGCCTTTCATTTATTGTTAACTGTTATTGAGCGATTTTATTTTGGAAGTTGTTTGATGAGTCCCACGATATTAATATGTTTATATCTGTCTGTTCAGTCACCAGACATATACAAAACATATGTGGAGGAATTGAAAGCTGCGAGAATACCATGCAAAGACAGTCCAGAGTTGATACACCTGATGCTTGATTTTGCAAACTCAAATACTACTTCATTTGATACATGGAAGGTGTATATGCCTCTTATCAACTATATTATCCATCTTATTTTGAAACTGTAGTTGAGTCTGTTTAGGTGCATGCTTAACAATTTATTTTGGCCCACAGGATGTATTTCTTGATATATATGTCAAAGCAGTTTTGAATGCAAAGGAGAAGCCCTCAAAGAGTCTTAGTGAAGCTTTTGTCCCGTTATTTACTCGTGTTTCACATGAAGATTTTAAGAACATTGTCCTCCCAACATCAGTCAAGATGCTTAAACGGAATCCTGAGCTTGTTATTGAATCAATTGGAGTTCTGTTGATGTTTATAACCCTGGATTTGAGCAAGTATGCTAATGAAATCCTCTCAGTGGTGTCAACCCAAGCTAGACATGCCGACGAAGGAAGAAGACTTTCTGCATTAGCCATAGTTAGGTGTGTGAGCCAAAAGTGTAGCAGTCCTGATTCTGTTGAAGCAATGTTCAATTATGTCAAATCTATACTTGGAGGTTAGTGTTGATATATATCTATTTTTTTAACAATAGACTGGCAGTAGCATACTGATATTCCTGACTCTGCCAACCTGCATTAATTAATTTGTATGTTTGTACCTAGTGATATTCTCATAAGTTCACAACTGTAACAGGTGCGGAAGGCAGACTTACATTTCCTTACCAGCGTGTTGGTATGATTAATGCATTGAGGGAAATTGCGGATGCTCCTGATGGAAAATATTGCCATAGCTTGTCTCCAACAGTATGCAAGTTTTTGCTGTCGTGTTACAAGGAAGATGGTAGGTCTTTTAACCTCATCTCATCTTATTGACTGGTACCTTCGTCATCTTAAAATTATGTATTGATATCCAGGAAATGAAGAGGTAAAGATCGCTAGTTTGTCCTGTTTAGCAACTTGGGCTGTAAAATCTGCTGAATCCATAACCTCGGAGTTAGTTAGCTTCATTACATCTGGTTTCAAAGAGAAGGAATCTCTTCGTAGAAGTTACCTTCGCTGTGTGCAGATAATATGTAAAAATTCTGATGCAGTTATAATGGTGAGCTCATACATTGCATATTTTTGTTTTTACTGTTTGAAAATGTTGAGTTCTATTTACCTTAATCTTTATGATGTATTTTCCAGCTGTCATCCTTAGTACCACCTCTTCTGCAACTAGTCAAAACTGGTTTTACGAAACCTGCTCAGAGATTGGATGGTATTTATGCACTTGGTTGTGTTGTGAAAGTTGCCACGGTTGATGTCAAATCAGGTTATTTTCTTTGCTGTCATAGTGGCATTGACACTTAGATTTAACTTATTATCTGGACTTGCAAGTCAATTATTGTTTAATGGTTTGGTCCACATTTACTTTCTAGATGAAACGTTGGCGAAGGAGAAAATCTGGTCGCTAGTATCACAAAATGAACCGTCAATTATTCCTGTCTCATTGGTTAGTTTGATGCTATCTCTTTTGTTCCCGAGTTAACTCCTACATTCTGTCGTATTAGAATAATTACTCCTGATGGTGATATCTATGGAGCATATGAGGTACAGTCAAATTTTGAGTAATGTGTGATTAGATTCCAAAGTGACCTAAAAGAACTTTTAACCCTTAAGTCCCCTACATCTCGCAAGGTAGTGTTAACTGTCTAGCTGACTTTTTTGTTGTGCTTTGCAGGCATCAAAATTATCTTTTGAGGACTTGATGGCTTGTGTTGACCTTGTTGAGGTTCTCCTTGTTGAGTATCCTCAGAGGTCTGTTTATGCTACACACCTTCTCTCTGTTAAATAGCTGTATTATTTTTTTCTTCAACAAAAATTTTGTTGAGCTTCTGGCTGATGCAATGTAGTCTTATGTACTCAAATGGTATCTGAACCACCCTCATTGAGCAATAAGTTTGAATGACTACATGTTCTTTTTCTTCTTCCCTAAAAGTAACATTGTGTATATAATAATTATAATTTATCAAACTGGATTACAATGGTCGTATTTGTTCTTCATTTGACAGTAGATGGTGAAGTCTTGTACCAAATATTTTAAAACAAGTTAAGAGTTTCAAGAGCATTGTAAAGGTGTATCCTGTGGGAATATAAAGTCAACACTAGATAAGCCAGTACGACGTACCGGATTGTTCAATTGACTTTTGTCTATTATGTTGCAGACTATTGGAAAGCTTTCCTGCCAGAGGATTTTTGCAGGTGATTTGTTTGAGATGACATAGCTTACGTATTTATTGTTTTGAGTTATTGACTGACTGCTGAAATCTTTCAGTTCATGTTATTTTTGCTGTGCCATCCAAGTTGGGACGTAAGGAAAGTAGCGCATGGCACAACCAAGAAGATTCTTGCTGCTTCTCCCGAGTTGTCTCAATCTATTCTATCTGAGTTTTCAAATCATCTTTCTGTTGTCGGTGAAAAGGCTTCTCTTCTGAAAATGAGGTGAATTCTAACTGTACACCCTACATTCTTCTTTCTGTGTATATTAGTTTTTCATGTCATTTTAAGTTAAGCTTACTGTAGTAGCTTTTTGTTACCCGGTAGACACAATTTTATTTGTTTCGTATGCATCTTAAATTTCGAGCGTGCTTAAATTTCCAGCTGCTGGTGCCTGCCACCGGTACCAGTAAGGAGTGATTACTCTCCGGTGTATTGCGTGTCATGCCTCAAAGTGGTTACTTTTGCAGTATATTTGTATGTACTTCAGAGGAGTTGTGAGCAATGCCTTTCTGATGAGCATGTGCTTATGAGTTGACTTGCAACCTTCATATGTTGTTTTCCACCAGGACGTGCCGTGGATAAATATGTAATCATCTGACATACCAAAGCCACCGCAAATATTAATGGATATCCCGATTCATTAACTAAGGTTATTACATAATATTTAGGAAAATTTCAAGTTATCAGTATGTGTAATACAAAAGGGACTGAAATATGACAGAATCTTTTAGCAATGAACGAACAAAAAGAAAGAAATTTTCTGAAGCAATTTATAGAGGGCAAATGGTGTGTTTCTAAAGGCTAAACTAGCGGAGAAAGAACATCCCTCTGGTTCAGTTACAAAGCACGGTTCATTAGGGTTAACGACTTCAGAAGGTTAGAATTTGCTCACGAGTAAGATGGTGCTCACAATGTCCTTAATCACTGTGGTGGCCTAGTAGGTTAGAGATTGCTCACTCCCAGTTCATCATAATCGTCATAGTAGGTCTTATATATCTAGATTTTGAGGCTTTAGCTGTCATTATTCATAGAGGTCTAAACATTTCTTAGTTTAAAGTAGTCTTAACATGTTAAAATATCTTTTAATTTTATATAGGGATATTTATCTGGGGAAGTTACGTTTACCTTGTGCTTGGCATCACTATAGTTTCTGTGTGAGATATTAGGACTTAAACGGACACACTCACATATACGTGTATGTAAGTTTTCTTGTTATCATTTTTTTAATCAGTTTGAGATAGCAGTTGAGCATTTAAAGTTCATTGTCATTGCTAAATAACTATGCACAAAAAGAAGACGTAGTAAAGTTTTACAGTAGATGACTGTTATTGATCATTTATAGGCTTATAGCCAAGGGCATGAATCAATCTCATGGTTGGTGCAATATTACCTATCTGCTTCTAACTACTGCTGCTATAATTGAAATTATGAACATCTAGATAGATAACCTCTATAGTGCTTTAATCCTGGATTTTTCCCCCAATCACGCGAATGGTAGTCACTGCAGGTTATCTGTTGTACAAATTACTACTCATTTACTGCTTTTTTCTTCACTCGTAACTACCTTTTGCATCTACTAGTATTTTAACTTGAGGTGCTTTCTAGATATTGGGAAGCATTGTTACCAGAGAATTGCAGTACGAGTAGTAAAATTATTGGGAAGCATTGTCACCAGTACGAACCAAGTCGGAAATGTTGTAATCATGTCACTAATATGTTCAAGACAAGTTCTTATGAATAATGAACATCTAGAACACTAGTTAAGAATTGGGCAAGAAGGTTGTGCGTCGACCCATTTGATATCTTTCGTGGAATCATGCTCCCAAGAGCTAAAAAGTGTGATACGGAACTACTGATATAGTATGTAGTTATATGACTTGTGGGCCAGGGAAAAAATATATTTGGGGGAGAAAATGATTACTTAGATGATGCTTGAAAGTGGAAGTTGACAATCTATTCTGATGCGTTGCTGCACCTGTAATCTCATTTTATTAAGGGTTTACAGCTGAGGTAGTTTCCTAAGTGGATGACTATATTCTTAATTTTACCCACAGTGCTCTAGTTATCAGCAGCAATAGGTCTTGGTCACTAGCACTGAACTATGAACATCTGTAAACTCAAAACTTGGAAACCATTCCTGCTGAAGTATGATGAAATTAAAAGCTTCGACAAAACCAGAAACCTATTCAATCACAGTACTGTCATAGTTTTGTAGTATAGCTTGATTGATGTAAACAAGTTTAGAAATTTCACCAGTGCTTTGGTGTACATAGTATGATTATGATTATTGGAGGGACACATTGTTTGTATAAAATGAGAAGGTAGTGAATTGGTGGCTATCCTTCCCAGAATTTGACTTGTCTAGATGGTGTAGAGCTAGAGCAGTACTATTCGGGCATCTAAGTTGATGTGGTGATGGTTTTCATTTCAAAGTTCATTTGACAATCCTAGAGGAGTGTGCACACCTGTAATTGTTTCCTCACATCTTATTCTAGTATTCTTTTCATCTCAGCTTTCCTATGAAGTTTAAAGTGGTATTGCTTTGATTATTTAGGAGACTGTATGTTGCCATCTTGTTCTCTTGCATTTGATCAGATTGTTTAGCATGCTATTTCCAATTTGAGCCCCCCCCCCCCGGTCTGACAGTGGTATTTCTTGACATGAACGTATTATCCTCTTATTCTTTATACATTCATTTGATATAGCGAGAGACTCACAGAGAGACAATTTTTTTTGCAATGTGACAAATTGTTTTATAACAATTTTTCTTCTTTCTAATAAAACGTTTTGTATCCAGCGAAACCGAAAATCTAGGGGAGGCTCAAACTCCATTAATCCCGAGTGTTGAGGTCTTGGTGAAAGCTTTGCTTGTTATAGCTTCAGCAGTATCAGCCAGTACTCCAGATGCTTGTCTACAGTTGTTATTTTGCTCACATCATCCGCATCTTGTTGGAAGTGGAAAAAGAGATGCAGTTTGGAAGGTATCTTTATATGTTATCGAGATTTGGAATAACTCTAATTTTATTGGCTATCTTTTCCGTTTACTCTGCTCTTGTCGAGCAACTAAATAAAGTGAGACCAGCTCAGTGTAATTTCTTATTTTGGACACATATATAAAAAATCTATGATGGGATGGTTCATTGTTCGCAGACATTTTAAAAATTGAATGCAAATAACTTTCATCTTGTATTTTCTGTTTGAGTGACCTGCTTGTTCAAAATTGCACTGGCCAGTGTGTTTTGCATTGAAATTCTTTCAGTGTTGCACTTATAATCTTTACGTTATTCCTCAGAGGGTTAGAAAGTGCTTACAGAAGTTGGGCTTTGATGTGATTGGTCTCGTTACAGCTAAAGTGGCTCAATTATGCAAGGTAAACTGTACCTCCAGTTGTAACTTCAAAATTCTTCTTTCTGTCATATACTAGTAGTATACCTATATTCATATATGCTTGTTACGATTTCTTTGTATCTTTCCATGTTTTTAACAATAGACTCTACGATTTACTATGACGGTGCGACCCTTATTTCCTTAGATGCCATCTCATTATTTTCAGCTGTTTGATATTTTCCCTGAGAGATGAGCTACCTCCCACTTTGTTAACCCACATTGACTTATGTTTTCTAAATTCTGCCTAGCCTTAAGAGTTAAGATTGTGTTAAAGCCTTGAACTCTGGGGTCACTGCTGAGTTTGTGGTTATTTAACTGTTATATATTGATACTCTCTTGCTTAACTACTGTGTTTCAACTTCATACGTTCCTTTTATCAACCCGTAATGCATTTATCTTTGTGCTTTAGCTAATGTTGAAATCTGAGTGCTTTCAATAAATGGGTTTTGGGGTGGTACTCATTTTCATCCGTTCTATGGGATTTCTACTTTTGGCAACACTTATATCTGTATGAGTGGGTTCTAGCGTTCTACCATTAAAGCCATTAACACACAAATGCTACAAACCCTCCTAAAAAACCGATACAAAATCAAACATATAGAATCCCGCGCGGCTTAGGGAGTATTTAAATCAACAAATTATGACTTGATAGAGTTCAGGGCCTTTAGAAAAAAACCGAGGAGTCTGAAGAAGACTTGGGTGGAAGTTAGTTACACGTGTAGATATGGAGGTTTAGGGAATAATTGAGAATTTGACTATGGAAGATACACTTGGAGAAGATGAATTGTTGCACGTGACCTGGCATGCCCCTTATGGGTTCCTGTAATTTACTGGAATTTTATTGGGATAAAGGGCTTAAATTGTTCGGTTTGGTTTTTAAATTTCCTCCGTCCTAGTCAAAGCTTCCTGTTTAGTTTTGTTGACTTTTTTCGATCATGAATTACCTATAAATGACATCGAAGACAAAAATTATATTAAAAAAGTGTAAATATTGTACTTGTAAATATAATTTTTCTGAATTTACTCCAATTTGTGTCCAAAAAACTGCCACCAAACCTAAATGGGGAGCTTTGACTGGGACGGAGGAAGCATGATTCAATAAGTTAGCAGTATGGACTATTGAGTGCAAAAAGTTAGCTATTTTAACTCTCTAGCGCCACCTATAGATGCCCATTCCCTCTGGGACCCTTTGCCTGATTGTACTGGCTTAGTTTTCTTTTCTTCTTATATGCTGTAATACATTACATTTATGCAATACACCTCCCGTGTATTTTCCCCTTTAATAAATAGTATATTACCTTTCAGAAAAAAAGGGTACATAGTTGCATTTTTCTATACAATAATACTGAGGAAGGTTTTGACCACTGATATTTCACTTGTATATTGGTGCTGCTTGTTAGGAAGTCACTAGTTGATTAGTTATATAATAGACTTGCAGGGTTTAATATTCAACAGTCAAGATTTAGTTCATATCTTCGGAGATTGGTGTTCTTATTTTATTTATGTTTCCAATAGAACCCCAGAAAACCTAGTTATTGCTACACCAAAATTCTATACATGTCTATTTTCTTTGATAAAATATTCTGATTTCCATTTTTTTAAATTTGTATAAGTGTATTTGTGGCCTCTCTATCATGTTTGGCAAGTATCAAAGTTGTGTGAACTCGTTTAGAAGGATAGCTTGTTGTGATTGATACATCATAGACATTGTAATAATTGCAGTATACCCCACCCACATACTTATGTAATTATGGAGTGTTGATACATATTCAATTCTCTTAACATATACTCCCATTATCTGATAATGTAGTGACACAACCTTTTGATAGATGTTTTACGAATTTAGATTAAAAAGTACTGAAAGATGTGAGTTTGTGTTAAATTTTACGAGAGAATGAATAACTGATAAAGTAAGATATAATATAGTATGAAAGAGAATACGTGGTGTGTGTGTGTGTGTGTGTGTTTTAATGGGTCTTGGTTGTAAAGTTACTATAAAAGGTAGTGGCATTGTATAGAGGGACACCCAGAAATAGAAATAGGGCACTTTTCTATGGGACTGAAGGAGTACTTTTCTTATCATTTGTAACCAAATGAAAATGTCTCATGAAAACGTACAGTATTTATGTTATTACAGAAAGTTCACCGCAATGACAATGTGGTTTGACTACTAATTTGTTGTTTTGATGAGTTGTCTCCATTTCGCAGGACTTGTTAGGTAAAAAGGGATTGTTGAGCTCAAATGACTTCGAGCAAGAAGGAGCTATAAATTCCTTGTCGACAATGATGTCTATCATGCCTGGAGATACTTATGCACAGTTCAACAAGGTTTGTATCACTTTTCTTTTTTACACTGCATCTTGGTAGACATTGTTTGAAATGATACACTGATTAATTTAATATGTATTCTGCTTTTGCAGCACTTCACCAGTCTCCCAGATCGCTACGCACATGACTCTCTCTCTGAAACTGAAGTTCAGGTTTATAACTTTGATTTTGACTGATTATAAAAGCTGTAATAAATTTTCATGGTCCATGAAAGCTTTTTATGATTTAGTTTCATCTTTTCTTTTGTGGTAGTCGACAAGCCTGGCCTTATATTTTCTTTTGTTATGCTTTCATTTCTTGTTATAGCATTGTTAAGCAGTTCACCCTAGTTTCTGTCAGTTACACCAGAGTAATGTCCGTTTATCATGTTTTACATTGAATTGGAACGTTTTCATCGTTTTGAGAGTATATATGAAGGTGATCTGTTTAGAGAATTTCATGGATTTGTATTTCATTTTGCTTGGTAACTTGCCACACCGGTGTGTGTTAACTCGTCGTTCTTACCATTACATTTTCAGATTTTTCGTACTCCAGAAGGAATGCTTTCAACTGAGCAAGGTGTTTATGTTGCCGAGTCTGTTGTCTCAAAGAATGTGAAACAAGCGAAAGGGCGTTTTCGACTTTATGATACAGATGATAGCACGGTAATGCCTTGTGAATTTGTTGCTGAGATGCGGAAAGGATAATTTCTTTTATTCTAACAATTGGTATATGGGTTCAGAACCAAAATGGTTCTAATCAATCTGTTGTCAGCTCAACTCATTCTGCAAGAAGAGATGCACCCAATCGAGAGGTTTCTGGTGGTGGAAAAAAAGATTCTGCAAAATCAACTAAGAAATCTGGCAAGTGTTAACTTTGAAGTTACTGTCTGTTAGTGTATTTATTTTATATATACGCACATGTGAGTTTGATCGGTTATTCATTTTGTTGGTTATGTTTCCAGAGAAGACAAAAACTGCAAAAGAAGAAGCACGTGAGTTGCAGCTTAAGGAAGAGGCTCGCATACGTGAAAAGGTCATGGCGATGCAGCTGAACTTATCCTTGATGCTTAAAGCTTTAGGAGAAATGGCTATAGCAAATCCCATCTTCACGCATAGTCAGCTTCCTTCTTCGGTTAGTCTATTCATTTGTAGGACTGCTAAATTTTTACCTGAAAATCTTTGTCTTGTTGAAAGTGCTAGTTAGAGTTATTACAAATAGTTGACATTACCTTCCTACTTACAAGACTCGGAAGATTCTAACCTCCGAATTCATTTTTGTTTTAGTGCTTAGTATATTTTAGGATTATTTTGTAGCTATGATAAATGCCGTGGGCGAGTTTTATTTTTAATGAAATCAGAGTATTCTCCCTGTAGTCTATAGGAGGCTTGGCATTTTTCTGAAGTCGGATGGATCCCTATTTGAGTTGTATTTTAGTATTTACACAGCACACACTCAACAAGGCAACATCTAACCACTTTGTGGATGATTGTGGCTAGTTTCTTTATTATGTTTAACAGAGACATTTTTCCTAGTTAGAGGCTTATAAGGGGCAGAAAATCATACTATTAGCATATATTTATGGATCAAATTATCAAAGTGATCTTCTTGTATTACTAGCCATAAAATATTGCCTTGTTGTATTTATTTACATTTATCTCATGAGCCTTGGGGTAATTGTTTACATTTATCTCAAAAGCCTAGCAAGTTTCGTAGAGATTATAACGCTCGTGTGGTATGTACTCATCTGTTTAAATGATCTATATTTCAGGTCAAGCTTGTCAATCCATTACTTCGCTCACAAATTGTAGGCAATGATGCATTTGAGACCCTGGTAAAACTTTCCAAATGCACAGTGGATCCACTCTGTAATTGGGCACTCGAGATTGCAACTGCCTTACGACTGATTGCAACTGAAGAAGTAAGCATCATATGGAAATTATTTCCACCTGTTAGTGAAGGAGAGGAGAATGGAGCAGCATCCTGGGGTCTTTTTGATCGTTTAGTCAGTGGCTTATTAATTTCTTGCAAGTCTGGACCTCTTCCAGTTGACTCTTTCACATATATTTTTCCGGTAATTTATTCTTTATTCTTCCTAATTTTCTCGTGGCGTTTTTCCAAATATTTTATGGATCGTCTTAACCCCATCTATCAATTGCAGGTAATTGAAAGAATTCTGCTTTCTCCCAAGAAGACAGGTCTTCATGATGATGTACTAAAGATACTTTTCCTGCATATGGATCCTGTTTTACCTCTACCAAGGACTCGAATGTTATCAGTTAAGACCTCCTTTTCATTTAGAATGTCAGTATTACCTGTTATAGATCAGTCAAATACTCAAACCTCTTTGCTTCATTTCATGAAGTGGAAGATAGTTGTCTCGTTTTCGGTTATGAGTCTACTAGAAACAGCATCTCTGTTATTACATGGGAAAGTCTGCGTATGCTCGACCCTCCCTTACCCGCTTGTTGTGGCAGCCTCTCTGAAGGCACTTTGGTGATCATGATGACGATCACTGTATTCTTTTCAATATGTTGATCATCTTCTATGCTTGCAGGTATTGTACCATGTTCTAGGCGTTGTCCCTTCTTACCAGACATCTATTGGCCCCGCTCTGAATGAGTTGTGTCTTGGTCTGCAATCAGATGAAATTGCTCCTGTATGGCTTATTTCATTGCTGCTCTATATTCATACTTGCCTGACGATTATTTGCAATCTCATTGTATCTTCTGCTCTTGACAGGCTTTATCTGGTATTTATGCCAAAGATATTCATGTAAGGATGTCTTGCTTAAATGCTGTGAAGTGCATTCCTGCTGTCTCCAATTATTCAATTCCTCAAAATGTGGAGGTCGCAACCAGCATATGGATTGCTTCACATGATACTGAGAAGGTGTGACATATTATTTTGTGTTTTTGTGGTTCCCTTCAGATTGTGAAGTGTTGCAATTTTCATGTTTTTGAACTCATATAACTTCTCTGTTTCAATTCCTGCTGCATATGTGCATGAGCTTCATGATTTGGTGCTGCTTGTTTGAATTTGCATATCGTTTTTATTGTGTTGGGTACTTGTGCATATATCTATAATTGTATAACCGAGTTAAGTTGTCAGTTGTGATTGTTCATGGTATCTATGAAATGGCAGTTATTCGTAAGGATATTAGATAGCATACCCATCATCATTTGACCTTTAGTCTTGTGCGGTTGGCTATTTTGCATGGATTTCCTAGTTTTTCCTAGATACATTCTTAATCCAGGACATTACAAGCTAATGATCATATTGGTATCTAGTTGGTTCTGTCTTTTTTGGCCACCATGCAAGTTTTTGGAATTGCAGAAGTTTGTTTTTACGTTTATTTTATTTTGGAGTATGATGCAGGCTGTTATCCAAACCGCCTTGCATCTATTTCCAGCTTGTTTTAATTACTTAGTACTTTTAGTGAAGCAGCCTTTTATATTTATTTTATGCATCCTGGGGGTGTGTAAGCCAACTGTTGGGATAGGTTTTCTTGCATGTTTCCCATTTAGTAAGTTGGAAAACAATTTGAGTTGGTTTTGACCTGGATAGTTCCACTGAGAGGACCATATAATGTGACCCTCATTCTGGTATTTGTGGTTCAAGACCTATGTATTTGCTCCCTCATCTTCTTATTTGATACACAATCAAACTTTTGTGTTCAAAGGATTATGCTGCTCATATGTAAGATGAATAATATTGTGTGTTTTTTTCGTGTCCAATCTAGTCTGTTGCGGAAGCTGCGGAGATTGTTTGGGATTGCTACCGGCATAATTTTGGCACTGATTACTCTGGAATATTTGAAGCTCTTTCACACATCAACTATAATGTTCGAGTTGCCGCAGCGGAAGCACTTGCAGCAGCCTTGGATGAAAATCCAGACACCATACAGGTCTTTGCTAAATCCAATTTTCAAATGTTTGATTTATTGCCATCGTGACTTTTAACTGATGAGCCATTTCAGGAATCACTGTCAACATTGTTCTCTTTATATCTTCGTGATATTGGACCTGGTGAGGAGTACATCGATTCTGGTTGGCTGGGCAGACAAGGGATTGCCTTGGCTTTACTCAGTGTTGCCGACATTCTTCGGACCAAAGATCTTCCTGTTGTTATGACGTTCCTGATATCACGAGCTTTGGTATTTAGTTTCTCTCTTTTGAATGCTTTAAGTGTACTCACTCCCATTTGATTCCTACCACTCTCCTTTTTTGTCCGTCCCAATGGATTTTTAGTATAAGCTTTGTTTTTGTAAAAATATCAGTATCATTTTCTTTTATCCAGCCTACCATTTATCTACTATACAAAAAACTCAAACCTACTCTCCTAAATTACTGATCCAGACCTAAGTGATAAGAATGAAATGGGATTGAGGGAATATGGCTTTAATGACTATTTATTTCTTAATTTATCTGGACAAGATGGTATAAAAAGTTGCAGTAGTATTTTATTTGAGGAGGGTTGATTGCAAAATTTTATAGTTGGCTCCTTTTTGTCCTCTTTGAAAGAAAGTCTTGCTTTGCTTTGACTGCAGGCTGATCCAAATGCAGATGTTAGAGGGAGGATGATTGATGCTGGTATCATGATCATTGATAAGCATGGGAAGGAGAATGTCTCCTTACTGTTCCCCATTTTTGAGAACTACTTGAATAAAAAGGTCAGCAACTTGAAATATTACCTGCGCGTCTTACATTTCCTTTTTCTTTTGAAGCTGTTCATCTTGCATGCCAACATCCTACATCTTTTGCTTTTATGTGGAGATGAACAACTGATTGAATGACACATTTGAGTATGGCTGATGGATACACCAGTAGCATTATGAATCTGGTTTAATGTTTCTTTTCTGCAGGCATCAAATGAAGAGAGGTATGATTTGGTGCGTGAAGGTGTGGTCATATTCACAGGAGCACTGGCAAAGCATATGGAGAAGGTATCTAAGTTCTAAGGTCAATGAAATAGTGTGCTTGTAGTGTATTAAATTGATAACTTTACTTAAAGTTCTAGTTCGTATTGTAACAGGATGATCCTAAGGTGCATGCTGTTGTGGAGAAGTTATTGGATGTGCTGAACACTCCCTCAGAAGCTGTTCAGCGAGCAGTTTCGACCTGCCTTTCTCCGTTAATGCAATCAAAGCAGGTAATGTCTTGATATTTTTACAAGAATTTTGCCTGGGTTATAACTTGGCCGTTCCAATGGAGCAGCAAGTAACCATGTGCCTGATAGCAGTAGCTAGTTTCGTGTTTGCCTGAGTTGTAGTAGTACCGTATAATGGCATATTACATGAAATTAACTTCGAAAAAATGTTTGTACTTATCAGTACTTTCAAAAAAATGTCATTTTCTTTTCACTCCATTTATTTAAATAAATTTGTGATATGTTGTAATGTGTTTTGTATTAGGAAGAAGCAGCTGCTCTTATCTCTAGATTACTTGATCGGTTAATGAAGAGTGACAAATATGGTGAGCGTCGTGGAGCTGCATTTGGACTTGCTGGTGTAGTCAAAGGGTTTAGAATAACATCTATGAAGAAGTATAATATAGCGACTATATTACGAGATGGTCTTTCAGATAGGTTCGTCACTGTACTGATCTTTTATTAGTATCTCTTTTATGCTAATATGATTTAATGAAGTATTATAAAAATATGTTACTGGCTTTATATAGTCTTGTATTTTTCTCTCATTTGGCTGTGACTTGTTGTGATACACATTGCATAATTTGTCAAGGGAAAGTAATAAAACACTATAATTTGTTTAAACCATCTTGTAGTTCAGGCAGAAATAGGTTGGCCGTTCTGAAATTTGACAAGTAATACTTTGGTGTTACCAGATACCAGTTGCCTTCCTGGATCTGCACCTCAGGTCTGGAATTTGAACTAACTTAAAAGACAAATTTATCATATAGGCAAGAAATGGACTACTCACCATATCATATAGGGCTGTAGGCAAAAAAATGGACTACTCACCAATTTTCTCCTGCCTAACTTAACCTTCATTGTCATTTTCTAATCCTTGTGATGTCATAGTTCACCGTTTCTCCGTGGTCATTGGAAAAATCTTTCTGCAAGAATGACTACCGCAGTTTAATGGAGGAATTTGAATGAACTAATTATTTCATTGTAATTAGCCTTTAACCAGTACTGCATTGTGAAAGATGAAAACAATTATGTATGACTCTCCATGAATATGAAGAGCATATTGACATGTAATACTCACCCGTGGAATCATATTAGCATGTATGACGTAGTGCTGTATTGTGAAGTTCAAGCTGTTCTTTTGTTTTTGAAAATGCTCTTGCGGGTGGGGAAGTCTATTTACAATTAGCAATGGACTTGATTGAGTTATATTTTGCATGCTCTAAATTAATTATGCATTGCAGAAATTCTGCTAAAAGCCGAGAAGGAGCTTTGCTGGGATTTGAATGTTTCTGTGAGAAGCTTGGGAGATTGTTTGAACCGTAAGCACCGGATTTTATAAATTAATATACTGTATGTACTAGTAGCAAGTAGATTGATTCCCAGCACAACTCTTTCTCCTGTCAGGTATGTGATACAGATGTTACCCCTGCTTTTAGCATCCTTTTCTGACCAAGTAGTTGCTGTTCGGGAAGCTGCTGAGTGTGCTGCTCGGGCTATGATGTCTAAGCTTAGTGCTCAAGGAGTCAAACTTGTTCTTCCTGCTCTTCTGAAGGTTCAGTATTTTTATTATTCTCTTCCTTGATATCTTGATTTTGAAAATTCCGTAGACTTTAACATCTAATTGATTCACATATGATATGCAAATTGGATCTTAGAATAGGTTGCAATCTTAGTCTCCTGCTTCAGAGATTAAATGTATGGAGTTGGATAACCTTGTTAGATCTCTTTTATTGAATGTATTGCTCTTGTAAGAAAGGTAAAATTACCCAATTGATCCATTTTACTAAAGATCATTTTTACAAGCCAAATAGCACCTCCAGTTTTGATTTTAATTTCAGAATTATCACAGAAGATTGTAATTTGTCAAATTTAACTAGGTTTTGTTGAATTACTTAACAAATGAGATTTATATGCTGACAAATACCTACTGTTAATTTTGCCATAATATGATTCTGTAACATGCATGTATTAACACTTGAATGAAACAAAGATATTGGTGAAGGTTTCTTGAATAACAGTTTGCATCATCCACCCTAAGCATACTGGAAAGTTTGACGTTTGAAACGATTATATTCTTCTGTAATTGTGTTTTTGAAAGATAATATGATATTATTAATGGGGGAAGTACACGGGGAGTGTATTACAATAACACCTTCTATAATTGTGATATCTCTTAGAGTTGAGCCTTGGTTTTAACAATAAGGTGTGTGACTTTGAGGTCATTGTCATGTTGGTGCGAGTCATGGAAACAACTTTGTAAATTGTCAGAGGTATTGCTGGGTATCCATTATAAGCTCACCCATCCAATATAGCTCTGGAGGGGTTAGCACACATGCTTTGCCATTTAAGTCGTGCCTCTCTTAGAGACCAAAAGTAGTTGAAGGGAAATAGTTTTGTCATGCTTCATGTGAATAATGAGTGATGCCGTGTGCTCTTCATTCCAGGGACTTGAAGATAAAGCTTGGAGAACAAAGCAGAGCAGTGTACAGCTATTAGGAGCAATGGCGTATTGTGCTCCAGAGCAACTATCTCAGTGTCTTCCTAAGATTGTTCCCAAGTTGACTGAGGTATGATCCGTAAAACCATATTCATTCACCTCGTAGCGACTTGTATCCAAACCGCGTACATACAAGTGTAAACTGGAAAATCTATAGTATACTTGGTCCATGACAACTTCATAGACCTTGTGGCTATACATGTGCCACCCATGCAATCAAGTGTGGGCCACCCATGATAGTCAATGATGTGTCTATTTAAAACCAAAAGGTCTACCAAAGTCTCATGGACCCGGTACACATAAGAATTTCCCGTGTAAACCCATATCTATACAGATTAATTTCTATGAGATGCTATGTTTGAGTCGATCCTTGATCTATTGTGTAGGTTCTTACGGATACTCACCCGAAAGTTCAATCAGCTGGGCAAACAGCACTCCAGCAGGTAAACTGACAAGGTGTTCATTTTTCATCTTTCAATTACACTCATAACTGAAATAGATCATGACGAGTCTTTCCATAAATTAGGTTGGAAGTGTTATCAAGAATCCAGAAATATCTGCTCTTGTGCCCACTCTTCTGATGGCTCTCACTGATCCTAATGATTATACGAAGTACTCTCTCGATATTCTTCTCCAGGTACACTATAATTTCATGCTAATGGTTAAATGTTTCCAGTAATTTCATTGTTGTTATTTCTTATAATGATACTATCAGTATTATATTATACTTTACCCTCCTATCCTCCAAGACCCCAAGGTTTTGCCTTAATAATGCAAATTATTTGTGTTTTTGCAGACAACTTTTATTAATTCTATAGACGCCCCATCTCTTGCACTCTTGGTTCCCATAGTCCATAGAGGGTTAAGGGAAAGGAGCGCTGAAACTAAGAAGAAAGCTGCTCAAATAGTTGGAAATATGTGTTCGCTTGTTACAGAGCCAAATGATATGATTCCGTACATAGATTTGCTTCTCCCTGAAGTAAAAAAGGTATGTTATCAATAAGTGGAGCAACCTGTACAAAAACCGGTCGAATCTTACATGTGAAAATTTTTCTGAAACAAATTTATGATGTTAATTTTATACTATGTATTAAAACAATACACCTTGCAACATACAGGTCTTGGTCGATCCAATTCCTGAAGTTAGATCAGTTGCTGCAAGAGCCCTGGGTTCTCTTATAAGAGGTATGGGAGAAGAACACTTCCCTGATCTTGTTCCATGGTTGCTAGACACACTGAAGTCTGACGGTAGCAATGTTGAGCGGTCGGGTGCTGCTCAAGGACTGAGTGAGGTTGGAAAATCCTTTGGAAATTTTATCTGCATTCATGTTTATATAATTTTCCAGTTTAGAAAACTCTATCCGCATCATGGATCCTCATTATCTTATTGTCATTGTTTGGATCTATGCGTTAATAACTTGCACAAGTTACTGAACAGTGATTTTGTTTTAATCAATATAATTCTGGGCCTATTTCAATATTTATCCTTTATTGGCAACCTTGTGAGCTTGAGTCTTCATAGTGGATACAATACGCATAGTGTTAGTGGTGACTTTCTAGCTATATGTTTGCATTCTACTCAGAAGAGAGAAACTACCAGAAGTTATGACTATTGCATACTAGGCTAACTAATGGTTACTGCATGTTACATAGAAAGTCACCAGTAAGCTCAAAATCATGTTACAATTGAGAACCACAGTTCGGTTTCAGTAGTGTGAAACTATTGATGCGGTTGAACATCTGTGTTTCTGCTTAGACTATTTGACAGTCATCCTGTTGCCTGCAACTGAGTTTCAGCTCACATGCGTAATTTGTTTTGGTTTGATTTTTTTTTTTTTTTTTACAACGATACAGTGTTATGCCCCTTGCCCCCCCTCTTTTGCTTGGGACTAATGTCATGAATCTATATTGGCTTCTTTTATGAAGATTCATTTTGCTGGTTCTTCTCTTTAGGTATTGGCTGCACTTGGGACACAATATTTTGAAAACTTACTTCCTGATATCATTCGGAACTGCTCTCATTCTAAAGCTTCAGTGAGGGATGGTTATTTAACACTTTTCAAGGTAAATGTTGGTTAAACAAAAACAAATTTTCATGCAGTGTATTTCCTTATATCACAAGCTCACCTTTATGCTTCTCGCAGTACACACCAAGATCTTTAGGTGTTCAGTTCCAGAAGTATCTACAACAGGTCCTGCCGGCCATATTAGATGGTAGGCCTTCCAAATCCACTCTTGCTTCTCACTGCAAGTTACTCATTTACTGCAGTTTTGTTGTGGTCAAACGTAGTTTCAGGTTTTGCTGTGACAATCTGGTAACATTATTATCTTCTTCATGCAGGCCTTGCGGATGAAAATGAGTCTGTACGAGATGCGGCACTCAGCGCAGGGCATGTATTAGTTGAGCACTATGCAACTACGTATGTAACTTTTGCCATCATAATTGCTTTCTTCAGAACTGATTGGTAGTTCATATTTTTTTTTTATGCTAAAAGAATTTGTTCATACTTGGTCCTTGATATCTGTGATTTATGCATGAATGAGAACAGCAAACAGTTATTCAGATACAAAGCAAAAATGTGTTTAATATGCTAACATCACTTAATCTCTTGCTTACACTTAACACAATGGATCGTTATCTCACTTGATTCTTCTGTGCCTACCCGGAAGTACCAAGTCTTACTAAATATGCTGCTTGTAGTGGTGTTCTGACCAAAAGAATGAACAGAAATGAATATGCTGCATGTAGTGGTTGTCTAATTTATAAATATGCTGCATGTAGTGGTGTTCAGACCAAAAGAATGAACAGAAATGAATATGCTGCATGTAGTGGTTGTCATGTACCAAGTCTTACTAAATATGCTGCATGTAGTGGTTGTCTAATTTATAAATCTTACATTGTTTCCTCTACACCATACTCTGGATAAAATCTTGTCGACTTAGATACTGATGAAATGTACACAATTTCATCTTGTAGAATTACCTTTTCCTCTGTAGGGTCAGGGTGTAGCATTAGGAGATTGTATTTAGGTGCACTTTAGTCAGTGAGGTGTTGAAATGCATGCTGATTAGGATATTAGTTGTATAAACTGGATGACGAAAAAAAAAACTTTAAATCATTGGAGTTGTGGTGTTGCATCACAATTTAAAGACTTATTCCTTTGTCTCACGATGGGGTTTCCTTCCGGGATTATTATGTTGGTATGATATGTTACACGGTCTCTTTTTCTTCTGTAAATGATCTATTAACTGACTGTAGTTTGAACTGACCTGAATTGGAGTTCCCTTCCAAAACAATATTGGTTTACTATTATTAGAAAAACCCCTTGCCGCCCGTGTTGTATTTTCCTCAATTCATTATCTGTATCTTACATTCTTTGTATATTTTCTAATCACAATTTCTTGTTTGCCTGATGAAAGAGAGAAATAATCCCACCCCCATTAATTGGAAATCTTTCTAGATGTGTTGATGTTGGATATTTGCTGTACCCCATTACGTTTGGAGTATTGCTTTTAATATGGCAAGTACAAAATTTATTTTTGCTAGTTTTGGTGTGCCTGTAGAAACTTTCATCCCCTAAAACTAAATATCATCTATTTATCCTTGTTATTTCTCTCTCATACTTTGGCACCTTCTTATACATTCAATTGATTATTTATTTATTATGCCTTAATTTCCATTTCCAAAAAAAGAAACATGATATCTCTACTGGGACTGGTGAGGAGAAATTATGTTTTATTTCACACATGAGAAGTTTGTTGAAAGATATCACGAGGCATGTCATGTGAAGGAACATCTGGTTGTATTGTTAAGCCCACAAAATTGATACCTGCAGCCAAAACAATGTACTATGGTTAACCAAACAATATATAGTTATTTTCTCTATAGTTGAAACTTTAATTATATATATTGAGTCGCAATATTGTAATGGATTTGGTAAATTTTTTCTAACTCATCCATCCCAATCTTATCTTGTCAGATCATTGCCACTGCTCCTTCCTGCTGTAGAGGATGGTATATTCAATGATAGTTGGCGTATTCGGCAGAGTTCTGTAGAATTACTAGGCGACCTTTTGTTTAAGGTGTGTATTCCTGGTAGCCTTCCCCGTACGCTTCTTCATTGTATAAGATGGGCTCTTGTGCCTTTTTTCTTTTTCTGTGTGTGTGTGTGTGTACAAGCCATTAACAATTCTGAGCATCTTATTTAGGTTGCTGGAACCTCCGGAAAAGCACTTCTTGAGGGTGGCAGTGATGATGAAGGTGCTAGTACTGAAGCACAAGGCCGTGCTATTATCGAAGTACTTGGAAGAGATAAACGCAATGAGGTTCTGGCTGCACTCTATATGGTCCGTACTGATGTCAGCTTAACAGTTCGCCAGGTATGATGTTTATCAAATTTCGTTTGCTCTCCGAACAATTCATACTCATAGTGATAGTATCTTGATTTAATATTGCTTTTTCATTTTGTCAGGCTGCCTTGCATGTCTGGAAAACTATAGTTGCAAATACTCCAAAAACCCTGAAGGAGATAATGCCAGTTTTGATGAACACATTGATCAGTTCTCTTGCTTCTTCATCGTCCGAGAGACGACAGGTTTCTTGATGATTTCTCTCTCTTGAGATGATTTAGTAGACCATGTTGTTGAGATCTGACATCATTGTGTTTACATTAGGTTGCTGGGCGTTCTTTGGGTGAGCTTGTCAGGAAGCTTGGGGAAAGAGTGCTTCCACTAATTGTACCTATTTTATCAAAAGGTCTTAGTGATCCAGATCCTGGCCGAAGACAGGTCTGTCTGTCTTTCTTTCTTTCTTTCTCATTCCAGTCAATTGTCGTTCTCATAGAAACGAATGACAAGCAATCGAAGGGTGAACGAGTTCCACTCCATAAGAAATTGGAATGCAACAAATAGAAGCATGTGTGCTTTATTTTCGATCTAAGAAAGCCTGAAAATTCTGACCTTAATGTAATGATGAAGAGTTGAGCTTGTACCCATCCAGGCTGAAACAATACTGTTTTCCAACTGTGAATTGATGAAAAGAAAAAATGTGGGTTGACTTTGAATGGGAGTGTACCTGGAAAGCATGTAAGGATCTGCCATAGGACAGTAGAGGATTCATACACAATTTTAAAAACTATATAATTTTGCATTTTAGGCATTGGTATCTGCTTGCATTATTCACATGTGATTTATTTTAGGATATTGACAATCGGAATAACTAATAAATTTATGCAAGAAGAAACACGTTTACTTGGCTATGCTTTGTTGAACTTACTATAACCAATATTTTAGAGATTTTGGAATCATGTCGGAGTTTCATTACATTGTCTTGTGAACTTCTATTTGAAATGCAGGGCGTCTGTATTGGTCTGAGTGAAGTGATGGCTACCGCTGGTAAAAGTCAGCTTTTAACCTTTATGGATATACTCATCCCAGCTATCCGTACTGCTCTTTGCGACAGGTTTGTGGACATTTAGGCATTTTTAACCTGTTCTGTATACAGATGTAGATTACTAGAGAACTCATTCTTGTAACTTTGACAGCACACCCGAGGTTCGCGAGTCTGCTGGCTTAGCATTCAGTACCCTATACAAGGTATGACTTGCATTATTCTGAGAAAACAATTCCTCTTAAATAGAATGAATCAGTTCAGTGATCTAAATTTGTTTTTTTTTTCATGATCTTCTGTAGAGTGCTGGCTTGCAAGCAATTGATGAAATTGTTCCCACACTTCTTCATGCTTTGGAAGATGAGAAACTCTCTGATACTGCCCTTGATGGCTTGAAACAAATCTTGAGGTATATTTTAAGGCTTTAATGTTGTTGCTTGCAGATTGTTTTGTCTGCTACTGAGTACTACTATATACGCTTTGTTTTGACAGTGTCAGGACCAGTGCTGTGCTGCCTCATATCCTCCCGAAGCTTGTTCACCAGCCATTATCGTACGTATTATCATTTTATGTATTACCAAATTGTTCTTGATTGACATAATACAGTAAATTGGTTTCTCAAATATTTTGAACCGTCTCCAGTGCGTTCAATGCCCATGCTTTAGGAGCTCTGGCTGAAGTTGCAGGAGCTGGTCTTGACTACCACCTTGGCACTGTCCTTCCTGCATTACTTGCTACAATGGGCAATGGTGATGAGGTGCACTACAACACCCGCTCCCTCTTCAGTATTTTTCTCTTAATCTTTCTGCGGGCCAAGTACTCTTTTATTTGTTTGATGAGTGTTCGTGATCCTGTTGTGTCTCCATTTTCTCTTGACTGTGCTTTATCTGTGAAATTATAGGATGTTCAAAAGTTAGCAAAGAAGGCAGCGGAAACAGTTGTCTTGGTAATTGATGATGAAGGGATTGATTCTTTGATCTTGGAGCTTCTAAAAGGAGTTGCAGATAATCAGGCGAGTTTTGATTTGTTTTAGATTTGGACTACAGAACATGTAATGGTTTCTACCTATCATATTTATAATGCAGAACTTATTAAGAATCTTAACGTATTGTTCCAGGCTTCAATTCGGAGAAGTTCTGCATATCTAATTGGATACTTCTTCCAAAATAGTAAATTGGATTTGCTTGACGAAGCACCCAACGTGATATCTACCCTAATCGTCTTGCTAAGCGACTCAGATTCTGCCACAGTAACAGTAATATTCTCATGCCCTTTGTCTGCACTTATTTTCACATGATGTGTCCCATTATCTTTACGTTATGATGTCGCCTGCAGGCTGCTTGGGAAGCTCTTCTAAGGGTTGTAGGTTCAGTTCCTAAAGAGGTTCTTCCTTCATATATGAAGTTAGTACGTGATGCTGTATCTACATCTAGGGATAAAGAACGCAGAAAGAAAAGGGTAAGAGGTTGTTTTTAGTTCATGTGCCAATACTTTAATGGATTAAAACTTTGGTGCATCCCTCTTTCCAATCAAGGATATGAGTTTAATACAATGCAAGTTTTGAGCTTAGATTTAATGGATGCAGGGTGGACCAGTCTTGATTCCTGGATTCTGTCTTCCAAAAGCTCTTCAACCTGTACTGCCAATCTTTCTCCAGGTACTTTATTTTGTGTAACTTGAAAAGCTCTTCAACCTGTACTGCCAATCTCCCCAACTCTTCTTGTAAAAGAATAAATAAGAACTAAAACTATCAACATATTGACTGAGGGTGTACCCACTAAATTCTCATCTATTACCCTGCCTAAGGTTATTCTTTGATATTCTCCGCATTTGTAAGAGTAACACTGTTTTCATGCTATAAGTTTCCATCTGCATTAGAGAAGAATATTACTAAGCTCAATTGGTGAGGTACCTCAAATTTTCCTCAGGCTTTGAATCACATTCACTGGACTTATTTATTATTACTTTTAAAAAATCTATATGTCTATATATTTATTTTATACTTCTTCATCTTAATATTCTGTTTTGCCTGCTTCAGGGTCTTACCAGTGGTTCGGCTGAACTGAGGGAGCAAGCAGCATTGGGTCTTGGAGAGCTGATTGAAGTTACAGGCGAAAAATCTCTGAGAGAATTTGTGATTCCTATTACAGGGTATGACCTGTGCTCTCTTATTTTTGCAGTAGTGTATTTATCTTGATTTGTCCTTTCATTTTTGTCTGGCCAATTATACTCTATTTTCTAACTTTCAAAACGTGTCGGTGGGTTCCTTTGAAGAGTTAAATTTCATGCAAAATTTGTAATCCTTTGATACTTATTGCAGAGCTACTGTTCCTATATATTGGGTGGTCCATTTTTTTACCAGATACTGATTGATCATGGACACAAAAAATAAATAATTTAAGACCTATTAACTTTTGTGTGTGTACTGTATAATTTTCATGTTGATTTTACATCAGAATCTTATCATACTTCCAGTCTTTTTTTTTTCATTACATGCATGAGTAGTCTTTTGGCTCTTATAATTTATTCTTCCTTAATCTTTTAGGCTCCTGTCAGGAATTTCTCTGTTACCTTGTGGTTTAATCATAAATGTTATTTATACAGCCCTCTGATTCGCATCATTGGTGACCGATTTCCTTGGCAAGTAAAGAGTGCAATTCTTTCAACATTGAGCATCATGATACAGAAAGGTGGAATTGCTCTAAAACCGTTCCTCCCTCAACTTCAAACAACTTTCGTTAAATGTCTACAAGATAACACAAGGTTGGTGCTTGCTCTTTTTTTTCTTTTTTTTTTGTGTGTGTACATCTTGACTTGTCGGGAATTTTAATTTATAAGGACGTCTGAAATTATATCTCATATTGTGCTTGATCAATTTTAAATTCAGGACTGTTCGGTCAAGTGCTGCATTTGCTCTTGGGAAGCTTAGTGCTCTCAGTACCCGGATTGACCCCTTAGTGGGTGATCTTTTGTCTGGACTGCAGGTGATGATCTTAACTGCGCTTTCCTATTTGCACTATGCTTTGAATCTGGCCTTTTTTAGCCAACTTATTGTTCTTTCAGGCACCAGATGTTGCAGTTCAGGAAGCTATGCTGACAGCATTAGAGGGTGTCATAAAGAATGCTGGCAAGAGTTTAAGTAGTCTTGTTGTATCTCGTGTCTACACCCAGCTAAAGGACATGATATTTAGTGAAGATGATCAGATACGGAATTCTTCTGCAAGCATTCTGGGACTTCTATTGCAGGTTAAATTATTTATTATGATAGTTGCTTCGCATGAAAATTTTACACGATATAACTGGACTATGCTCTTCCATTATTCCTGAATATTTTACGAGGAAAATGTTTGGCTTTTCAATTAATAAGCACTACTATTCTATTGAGCAGTACTTGGATGAAGGCCTCGTTCCTGAAATCCTCAATGGACTAGCAGATGCAACTTCTTCTTCAACCTGGACGATTCGTCATGGAGCTGTTCTTGCGATATCATCCATGCTTAGGCATAATGCTTCTCTGATTTTTGCATCTTCACTGTTTACAATAACTACCGATTGTCTCAAAACGGCGTTGAAGGATGAAAAGGTACCGCATTACACTTATCTGAAGTTTCATGCGGGAATTGAGTAGTGTCACATGATTCGCGTTACGTCCGATACATCGGAGCGATACGCAATACGCAATTCGTCATCTTTGAAGAATCCGATTCTTAAAGAATCGATCCTCAAGAACCGCAGAGTATCGATTCCCTAATTTTGGGAACGTGATTTGCTACTATTCGATATGTGATTAGGAATCATGACTCATATGTTGGTGGAAAAAGTAGGAATCAATTGATTTTTATAAATAAATAGATATAAAAATATAAATCAAGAAAACATAATGAGGTTGGGAGGCAGGAATATTCAATAAGTCTCTCTCTCCCTCTCTTATTTTTCTATTTTATCCTCCCCCTCTTTATATTCAAGGTCTCCGCAAAAATAAGGATCGGAAATTCAGAATCCATATCCATTATCATAAACACTAACAAAGGATTGGGTCATCCCGATCTTGTCTCGGATTCGCCAAATCTGAAGAATTGTTAAGAATTCAGACCGCGAATCCAAGAGAATCGTATCGCACTTCGATACGTAAGAATCCGATTCGCGATTCGTCACTAGTTGGTAGAATTCATGTGACACACTTGTTAACTGGATCAATGTCAGCGTTCTGGTGCCATAGGATCAGTTTCAGTCACTATTGTCTTATCAAATAAATTGGTACACACACACAACACTGGAAATAGGTCATGCATATCGTTGTGGGATGTCGTTTAATTTGTCTGAATCTCTCTTTGACATGATATTGTAGATTGGTGACATGAAAGGTTTGTGTCACAGGCTAATTCTCTGACCAAAAGGACCAGTAACTTTAGTCGTAACTTTAGTCTTCCATAATTTCATTTGTATAATTACAAAAAAGATGCACCAAGAGAACCTCCATGTACTATGAGGATGGGATTCTCTTTCTATCTTGATGACAAAGTTCTAGGATTTTGGTAGACTTGATTTAGATATACCATGAAGTTCTAATACTCGCTTGTTGATGCAGTTCCCTGTCCGTGAGTCATCGGTTCAAGCATTGGGAAGAACATTGCTATATCAAGTCCGGGTTGCTCCATTAAACTCATCAGGACATGCATCGATTTTGACATCTTTGGTATCAGCAATGCAGGATGAATCGAGTGAAGTTAGAAGAAGGGCCTTAAGTGCACTGAAGGCAGTTTCCAAGGTATACAACATTGCCTTGTCTTCTCAGATAGATATCACAACTTATTAATATTTCAGCTTCTTGGTTGTAGAATTTTCTAACCTCCAATTGAAATGTTTCCTGTAGGCTAATCCACAGGAGGTTATGAATCATGTTTCGTTATTTGGTCCTGCACTTGCGGAATGTTTAAAGGATGGATCTACGCCTGTTCGGTTAGCTGCAGAAAGATGTGCACTGCACAGCTTCCAATTGGCAAAAGGTATACATTTCTCCAGTTTTCTTAGCCCTTGACAATGAAGAGCATGGGCATGTCTCTAAACGGTATCTATATATATTTCAAGACATGATCTTTTTCATGTGATTTCCGAGATCCATTATGACTAATTTTTATCCAGGCACACAAAATGTCCAAGCTGCACAGAAGTACATCACAGGCTTGGATGCTAGAAGAATATCAAAACTCCCAGAACACAGGTGAAACTTCTTTGCTGCATATTAGATGATGCTCGATTGTGCTGCTCTTCTTGTTTAGCTACTTAATTCTTCTATACACTGGAACTACAGCTATACAACTGTCAATCACACATGCAGCTTATATTTATGAATGACTTGTCCTTTTCCATGGTTTAAATGTCATTTGCAGTATTTAGTTCTCATCTGAATCATATAAAATAAATCTACCGTGTATTCCTATAGGTTGTCGCACTTATTATGTGATCTTGTGTCATAAGTATATCAAATGATGCTTCCTTTTTCAACTTCTGTTAGACTGGGTATCTAATGCACTTGGGTGGGTGGTACGGTGTGGTTCTTCTTAATGTTTTAAGATGTCTTCGCGTTAGCCTTCCTGACACTATCTTGGTTCCCCACGTCGTAGTTTTCGTAGTTTTGAAATTCTGTAAATAACTTGCTCCTTTTTAACTTCTGTTACACTGGGTATCTATTGCACTTGGGTGGGTGGCGGCGGGGGGTGTGGTTCTTCCTAAGGTTTCAAGATGTCTAACCCTTCCGTACACTATCTTTGTTCCCTACATCTATATGTATATTGTTAATTTTAAGTGCTGTAAATAAACTTGCGCTTGGATGCAGTGATGACAGCGATGATGAGGCAGATGAGATGGCGGCAAGTAGCTGATTCTTTAGTTATCAACATTGTAGGGTCGGTCACAACTCACAAGGCTTGACTACCAAACTCCTCTCATATATCTGGTGAAGAGGAGCGGAGCATATACACGATTAATACACACATTATACAGAGGGGCTCTGTAGAAAGCATGATCCCCGTCGCAAATGGTTTGTTTTGGGTATTTGTGTTGTAATTTTGTCACTGAAGGAAGTTATCAGAAACCATGGAGGAACTGAGAGAGAGCTCCTGTTTTTGTACAAACAATATTTTGTATCAACTGTACATTACGTGGCTGGCTAATGAAAATTACAGTGATCACATATTATCTTCCCACATTCAATATTCTCAGTTTTTAAAGTGTGGTTATGCGCAATGTTTCAGCCTTCGTCTTTGTTGTAGTGGCCTTAGTTTGTGAATGAATGGTGCTGGGATTAGGGTTATCATGCTACTTGGGAGTGTCTAAATTTAGTACATTGTACTAATTTTAGTACACATCATATAAACCGTTAGATCGTGTTAAAATTTAATCTCAACCATTAATTATTTATCAATGCAACATTGACTTGCCTTGCAATGGTTATGTAATAGTATTGCATTGGTTGCATTATAATAAAATGAGGAAAAACATATTTTAAATAATTTTTCGATTATTATCCCCTTTAAAAGAAATTCATTAATTAATATTTTTCTACCTTGAAACATACACTCCCATTTTGCAACCTTTTCCCTGACCACATCACAACTTCAGCCGCTGGAAACTGACACCACCATCACCGGAATTACCACCACCAAAATAGTTCCGGCAAGAGGACACGAATATGCTTTGAAATATTGTTTTAATTCTGTAGAAGTAATAGTAAATGGCTTTTGTACTAACTTCGCATCAGATCACGCTCATGGTAGTAATGTTCAAGTTCTAGAATATCAAGGACACCATTTTGGAAATGCATCAACGCAATTTTTCCACGAGCTGACGAAAGTTCCTAACAATGTACTTTCGTTTTCAGAAACTGGAAAAAATACATAAAAGTGTTCAACTGAAGCAGCTAATGTTGGTTAACAAACATGGAATGCAGGTTTTGTATGTGACCATTGATCCACCTCAAAACCATTTCGCAGCCGAAACACATAAAGCTCCGTCTTAAGTAGGTTAAACTGACTTTATACACCACTGTATGTCAGCAGATATATAGGAAAAAACAGGTTCATCCATCTACCGGTTAACATTTTCAATGCTGCAAAATGTAGAAATAGTCCCTACTCCGTTGTCATTGCATATCAAATTTGTGTGCATTTAGAGCTCCTCGAAGCCATCTTCATCTGCATCTTCTTCAATTCTCTGGAACATACCTCTCCAGATTTCCATCTGTAACATTTAGGGAACGCCAGTTAATGTCTTCAGAATAGATTAAAAGGAAGGGGCGTGTGTTTTAAGGTTCCATTCGAAGCCATGAGCACTTCAGTGAAATGACATGGCAACAAAGAGACAGCTTGTGTTGGGGGCAGTGGAGACAAGGAAATCAGTCATGCAAATACTCAATATCATGGAAATAGTTGCCAAGATTACCGAGCAGCAAAAGCAATCATCTAACAAATGCACATATGCACTCAAAAAAGGACTAACAAAATGGATAAGGTTGCTCTCTGGGAGTGTGCTTTTTGTTTACTCGGATTTAAATTCTAAATTTGTTCCTAAAGATTGATCTTCACCTGGTCATCAGAAAATTGCAGCTGCTCTGCAACAACCAGTAGCATCTTTTTGCTACTTGCCCTTCTATCATTGCCAACGCCACAATCTTCAGCAACTTGATCGTATTCAATCATCTCCACACGCAGACCATGACTCATGAATAGTTTGTCCACCCACTCTATCGTTGAGGCCTAAACTTGAGCAAGAAGCATGTCAGCGGAGGTTGAAGTCTAATTACTCCATATTGTTGAATAACATTATAATGAACTAACCTTCATCTCATTTTCAGTTTCAGCCAACCAAACAGGCAGTTCTCCGAAGAAAAGAGACCCCTTCGTAGCTAAACTACCAATAGTGCCCAAAATGTTTCTAAAGTGTGTCAAAGTCAGTATTGGAAGTCCCTACACAATCCCAATAACGAACGACCACGTTAGACATGTAGACCAATGATAGCTATAAAAACACCAAATGTAGTACACAAACATTGCTCACCTGAAGAACCCAGACACTAGGCCTGGCTCCATTAAATCCTTTACCACGTAAAGTTTGTTGAATATCACTGGTGTCTGATGAGATATGAAGGAACAGGCAGCTTCTTGGAATCTTAGATCCAACATCTAACATTTTTCCATGAAAATATATGTTTCAATTAATTTTGCATAAGAGTACTGATCAATAAACAGATTATAGTGCAAAGTTGGTTTCAGAAGCAACAATATCAGCGATGTGTTATCTCAACTCTGATTATCTCAGTTCTACCAACTCAGACGGCCTTATATGTTCTTCATGAAAGAAGTAGAGCACAGGTAAGATTATGATAGTTATGAGGACCAACATTGGACTGATAACAACACTACTATTATCTTTAGGGTCAAAAGGTAGAGAATGTAGAAAATCATAACAACACGAAAGCAACGTCCAACTTTCTAGACAAAGGAAGAACAATACAGACCCTGAAGCTTCTGGGTTGAATCTCTGAATACATGTTCCGGAGACACGTCAAATATTACGGTAGATAAAGGCCAATTGATCCGGTAAGGCCTAGTATCCATACCATCTGTCAACAAAACAACCTGTAATACGTAAGAGAACGGCCATCCCCACGACTACTACCTTAATTCATCTAAGTTGTTATTATATAAATGATCCTCTACCTGCCTAAGCCCATCATCTTTCTTCATGGAATCACACAACTTATCATCAATAAACTTAGTTGCAACGCAGTGATCGTGCAAACTCCTGGTCACTTGGAACTGGATTCCCGGAGGTAAAAGGCATTCAATGTATGGATCCACAAACAGAGGATCTGCATAGCAAATAAAATTCAGAAACTCACAAACAAAACAGCACAAAACAGTCCACTCATATTCCAAATTAGTGCCAGCAGCCAAGTAGAAAACAACACAGAACAAATCAAGCATATCAAGTGTTCGATGAAATGACTGATAGAAACGATTGAACAGAGCATAAGCGAGCAGATAGAATTAACTTCCTATGAACAAAGTCGAATACAACAGTTAAGTGAACGCAAATCAGGTGTTTGATGAAATGACTGAGAGAAATAAGTATGGTAAAACGAAATTGAGAGCCAAATTGATATTACCAGGACGAAGAGTCTCGATGTAGCGAAGCAATGTGTTATCAATTGCGGCTTCGAGGAATGGATTATCATCATCGTCTTCGTCTACCTTATAAAGCTTCTTAGCATTAATGGATGCAAGTCGTTTGGTGGTTATCTTCATGATCCGAGTTAAGGGAGGAGCTAGAGTGGCAGCAGTAATTAATCGGTATGGAAATCGTACTGGCACTTGCATAGGCATAGCCATTGATGATGATGACCATAAATTTGGATGGTTACAAAACAAATCAAGCATATAAGTGTTCGATGAAATGACTGACAGAAGCGACAGAGTATAAGCAAGGAGATGGCTCCGGAGGGCCTATTATTCTAGCATATATCTTCCATCTGCTATTCTAAGAAATGAAGGGCCAAGATGTCTGATATGTGGAAAACGAAATGAATACTAAATCTACTTTACTTGTTCACCTTTTACTTCCTGTTTTTATCTATTTATTCAATTAATTATATTTTTTTTATATTTTAATTTACAATTGTTCTCTCAAATTTTTAATTTACACTTTTATTTTAAAATAAATATTATCTTATTGAACAAAACACCACACTTATTATAATAAGTCTTTCAAATTCCATATGTTAAAAGTAAAATATTTCTTATTTTTAACATAAAAAGTGTGCGGCAAAGTGTTGCAATTTATTTCAAATAATAAGGTTTAGATTTTATTACGATTCAAACCATTAAAGGCAAATAAGAAGAAATTATAGTTTTCATCTGGAAGTTGGAACAAATTTTGCATGCTAAAAGTTTAAGAAAAGAGAGAAAATATAGAGAATGATATCTTTTGTATGAATAGAGAAGGAAGTACCGGCAGTAGAAGGTAACAAGTAAAGCAGACTGAGAATTATGTTGGTTTGCCACATGTCATGCATCCTGGCCGTTCTTTTCTTAAAACAGTAGATAGAACACAATTTGTAGAACAGGCCCTCCGGACCCATCTCCTTGGAGATAGAATTATTTATTTATTATACTACAAAATAAAATAAAATGTTTACTCAACCGTTTTTTTTTTGTTTTGTTTTTTTTTTTAACTTTAATAACTTTAATTTGCAATGTAATACAAGTACATTATATATTTCCTGAATTTTTGTTACTTTTAGTAACATTTTAACTAATCAATTTCAAATTGAATATTAAATTATAATATATTTAGATAGTAAAGTGGAACTTTTTAAAATTTTGATATATATGAAAATATATAAAGGACACGATTTAATTTATTAGGGAATTCCACTTTATTTGATATTAATATGATTGATTATAATAGATCTATTTGATCAATGCAAATGAGAATAAGAGCTGCTACAAACATGAAATTACTTGCAAGAAACTCATTTTCACCAATCTCCTCTATTGGACTTTTAACACTACTACTACCAATCTTTCTTGTCTTGTCCCAACAATCCTTTGCCATTTCCAATCCTATAAACTTCACAAGGTATAATGGACAAGTTAGCAGCCTGATGCTTGCAAGGATACAGAGGCATCTTGACAAGATCAACAAGCAATCACTCTTCACCATTAAGGTAATGTATGACAAGTGTATAATTAATTTCTCAGCTTTGGGTATTTGGTCTTGCAAATACACTCCTCCAAAATCTACTCATGGTGAAAATATAAAGTAAATACGAAAAATGATAAATTGCGTGCTAATCCTAGAGGGTAATATTTTGTGGGACGGAGTGAGTATTCAAAATGGTCAATTTTAGTTTATTCAAAATAGATCAAATTTGGGGACTTGGGAAGTAGTATAACTTTTCATTTTTAGTTTCTTTTTGAAATGATCAATTTCCACTTACCATATATTTGAAGTGTAAATTATAATTATTATGACTACTTTTTCTATTTACTAGTATCTATAAATATGGATACTTTTAAGAAATAATTAAACTCTCAATATGTGTGTGACAAGGCTAAAATGCTACTCCAATCATATCTTCAGTTCCCATGATTTAGAAGACAAATAAATTAATATATTTTGATTTATTTGAATAGGGTACACATTAATTAGGACACCTAATCATATCTTCAGTTCCCATGGTTTAGAATACAAATTTTTTTAACGACAAATATTACAACTACTCCTTATACAAACATTCTATACCACCTTATATCTCCACACCTAAACTACCTTATGTCTCCGCCGGGGGTCGAACTCTGAACCTCTCCTTCACCACCCCAAGGTCCTTCCATGCACCACCTTATAACAAATAAATCAATACTCATAAAAGAAGACTTCATAGCTAAAAATCAAAATGTCTAATTTGTCTAAAAAATTTCATACATACTCATCAATTCATTTATGGAATTTTTCTTAATTCGTGTATTCTTCTTCAATTTTGTGTAGAGCCCAGACGGAGATATAATTGATTGTATTGATATAGAGAAACAACCCGCGTTTAAAAATCCTCTTCTCAAGAAGCACAAGATTCAGGTACAATTTAATCAATTGGTCCCTTTTTCTTTTTCTTTTGGTTTGTATCCGAGTGTTGAATTCAACTATATTTCATAAAATATTCAATTTTTCAGCCTACAGTGACCAATGACCATCTAGGGGAATAGAAGAGTTTGGATAACATAGCATCTTAGAAAACCTTTGGTTTTAGTCAAATGTCCTTCTTATAATGGTGTGAAAATAATTTGTTCTAAGCGAATCGTACGTATATGTGTCAATTCTGCAATAATTGGTTGGTATGAATAGATAAACTCAATCATCACTTGCTTATTTTCTACTAGTTTAGTGAGATTTCAATTACATGTGATTTTATAATGTAATTAATCTCACGCACAGAGAGTACCACCAAATATGCCAAAGTCAGTTCATGGTGTAAGGGGCACCAAGCATAGAAACACTACTGCACTAGGGATCAGGCAAAAGTGGCACGAAAGCGGGAAACGGTGCCCGAAAGGCACCATCCCAATAAGGCGGAGCTCGGGTCATGGCAAGAAACAAAGCAAGTACATGCCGCCTAATGGTCTGAGCGACAATGGCCATGAGGTATGTTACATCTCACGTTTAAAGATTATTACACGTTAAATTTGTGTCATGGTGAAAATTCAATTCCCATGTTAATTGAAAACTAGGAACGTTTTGAACTTTTAAAAGTAATTTGGCAATTTTAACATTGTACTACTACAACTCTATGAAGTAGTACTACTAGTTAACTTTATTACCATATAAGTCCATGTAACTTGAGCTAGAGTTGAATTTCAAGTGTAATCTTGATTGAGAAGTTGAATTTAAATTTTAAAACACATTCAATTTAATAATTTTACACTTACATCTCATATTTTAAGGTCTTCCCAGTTCCCCCATAAGAGGTCTAAGAATTAGGGGTGATAATCAGGTCGGGTATGAACGGATTAGGTCAAATGCAACCAATTAAATTCTATTGAATCGTTATAAATAATTTAAAATTTTAGAACTCTAAATCCTAATTAGTACCCAAGTGTTCCAAACTTGATGGGCTAAACCTTACCAACTCATATGCTAGTATAATCTAAAATCACCAAATACTTGAATTTTTGCCCTTATTTTTCAAAGTCAGTTCATCCAAGTAGCATATCATTGTGGAGTAGTTTATTGCAAGATGACTTTAGAAATAACATAGTTTATCTTGTCATTGCTAAATCATGTTGAACTTTGAGTGCACATATTCTCAACATGCGAATTCCCCATGAAAATATTATCTTGAATTCTTGACGGTTGTTACTTAGTAAATCAATTTTTATAGATTAAGCTAGAAAGGACATAACTCATATTTTCTTATTTTTTTAAGAACTTGGGGTAGACTTCGAGTCACCACGGGTAAATGGGGAACCATTACTGATCCTCGCTTTGCCGCTTCAAAAAAAAAAAAAAAAAAAAAATCTTGGGATAGACTAGCAATTTCTGTGGAAAAGTAATAGCAGAATTACCCCATAATTTGTTGAACAATATGTTGAAATGCAGTGGCGAGCGCATGATTTTGGTCAGGGGAGCAAAAATTTTTCAATAAAAGACTAGACAAAAGAAATATATACTATACTCCCTCTGTTCTATAATAAACTTCTTAAGGTTGATTTTTTTTTACTTTGACCGCAAATTACTCCTACATTACACACTCAGAATATATAATAAAATTATATTATGAAAGAAAATCAAGTATATTTTCCGAATATAACTCTATTATATACTAATTATATGTAATATAAAATTAATTTGCGGTCAAAGTTCGAAAAAAGTCAACCTTAGGAAGCTTATTATAGAACGGAGGGAATAATTATTTATGTAAAAAATTATATTAAATGTAGAATCATTAAAACAATGTTAGATATAAATAAAAGGCAAACAAAATTATTTTCATGATAAAAAAGGAGTAAAAATAGAAAGATTTAAATATTTTCTAAGATGGGGAAGTATTAAAAAACAATTATCGTAAAAACAAAATAAGATATAAATAAAAGGTAAACAAATAGATTCGTTAAAAAAAGAGTAAAAATAGAAAAATTCAAATATTAGTAATTAACTTAGGCTAAGATTGGGAAGAATTTTATTAAAAGAACAAAAAGATTGATGGATGAAGGACACTGGATTCAAACACTCGACCTGTGCAGGAGAGAAGCCTTGAGCGACGAGAAGTAACCATTCGCGCGATGTAATTTATTTATAGTTTACATGCAGAAAATATATACTTTATTTTTCTATGATGTTATAAGGTATATAATAGATATTTCATGTAAAAAATCGAGGGACAGCCTTTGCTGCCCCTTGCGCCAACTTGGGGCCGTCCCTGTTAAAATGTGTTTTCTTTTTGTTGGGATATAAAAAGCACGCGATAGCGTACACAAAATCATTGGGATCGTATGGAGCGAAAGCAACAATTAACGTTTGGAGTCCGGATGTTGAAATGCGGAGTGAGTTAAGCTTGGCCCAAATTTGGGTTGTAGGCGGCCCATTAGATGGAGACCTCAATAGTATTGAAGCCGGTTGGCAGGTACTCATCTGTCACTCCACATTTTAACTACGCATTATTTGAAAGTTTAAATAACATACCCGTGAAGTTTGGACTTGTCGATGAGATTGTGACCCACCAATGAACTCTAAACTCTAAACAAGGTCAATTTGTTCATGCACTAGTAGTGTACTCTTCATTCAGCCTGTAAATATGGTAAATTGCATTATAGGGCTTACAATTTTATACTAGTATCTATTTTGACATGGTAAATTACAAGTTTCTGAAGCTTTGATCATTGTACTGGCCAGGTTAGTCCGCAGCTGTATGGTGACAGCCTGACTAGACTATTTATCTATTGGACGGTGAGTCTCCATATTTCTTACCTAGACATTCATCTACTTCTTCTAGTCTAATGTAGTACTCGTAATGTTTTAAAAATAAGATAAAAATTGTATGAAGTGTCAAGTCAGCTTTAAAATAGTTTCAACTTGTAAGGATCAAGTTGTTTACACTTCCGATACATTTTAGTGGAGATTTAAATCATTAACTTTGGGAAATTCATTCAATACTCCGATGCATTAAATCGAGGAAATTGAATAATTCACTCTTTGTGTATTTTGCAGAAGGACGCTTATAAAGACACTGGATGTTACAATCTAATGTGTCCGGGGTTTATACAAACAAATAGTGAAATAGTCCTCGGAGGTACCATTTCTCCGGTATCATCATTTGGCGGAAAACAGTTCGATATCACCATCCTTATATGGAAGGTAAACTAGACCACCATTCAAAATCATAAATTTTTACGAGCTTTAAGAGGATCAAACATGACCCCTAAATATGTCATTTTCCTTGGATTGATGTAGGATCCGCACACGGGAAACTGGTGGTTGGGATATGGGGATAATATAGCAGTGGGCTATTGGCCCACTCAGCTCTTCACCTATTTAGCAGACAAGGCCACAACGATCGAGTGGGGAGGAGAAGTTGTAAATTCTCGACCACAAGGCGTGCACACAAAGACACAAATGGGATCAGGCCATTTTGCAGAGGAAGGGTTTGAGAAAGCAAGCTACTTCCGAAAACTCGAGGTTGTGAACTCGGACAACAACACCCTCACCCCGGCCTGCAACGTATCAACCCTGGTCACAGCCACAAATTGTTACAACATCAATAGCTCCTACCACGATGATGAATGGGGCTCCTATTTTTTCTATGGTGGGCCTGGGAACAATCCAAATTGTCCATAGGCCAAACAATGTTTAAAGAGTTAAGCCCGAAGCGTAACTGATCATAATAACGTACTCGGCTATATTGCTAAAATAAATGATCGAATGGATTAATCTTTTCTAATCTGAAATTGTTTCCTTTTTTTTTTTTAATAAGAAACGAGCCAAAGTAGAAGATAGATGATCCGAGAAACACATCCATCAAAACAATTCTACCAATACCAAGTTTGCAATCTCAAAATGTTGGGATTTATCAAAGAAATCTCGTACGGTCGTGTCTAGTTCATGGGCTAAAATGAGTAGATTCGGGTTTGTTATTACAATTCTACTTACCGAAGACTCTTACCCGGTAACTTATATTTATATGTCGCAGGTATTTCTATTATTTAATTACGCTTTGATGAAATAAACTGATGCTTTCCCGAAAGTCTCCCTCTGATATTTTTCAAATTCTTTGATGAACTATCACGATTCTTCGTCTCTCATTGTTTCGTTCACTCATGAATGCTACCCATATCCCCTTTCCGCGCCAATTTCTATTGGCGTACGTCCAGTTCGCACGCTCCAAGACGAACTATCGATGTGTGATCTTGACTCTTTTTCAAGATCACAACACATGGGCTCGGAGCCTAGATCTGAAGGTCTTCTCAAAGTCCACGCTTCCGCGAGCATCAAATTAAGGCGACCGATTGTTGAAGCTCAAAGAATCTGTTGATAACCTACGAAGCATGTTGCAAAGATTAGATGAATCTTTCGCAACGTTCTGGAGTTGTTGTTATTTTCTTTTTTTTTTTCTTTTTTTTTTTTTTTGGGAATCATCAAATTTATTAAAGAAAAAACAGTACAAATACAAAGTTGTTTGGTGCATCATAAATGCACGAGGTAAAAACTCTCAAACCATGAACACCACCCAATACCAATTAAAAAGAGATTAAAAGCATGTTCGAACCTTAAACCCGTTATGGCCGTATCACAACTTAACCACCCCCAACGTTCTGGAGTTGTGAATCGTGAAAGAGGCCAATTACTGATGCACAGGCAGGTGAGCAACACGTGGAGGTAGTTACCAAGCCGACACCAACTCCGTCTCGAGATCCCAAAAATTTCGTCAATCACCAAAGTCCTATAATCAATCACTGAAGCTTACCAAAAGAGAGAGGAGGTCAAGGGGAACTCAACGGTGCAAAAAGCATCATATTTGGTGGAGAAACAAAGCTTAATGGAGCATCAAAGCACCAACAATGGTTTCCGATTGGCAGCAGAGACATCAAGGAAGAAGGACCAAACTATGATCCTGACCGACAATCCAATCACGAACCTGTCCAGCTCTAACCAAGCCAGGACCGACTGCGACTAAGAGAGAAAGAGGACGCGAGCGACGAGCTAGGTGCACGGGAAGAGCGTAGAACACGCGAAAAAAGTTGTGGGCGTGTGAAAATGCGTGTAAGGGCTAGAGGATAACATGCGATGCGTGAGAGCCAGTTGAATATCTCACAACTATGTTGTGAATTATGTTAGGCCACATTTAACAAAACATATCAATGTTTCGTCTCTCTTCCCAAACCTGACGACTTCAATACGAAATGAGATGGCGGCATGCAAGTAGCTGATTCATTTCTTTAGTTATCAACATTATAGGGTTGATCACAAGGCTTGACTATCAAACTCCTCATCTCATATATGAACGGAGCATATACATGATTAATGCACACATTATATTAGAGGGGGCTCTGTAGAAAGCATGATCTCATTCGCAAATGGTTTGTATTGGGTATTTGTGTTGTAATTTTGTCACCAGAGAGAAGGAAGTTATCAGAAACCATGGAGGAACTCAGAGAGAGCTCTTGTTTTTGTATTAACTTTTGCATTAGATGTATAATGAAAAATACAGTGATCACATATTATCTTCCCACCTTCAAGATCTTCAGTTTTAAAAGTATGGTTATGCGCCACATTTCAGCTTCATCTTTGTTGTAGTGGCCTTATTTTGGAATACATGAATGATGTCAGGATTCGGGTTATCGTTTCACCTTCATTTTGTAGAATAGCGAAAGGACACCATTTTGGAAATGCATCAACGCAAGTTTTCCACGAAAGTTTACATGCAACCAACCAAGATGTGTCCATTTCCCAAACATTTTCAACGATTTATTTTCTTTTTCTGAAACTTCAAGAAATACATTAAGTGTTGAGCAAAAAAAGTTAATGTTGGTTAACAAACATGGATAGCGGTTTCGTGTGACCACCAGCCTCAAAACCAGATTTTCACAGCTGAAAAATAAATAAATAAATAAATAAGACACTCCGTTTTAAGTAGGCACTAGGCAGTGGCTAAACTGAATTTATACACTGGTATGTCAACAGATATATAGAAAAACCAAGTTCATCCAATGCTACATTTAGAGCTCCTCGAAGCCATCTTCATGTGCATTTTCTTGAATTCTCTGGAACATGCCTCTCCAGATTTCCATCTGTAACATTTAGGGAACGCCAGTTAATGTCTTCAGAATAGATTAAAAGAAACGGACATGTGTTTTAAAGTTTGTTCATAAAAATTGATCTTCATCTGATCGATCATCAGAAAATTGCAGCAAACAGTAGCATCTTTTTGCTACTAGCTGCTGTATCATTGCCATTTCCACAATCGATCTACAACAACTTGATCATATTTAATGATCTCCACCCGGCCCGCAGACACTGACTCATGAATAATTTGTCCGCCCACTCTACCTAAGCAAAAAGCATATCAGCATTACAGTACTAGGTTGTTGAAGTCTAATTACTCCATCTTGTTGAATAACATTACAATTTACAATGAACTAATTAACCTTCATCTCATTTTCAGTTTCAGCCAACCAAACATGCAGTTCTTTGAAGAAAAGAGACCCCTTTGTAGCTAAACTACCGATAGTGTCCAAAATGCTTTTTTTTTTTTTTTTTGGAATCAAGACTGCGAGTCTCTCATTTCCACCAATCAAAATAGTCTCGTCGATCCGAAGATCCAGACGTGGCCACATTCCGGCCAAATGTTCTCAAAATAACTCATCTAGACACAAATTTACACATCTGCTACTATGAATGCTATCAATTACAGATTATAGCAGTAAACAACCAGTTTTGCATCCTCCAAACATCTAATGCGTATAGTCTCCCTGATTTCTTCCTCAATGCGCACATAGAAAGGTTGCTGGTTATATAGTTTAGCATTCCTATTTCTCCATGCTGTGTAAATCCTCTCACCAAAGGCTATTTTAAGTAGCCGTGCCTTCAGCGTTTTGCCCAAAATGTCTTTCAAGTATAAATACAGTTGTTATACGAATGATCCTTAATTTACCTGCTTAAGCCCATCATCTTTCTTCATGGAATCACACAACTGACCATCAATAAACCTAGTTGCGAGGCTCCCATTCACTTCGAACTGAATTCCAGAAGGTAAAAGGCATTCAATTTCAATGTATGGATCCACAAACAGAAGATCTGCAGAGCAAATACAATAATACTAATTCAGAAATAAACAGCAGCACTATAAGCACAATGCACAAAACAAATCAAGCATATCAAGTGTTCGATGAAATGACTGACAGAAGCGATTGAACAGAGTATAAGCAAGCAGATAGAATTAACTTCCTATGAACTCGAAGACCATAAATAATTTTAAACTTATATAAAGAATTTAATAAAATTATATTATAAAAATAAAAATATAAAATTTCATATTCATGAAAGTATTGTATAAACTTTATAATTATCATAGGTTTCATAATATTACTTTTATAACATAATTTTATTAATTCTGTTCTCGCTATAATTTTAAAATAATATAAGGTCAAATTGAAATAAATAAGTGATCTGATTATAATAAATATATTTTATGTATGGAAAAAAAAGTACGTTTGACTATAATGTAATATATCTATTTTGTAAATGTAATTGTTGTAAATGAGATTATTGATTAAAAAAACGATTTTATACCCTAACACCGACGAATTCAATAAAGTTCTCACACTCTTCTTCTTTATTATTTTCATTTTGTTAATTTAGTTTCTTCTGCTTCCAATAAAAAGGAGAAAAGTCTGGAGAGAAAATAGGCAGCTAAGTGGGTGAGGTTGCATTAAGATGACAAGCTTGAAAAGTTTTATTAGCTAGCTAGTTCTTCTCCTTTGATCTCTCATTCATTCATTTATTTATTTCCCTTTTTGATTCTTCTTTCTTCAACTCAAAATCAAAGTCATTGATTGACTCATTGTTCTTTCTTGGATACAAATTAATTCCATGCAGATTAATTGACTCATTTTACATGTGCTACATTAATCTGCACCAGAGAAAGAAAGCAATCATCATGATTTTGATGGTACAAGGAAAACAGAACACAAAGACTTGTCTACTGTCGTTTTTAATCTCTTAATTTCCTGGTTTTACCTGTTTTTGGGAGATATATTACTAAGACTTAATTTATCTTTGTTTTAGTTTAATGGTCTCATATCATACTAGTAATTAGTCTTAATCTATTTCTTTCTTGGCAGTGAATGAGATGAGAATCAGAGCTGCTACAAACATGAAATTACTTGCAAGATTCTCATTTTCACCAATCCCCTCTATTGGACTTTTAGCACTACTACTACTACCATTCTTTCTTGTCTTGTTGTCCCAGCAATCCTTTGCCATTTCCAATCCTGTAAACTTCACAAGATATAATGGACAAGTTAGCAGCTTGAGGCTTGCAAGGATACAGAGGCATCTTGACAAGATCAACAAGCAATCACTTTTAACCATTCAGGTAATGTATGACATGTATATAATTAATTTGTAAAGTTTTAAGTATATGGCCTTGCAAATATGCTCATCCAGAATCTAGTCAACGTGGAAACAAAAATCAAATATGAGAAATAATAATGACACAAGAATTTTACGTGGAAAATCCAAAACCAGGAGAAAACCACAAGGACCAGACATGAGAAAGTCACTATGTAAAAAATTGTTGGAACTACGCAATTCTTATTCTCACCCCACCCGACCCCAATACGGTTCCCAGTTCCCATTTCCCACTAGAAACACTCTCTAACTTAACACATTAACTCAATATAAGAAAACATAATTGAAGAATTAGAGATAAAGCTAGTAGAGAGCTTTGTTGGTGTGTTAAGTGTAGGCATGTACGCGGGCGGTTACGGGCGGTTATTTGTCAAAGTTTTAACCAACCCGCGTATTGCGGATGAGGCAAATCATTAACCGTGACGGGTGAAACTTTCTCCCAACCGTCGCGGGCGGTTGACTAATTAAGGCGGGCGGATGGCGGGCGGATTTGCGGTTTAAACAAAGATAATTTTTTTTAATACAATACAACACAAAAATACATTAGCATTCATAAGCTCAATAAACTGTGCGGTAATAAGATAAACATTGGTAGAATAGAATTTGCAGCTTTAATACATACGAAGTATCTTCTAAGTAAATAAATCCAACTACAATTCCAAGAGCACTTAAATTATGATAGTCATGACAAATTAAATTAGTTATTGCACACTTTACTATACTACTTAGTATATTAATATACTACTTAAGTATACTTAGTATATTAAAAATAAAAATTAAAAAAATACATATATATATGTATATATGCGGGCGGATTGGGCGGGTGGCGGGTGACCAACCGCTCACCTGCCACCCGCCCGCGTTTTGGCGGGTGACCAAAGTATTAACCGCGGGCGGTTTTTGATCAAAATGCCAACCGTCAATTGCGGTTTGTTTGCGGGCGGGTATGCGGGCGGAGCGGACGGGCGGCTTTTATGTACCCCCCTAGTTAAGTGAATAAACAAAACTTGCCTTTTATATAGACCCAAGTCTCAGCTGGTCAACCATGCCATCTAATTATCAGCAACCAAAGTCTTCAATTCCACATTACCACCTCTCAATATTTTTTTTAAACGAAAAATCTACCTAATATACTCCTTCTCATACACTACATCTTTTATCACCTTATAACTCTAAATACATCTAAATCAAGTTTTTGCCTCCAGTTTGAACCAACGACCTCTACTTGCTACTGCAACACCCTTACCACCAGACCACGTTATAACCCCCCACCTCCAAATATAAATTAGGCCAGAATCAGATGTCTTCAGTTCCCATGGCTTAGCAGATAGACCTGGGCGGTTCCTGGTTTAAAACCGCCGGTTGTACTTCACTATATATGAGGAACTGTAACTGCAATTGGCGATTATTTTTAAACCGGAAATTACATAAAATTTTTTTTTTTTTAAATGTTAAAATTATATTTTTCGCACTTTAATTAATAGAATAACATCTCTAATTACATTGGACGCCCTAATATAATTAGAGTTGTTGCTCTAATTAGAGAAATAATTAGCTAGGATTGTTAAAATTCTAATTATATAGCTTAACAATTCCAATTATCCATGGAACCAGCCGGTTTCATAGTTTTAGAACCAACTGTTGGAACTGTAGAACCAAACAGTCCTCGCAATTTTTTTAGTTTCATAAATGTTGGAACCATAACCATACGGTACAGTAAGAATAGTAACATTAGTGCACCAGAAATCAGGCAAATGTGGCACGAAAACGGGAAACGGTGCCCGAAAGGCACCGTGCCAATAAGGCGGAGCTCGGTTCATGATGTTTTGAGGGCTAAATCTTTGTATGATTATGGCAAGAAACAGAGAAAGTACATGCCGGCTACTGCCAGGCAAGTTGAACCCCCTAATGTTGTGAGCCGCAATGCCCATGAGGTATGTTACTTCTAACATGTAAAGATTGTTCCATTTTAAATTCATGTGTCATAGCGAAAATTCAATTCGCATGTTAGTAGAAAACTAGGAATGTTTTGAAATTGTAAAACTAATTTTGAAATTTTAACATTGTATGAACTCTTTGAAGTACTACTACTAGTTATCAAGTCCCTGTAACTTGAAAGTTGACTTTCAAGTGAAACCTTGAAAGAGAAATACTTGACTTTAAATTTAAAAACGATTAACTTAATAATGGTAGTACACTTATGTACATCTCATATTCTGGTGGCAATGGAACCGTATGAACGGATTAGGTTATAAAACAATGCAAGTAACATATAGGTTCTATTGAATCTTAAAAAAAAAAAAAAAAAAATTTAGAACTCCTAAACTTAGTACACAAGTGTTTCAATCTTGATGAGCTAAAGCTTACCAACTCATTTGCTAGTATAATCTAAAATCACCAAATATTTGAATTTTTTCCCTGATTTTTCAAAGTTATAGTTCACCCAAGTAGCATATAATTTAGTGCATTGCAGTTGACTTTAGAACAAACATAAGTTATCTTGTTCTTGTTCAAATCATGTTGAACTTTTGAGTACGTATCGATCGTCCATATCTCAATTAACATGCATATTCCCCATGAAAACAAGATCTTTAATTCTTGACATTGTTAACTTAGACCACCCGCATCCGTGGTTTAAGGCTAAAGCCAGTTTCAGGGCTTAAACTCGCCTTACCCGCGTTTAAGCAATTTTCGCCCGCATCAGTCACTGCTTAAACGCGGTTAAGGCCAGTTTAAGGCTTGCCACATCATTTTTTTTTCAATTTTTTTTATTTTTTTCAGTTAATGTAAAGAAGAAGGAAGATTTGTTGTAAAGAATTTCATACGAAATCAAATTAATAGATGGGAATCACAAATATATTACAACAAATATATTACATTAAGTTGTACCAAATTTGGAGTGTTGAGAGTGTTTTGATTTTAATTAAGAAGGGAAAAATGAGTTGGAGAAGGTGTGAGAAAACATATCCAAGAGTGGTGTCTATTTATAGATCTCGAAAAGTTCTATCCGTTGGTAATTTTTATTTATTTTTAGCATTTGTATTTTAAAATTTATGACCGTTTGAAATTTAAACGGAAAAAAAAATTAAAAAACTGAAAAAAAATTAAAAAAGGGAGTGGACTCCACGTGGCGTTAGCCTAGTGGCTGACGCCACTAAACGGGTCCGCGGTTAGTATAACCGCGGACTGCGGTTAAACCGTGTAAAACACGGCTTAACCGCGTTTACCTCCTGCTGAGTACATCAATTTTATAGATTATGCTTGAAAGGAAATAACTCATATTTTCAAGAACATGGGGGTAGACAAGCAATATCTATAGGAAAAGTAATAGCAAAACTATCCCAGAATTTGAATAACAGACTGAACAGTTGTAACATTTACGGAGTATTATTTATTTCTTTGTTATGATATAAAAAGCACGCGATAGCGTTCACAATAAGACCATCGGGGGTGTATGGGGCGAAAGCAACAATTAACGTATGGAATCCGTCAATTGAAGCGGCAAACGAGTTCAGCTTGGCCCAAATTTGGGTTCTATCGAACTCGTCCGATGAAGACCTAAATAGCATTGAAGCTGGTTGGCAGGTACTTATTGTCAATGTCCATTTTAACTACCTATTATTCAAAAGTTTAAAGATATAGATGTAGTTTATATTTGTACAAACTAATACTTCGTATGAGATTGTAACCCTATAAACTCTAAACTCTAAACTCTAAAAGAAGTTCAATTCTTTGTCAGATGTTTAATTATGTAAAAGTAGTTCTGTTCATTCAGTCATGTTGATATGCTAATTGCATTATTATAGGGCTTATAATTTCAGAGTATTTGTTTTGATATGGTAAATTTGAAAGTTTCTGAAGATTTCATCATTGTACTGGTCAGGTTCATCCGAAGCTATATGGTGACAACCAGCCAAGACTATTTATCTATTGGACTGTGAGTCTTCAATCCTTACCTAGATGTTCATCTACTTTTAATCGAATGTAGTAATGTTTCAAAAATAAAATAAAAATTATTTGAAGTTTTTAAAACCGTTTCGAATTTTAAGGATCAAATCGTTTAGACTTTCGATACATTTTCTTTGAGATTTAAATACTTTGATAAAATGTACGTAGTAATTACTCCTCTCATAACAAATCAAATGTTACATTTCATTTTGTTAACTTTTTCAAGATCAGTTTGACCTTAAATTATTCTCAAATCATATGATAAGAATAATTAAAATATTATATTATAAAATTAGAATGTTTATATTTTCATTATATAAAATTTTTAATTATTTTTATTGTACAATTTGAGATTAATACGAGGTCAAACTGACCCTCGAAAAGTCAACCAAATGAAGTGTAACATTTGTTATTTGTTATGAGACGGAGTAGTTTATACTTATAATTATGCCTTTTTTTTCTTTTTTCTTTCCACTATGTTTATTTATTTTTATTTGTTTGTTTATTTGGCCTTACATGGGTTTATGAATTATTGTTGGGATTGAAAAGTTCGATATCAGAAGGCGTGCTGTGAGTATGGGGGATCACACATTTCAACTGGAGGGTGATTGTTTGTCGGTGATAACACAGTTGCTGCAAACTACTCCGTCTCTTTCTTCTATTGGTGGTATCATTCAGGAAATTAAGTCACTCACCTCAGGCCGGTCCTTTACTTTTCATCATATTTTACGTACTTGTAATAAAGCTGCCCATTTGATGGCGCATGACTATAGGTCTGATTGTGAAGACATTACTTCTTTTCCGTTTGTAAACCCAGATATTTGAAGTTAATGAAAGATCTTCTTTCTAAAAAAAAAAAAAAAAAAGATGACGTAATGGGGCTAGATTTGATAGGATCTTATTGTTAGAGGTAGTCTTACTACAAATTTGTTTTTCACACTTTTTCTCTTTTTTGGTGTGCAACTCTTATGCACAACCTTTTATACTTTTATACTGATACTTGTATTTGTCTTTTTATCAATAATTTTTTCCGTTTCTAAAAAAAAAAGAAAAAAAATGTTAGAATCACATTAAACATGGAAATTGATGCATTTCCCAACTGTATAAATATATGTTGGTGTCGTCCATAAATATTTATGAAATAAATTCTACAAGATTGTCTCTTTTGGGAAATTCTCTTAAATTTATTTTCTCATTTCCTAGAAGTAATTGCATCTGCAATATTAATATAAATTTTTGGGAATCTCTTGGAAACGGAAAAATTTATTATAAGAAAAGCATTTACAAAGAGTAATACGATATAACGTTCCACAACCGAACAATACATCGAAACACTATAGCAAATGAGATATTAATTACCCAATAATAGTTATGAAGAGGAGCCTTTTGGGTCTAGTATCTTACTTCACTAGCAAACACCCAAGAGTTCAAAGGTGTACAACTTGAATATCCATCATAAATGTTCACTATTTAAAGTCGTACCTACTTTTTTTTTTCTGCATTTAGATAATGAGAATCCTTTGTTAGATTCAACCAATTGTGGTACTATCGTTTATTCCATGTTACAAAAGAATTATTTGTATCTCATGGTACTTGAATGTGATGTATAAGTAAAGTGTTGCACATAGTACAATCGCATTGCAACATTACAAAGTTAGTGAAGTAGTAGTCCTGAGATTGAGTTGAATAATTCAGTCTTTGTGTATTTTGCAGAGAGACGGTTATCAAGCGACTGGATGTTACAATCTTGTGTGCTCAGGGTTTATTCAAACAAATAATCAAGTAGCTATCGGAGCTGCCATTTCTCCGGTATCATCAGTAGGTGGGAACCAGTTCGATGTCACCATCCTTATATGGAAGGTAAACTAGATCATTAAAAAAAAAAATTACAACCTTTAAGAAGATAAAACATGGCCCTACATATCTTATTTTCATTTGATTGATGTAGGATCCGAAGTCGGGAAATTGGTGGTTGAGATATAATGATAATACGATAGTGGGCTATTGGCCCGCTCAGCTCTTCACCCATTTAGCAGACCGGGCCACAACAATCGAGTGGGGAGGAGAAGTTGTAAATTTTCGACCAAACGACGTTCACACAAAGACACAAATGGGATCAGGCCATTTTGCGGAAGATGGGTATGGGAAAGCAAGCTACTTCCGAACCCTGGAGGTCGTGAACTCAGACAACAGCATCAGCTCAGCCCGTGACATATCAACCGTAGCCAAAAGCAACAATTGTTACAATATCAAGAACTCCTACAACAATGATGTATGGGGTACCTATTTTTTCTTTGGTGGGCCTGGGAACAATCCAAACTGTTCATAGATCAAACAATAACAATGTTTGAAGAGAAAGCTCAATTGCATAAATGTTTTGCAACTTGAAAATGTAGAATTTCATCATCATCCCAAAAAAGTGTAGAAGTTTGCTATTTCCAGCCATGTTTTTCGCTAGTCCGAAAATGTATTTGAACTTTTGTCCAATGTATGTCATAATAAGGGCTAAACATGTAAGGAAATAATACTCCCAACATTCTCTCTAAAACTTCATCTTTCCTATTAGCAGAATAATATTTAAAAAATAACTAAAAATAGTAAAGAGTTCGAAAAAAGTTTGTAAGCATTATAAAATTGAACTATAAGTAATTATGCATGTAAAATGACCATTTATAATTTTATTCTAAATTCTTATTTATTTTTAATTATTTTTAAAAAATTGTTTTGACAATAAGAACAAGAAGCTTAGAGAGAAGGGAAGGAGTAATATTTTTAATTGGAATTGCTTGTATTACTGAAACTATAACTTTTATACTCTAATACAATGTAATTGTTCTCCTCTCTCCATTAAATTGCAATGGAATCAAAGTAAAAAGTTCGATCCCCAAGCGTAATTCCTTTTTTTTTTTTTTTAAACGAAAGACATTCCATGACAACTCATTACAAACTAATCAAGATAGATCACATCTAGAAAACTAGTTCAAACTAATTCTATCACGACTTACACTCTAGGAAAACCCAAAAATGATTTACATTCGGTTCCCAACTTCCTATCATCATAGCATCTACCAAAAACTCGAGACACAGTCTCTCTCAAAATCACATTCAAATCTTTCTCTTTCGACTGGAAAATGCGAGCGTTCCAACCAAATATTATACTGAAGTTCAGTGAATAAGGCTTTGAACAATCGGTTTCTTGATCTTTTCCCTTCATATATTTGCAAGCAAAAACACCAGTTGCATCCCAGTCTCTGGTAACCTCAGTACTCCCAAACCACACTAAAATGCTGCTCCATATTCTCCGCTGTAAGAAAATATGGTCAGAATTACCGTAGGGTAGTGCAGCGAAATTTCAAAAGTTTCTTAACAAGCATGCTAATTGATTATCTATCTACGTATATTAAAACACATCAGAGTTTAACAAACATACTTGAATATATATATACAGTCTCAGTCGACTTCGATTTCTCGACGATCCAGGAATGATCTCGACGATCCCTCCGGACAGATTGTATTTCAGGATGTTAGGAGTATTCTCCAACTGGAATCACCTCAATTGGGTCTATAACGAAGTAGAAATTGATTTTACAAAATCGGTGCGCAGTGCATAAAATCTGCACACGAGAATTCTTTCTGCAAAACAGAAGTTAGCATATAAACAATATAACAACTGAGAATACTCAACCTTTATATCCACAGATGGATGGTGTCTTCTTCTTGGGGTTGTGCATAAATCCAATCCAAGTTCCCTACCTATCTTCTAAAGAATCAAGCCATACGTAGTTTGTAGGAAGGTGTGGCGGCGGTGTTTGGGCAAGAGGGAGAAGAGAGCTTTTCCTGTCAAACAGAGAACCGAATGATTGGATCACTAGAATAAATCTCCATCTCTATCATGCCCTTTGTTTATAGTTTCTATTGGAAGCCTTTAGAAACCAATAGAATCCTGAAAAAAATAAGAACTTCAATTCTTATTGCACAAGTAAAACTATGTCTGGATTCATTGAATCCTATTTACACCATGTGTTTAATTAGGAAAAACTTGTCCCTCAAGTTTAATTAGGAGAAGGAGTCAAACTCTTTCTCCGTGCACACCTACACACGCTGGCGGTTTAGAGGGGGTATGTGAGCCCCACCTTTTGGGCCTGTTGATAGGTAATTCGTGCTTTCCTCTGGAGCGTCGTAGTAGGGCGTAAGTTCGAGAGCGTCCTTCGCACTTCAAGTGCCTTCCATATTGCTCCTAGGACCTGAGATATAACTTAGCAAGAGTGGGGGTTAGTGCCACAAGCCCGACTTGTCAATGATCAAGCCGGATGGACAACTTTACGTATAGGGACTTGGTAGGCTTCTCTAGTAATGTAGTAATGATGAGATGGTTGATGAGATGTCATAATGATTACCTTGTTTGGAGTGAGCCCAGATTTATACTAGCAATAGAATATTGTCTTTGTGTGTAGGATCACGACAAGTGTCCGACTAGGATTGAGTCTCCATTAGGTTTAGGCCCATTTTGAGTGGTCCAAGGTTTTGGGCCCAGATCCTTGCTAGGGTTGGAAGGGGTAAAGTGGTCATTTCGAGTACCAAAGGGCAACTAGAGCGTGTGATGCCTTAATATCGTCCTAGGACGGGGTAGTAGGGCACCCGCTAGGCCCCTAAGGTCCGAGGACCACTTTTTTCTTGGGAATGTTAGTTCTTCCTTGACGTAAGGATGACTTTTGCCCGACCACCAACGCTAGTAGGGCAGTGGACCACTCGTCCGATTACCGGTGCTAGTAGGGCAGTAGGCCCTAAGGCTTGTTCCTCTCGACGTGCTACTAGGACGACCCTATGTAGCCGGAGGTCATGATGAAGTCCGAGGAGCTCTTTGCCTACCTTGTCTGTCTCCTAGCTGGTGGCTACTAGGGCATTGTCCTGCTAGTAGGGTGTCACCATGCTAGTAGGGCAACTCAATGGCTAGTAGGGCAGTTGTACTTCTAGGTCGAACATAAGGACTTAGACTATCTTGCCCAGTCTTTTAGCTAGTCGGGACATGATGATGGGTAGTAGGACCTTTCTATCATGGTCAGCCTATAACGTCCTAGTACGCTCTTAGGCGCCCTTAGAGATTGGACATATTCCAACACCAACAGGGCCCACATTCAAGTTGGAATATTTAAATTCAATTCAAATCTTGCCCAAGTGCATATATTAATCTAATTAATATATTCTTTCAAATAACCCAAAATTGTATTATCAAAATACAATAAATATATATATATATATATATATATATATATATATATATATATATATATATATATATATATATATATATATATATATATATATATATATATATATATATATATATATATATATAACATTTCCAGAATATTAATTATGTCATAAATAATTATAATTAATCTAATTAATTATAATTATTCCTATAATAATCTTAACAAGTCGGTTCACCGTGTAGTGTGACCCACATGGCCTCAATGTATTAAGCTAGACAAGACGGCTAGGCATCGTGGAATTCTTAGATGATTTCACTTGCAATATTAATACACGAGGACGTTTGAGGGAAACCTCAAAACCACCTTTCGTTGGGGAAGCCTGTTGCACTCAATACGACGATGGTAAGGTCCTTTCATTTGACTGACTCGAATGCATCTAGTCTCGATTGCATCTGATCGAACACACTTGCTCCAACAAGTATAACCTCCACGCATACTAGTCTCGATTGCCTCATTCGGAACCCCCATCCGAGATGAGCTTCGACTATGGAGCATTTGGGACATATGATCTTTCACATAGTTCCCACTTACTATGTGATTATACATACACCCATTGTGGACATGTTTGATATCGACACAGAACAACCAGATAAAGATATAACATGTTGTATTGCCTGGTATAATATACATACATAAGTAAACATAAACATGAATAAACAAACATATATATGTTACGTTGATTGTGATGTAGTATATATGTCCTTAAACGTGGTTGTCTCTAGGAGATATTACTAACTTCCGCGTGACATGGCAGCAGAAAAAAGAAAAAAATATGGTTCTCATCTTCTGTCTCCTGATTACAGAAAATATACATAGGGTCGATGTTTCGATCAAATCTTACCATTCTAGCTTTTGTTGTAAGCCTCTACCTCAACGCCATCCATGTACAAAAACGTACTCGTGGGGTAGCTTTATGGTTAAGTACTACTTCCCTCCAAGTGACTTTTGCTACAGGTGGACAAACAAGTTCATAGGCTGCTTTTTGATCAAACGTTTCTGCACCCATTATCTCATCCCATTGATCAAAGGCAATCACCAACCCTCTGCATTTTAATTAAGAGTTTACGTAGTAGGAAAGAAGAATCTACAGGAGTTGGCATATCTTTTAGAGACTAGTCCTTGATATAGTAAGCGTGAAGCCAACTAACCCAAAGCTTGTCCAACTTCTTATTTACTGCCCCTAGTTTTTTCAAAAACATAACTTTGTTACTGGAAGGTAAGTGTTCAAGGCCTAAACCTCCTTCACTTTTCAATCTACAGATATCCTCCCACGCAACAGGTGCTTTTTTGCTCTCTCCCGCCTCACCTGTCCAAAGGAAACGTCTAGAAAGTCTTTCTATATAGCAGTCATGACTTTCTTTGGCATAAGAAAAATCCGACTCCAATAATATTGTATTGCACTGCGTATACGACACTCTTAATCAGCTGTACACGACCTCCGTAGCTCAAGAAACGAGAGGTCCAATGGGTAATTTTTGCAGTTATGTTTTCAATAAGTGGCTGAAACTGCAAAATGGAGAGTCTATTTCCATTTAATGGAACACCCAAATAACGGAAAGGAAGCGGTGGAGACTACGAAGGTGGTGGTGGTGATGACTGTGGAGGTTGGCTGGTGGTAACTAGGCGGTGACGACGGTAGTGACTATGGCGTTGGTGGTGACTATCAAGGTTAAGTTTGGGTTTTAGCCCCGTTAGGTTTTGGTGTTTGCTTGGGTTCTAGCCCATTAGGTTTGGTTGTATGCTTGGGTTTTAGCAAAAAGGTGTTGGTTAGGTTTTGGTGGTTAAGGATTGCTTTTAGTTCAAAGGTGTCCGTTAAATTTGGGTGTAAGCTTGGATTTTGGGGTTTAGGTGTTGGTTCCGCTTGTCTTGTATTTGTTCCGATCATTACTTATGCTCTTTTATTTAATAAAACTTTTAGCCGTTTAAAAAAAAAAAAAAGAAAGAAGCTTAACTCATCATAATAAAGTACACGGCCATATTATTAAAATAACTGATCAAATTGATTTTTTTTTTTTATGATATTTGTTTTTCATTAGAAATGAATTAAAGTATACATCCATCGAAACAACTATAGTCTATACCAATACAAGTTTGCAATCTCAAAACTTCAAATATAATATAAAATGGCGAACATTATCACAATCACCAAAACCATAGCTGAACCATACTCAATGGTTTCATATTCATCCCATCGCCATATTTTAATTGGTGAACATAAGTGATGAGTCTCTAAAATGTGTGGTTTTACCCATTTAGCTACTGTTTAGTTCGTATTATATTATGGCTAATTATCCGTTTCTATGATTACACAGGGGCATTTTTAGGTTTTGAGACGATTATGGCCGAGAAACGAGGCAAATAGGTGACATATGCACAAATCAAAAAGTTACGTAATCTCGGTTATAGAAATTTGGCCAATAACACTTTATAAAAAGATCTTATTGAGGTGATAATGTTATCCAACTTATATATGTGTTAATATTGGCTCTCACAAAGTGATGTCGAATATTCTAACACGTCCCCTCACGAGTAGACCGCAGTTAGTCAGCTTTACACGTGGAATCATAAACGCCATCATTGGGCAAGCCGGAATTATCATCGGCTAGGGCACCAATCATCAACCTTGGCTTTGATACCATATTGAAGTTGGGCTAATAACACCTTAAAATGACTTATATAGTTATATATTAAGGTGATAAAGTTATACAACTTATATATGTGTTAATATTGGCTCTCACAAGTGATGTGTGATATTCTAACATCGTAGAATTTAACATTTGTGAACTAGCCACAACTGCTATTGCGGGGAGAAATCCCAAGATAATTCAATCGCCTTTTTTTTTTTTCTTTTTTTCTTTTTGTCAAGTGAACTGTAACGTTGCACACTCTCTGCAAATATTCATGCACACCATGCAAGCTAGCTAGTCATAACACAAAATTTAAAAATATGAATAGCAGTCCATGCAACAATAATATTTGGAAGTGATAAGGGAATAAGTGGTACTGGTTAGAAGTCGAACAACCACCTAAGGACTCGAACTAGCGAGTAACCATCGAGGGAATTGAGGAGTATCCAACGACCGATATTCCCTATTAAAGAGCAGTCCTATCGCTCGAAGTAAGTAAGGGTCGAAGTATAATTAAGTCCATCCTACCTCACCTCCTGAGGGTCGAAAGAACCATAAGGGTCGAATGAAGAGACGATACATACTATTGTCCGGCTCATGAAGTACACCAAGGACAAGTCTTGGGGCCCGCATCGTATACTATATATATGTCCTCATTTATTGCATTTCAGGCACAACTATGCCCCTCCTTATCTTCGTTACCATGCTAAAATCTTCACACTACACTGAATTACTAAACGGTCTAACTAAGGTAGGCCGGTTCTAGATCTCCAACCCTTCAATCTCCCCTTGTTTTGCAGGTCCTCTTCAAGCTCCGTTTACACAAAAAAGTACTCTTTCCATTGGCTTCTATGGAACGAGAGATGATGTCGTAAGCCACTGAACTGGTTTCACCCTCATCAGGAAGGATACCATAGTACAAATTGAATAGCAAGATGGAATATTCAAATGTCATTGAATATTATCGAGGGGGTCAAATTCCAGATTTCCAGGTTTATGGACTTGAATAGCTTGGCTGACACATACTACTCGATCCTTGTACTAGCAATGGCGCCTCTACCCAATTTCTGAATGAATAATCAATTCGAATCATAACTATTACAAGTTATACACAAGAGAAGTATTTAAAGCAGAAATAAGAAAGTTGAAAAAAGAAAATGATGATATCGATCGTCATGTGCATGTAGATTAATTTGTCTAGACGATATATCAAACTCAAATAATCTACTATATCTCAATCGACTCCCCTTTTTCTAACTGGACTATTTGTGACTGGCTATGTGCAATCTTCTCTCCAAATAGCATGTTGTTGCCAGATCCCTCCCATCATCTCTCTTTCTTAACCTTTAGTCTTATCACCATGAACCTCTTAATATGGATGAACAAAAATAATTTGGTACATGGTTCAAAGACTATCGGTTATTGAAATCTGCTCTAAAGCATCATCTCAAACCCAAGAACACCTCCAAGCCCAGAACAAAAAATCATCCTCTCGAAATTCTGCTCCACTTAGCTACACCTGGTCTCCCCCCACTATTGGTTGTGTCAAATTAAATGTTGATACTTCTTTTTCAGATGGTAAAGCATCTATCTCTATCGTTGCGAGAAACCATTGTGGGTTTATTTTATTTGTTACATCCGATCAGCTACAATCTTTTGATCCTACATCAGCGGAAATTGCTGCTCTCAACCTTGCTTTTGACATGGCGCATGAACGCAACTTGGACAAAGCTTTCTTTGAATCTGCCTCGGCAATAGCGGTACTACATGCTACTGAGGAGGACTCTCCCTTTTGGTCTGCGGCTACGCATTTGGACAACATCCATGCATGTAATCAGACATTTACATCCTAACTGGAAAATTCGGAAGGTCCAAGGCTAGACAACACTGCCCATAATTATGAAACTAGAATGTTTATATGAAACACTTGACAATATATTCAATTGATGAAGAATACCAATTAACATGCGAAAAAGATGCATTGCAGATTTTGAAGTTGAATGTTTTCAAAGTATAAAGATGTATCTGATGGTTCTTAACTCATCGGAAGAATACTTTTCGTATGTCTAATATAGTTCAATTCAAAACTATTAATTGCATAACTACAAAAACTATATACATTTATAGCACAACATTTCTATTAAGTTTAATTACTCAATTCGTTATTTTTTTATTACGTTTGAAGTCATTATGTGAAGATTATATATTCACTCCATTTATTTCAATATATTATTTAATAAAATAATAATAATAGTGTGACGCGGTTCCTAGTAAATCATATAAGAAAAAAAATTGAAAAATTATATTAAAATATTATAAATATCAAATTATTTAATTTCAATTTTTAATTTTTTTGTTTGATATCATTTAGAAGTAATTTATGAAAAAAATATAATTAAACATTTGATCAGATAAAAAAATACCATCGATGATTAGTGTATTAATTAAAATTGTCAACTACTAAGAGCAGTACTCCCCACATGGTTGCATTGTAGCACGGATCAAGCAACTAATTACAAACTCATACTACTATTTTTCTCACATTCAAACAGACAGAATAGAAGTCTCTTCCATTCCCCGCCTTGAAAATTACAAACTTATTTGTCTTCACTTCATTTCCGGAATTAAAAACAGTGCCATTTGTACGTAAGGTTTCATGAATTGTTTAGTGTTTTAGTGTTTTGTCTGACTCACATAAGGAAATCAAAGTGAATTACTATTTCCGTTTTACAATATTTACACCATTTTAATTCATGCACATCAGAAAATTTTAGCTTAATTTTCACTAGTACATCATAACTTTGATTATACATCATATACAATGAGGGTTCATTGACCTTTGAAAAAATCTCTTCTTCATTATATTTCATATGGGGGAGTTATAATTAAGGTGGTCAGCGGAAGGGAGTTGGGTAGGTGAACGGAGAGATGCAGGGTTCGATCCTCATAAGGCGGTTTAGGTATGGAGATATAAGGTGGTTTATTTTTTTTTAATAATCGAACCATTACAATTTCACAAGTAGCATTACAAAGCTAGTAATAAATTATAAATAATCCCGCACTTGGCGAGAATTGAACCTATGACCTCTAGTGTCATGACACCTCAGTCTAACCAATTGAGCTAGACCTCATTGGTAAACTAGTAATAAACTATAAAGAATCCCGCACTTGGCGAGAATTGAACCTATGACCTCTAGTGTCATGACACCTCAGTCTAACCAAGGTTTATGATATTTATATAATTGTATTGTAGTAGTTGTAAGAGCATTTACAACAGTTTCCCTATAAATAATTTTTAAAATCGTTTTAAACTCGTCCCCTATAATATTTTAAGTGCGTATTTAACAATTCACTAAAATCAGATTCCCTTTTAGTGATTCAATATAAATAATAATTTTAATAACCACATATTCTAAATATAATATATAAATTAATGATTAATGCACTAAATTGTTTTTAGGCATACACAAGTTTAGACATGTGAAGAGTGTTCCCTATTTATTTAGGTGATCCACACAAGTTTTAGGGAATCTGATTTGTTAAGATTTTAACACATATTTTAACTTTTTGTCAATATTTAAACAAAAAATACAATTTAGGGAAACTGTTGTAAATGTTCTAATATATTTGTTGTTTAAAAAATAATTATATTCCATATCTAACCTGAAATAATGCTATTTTTAGTAACTATAACACGGTAAAAAAAGATCTAAAATAATAAACTTGCCCAATAATAAGTGTAGGATCATTAATTAATTCTCATTGATTTGATTGATTTGATGTGACTGTTAACTACTGATTTTAAAACTGATTTTTTTTTTTTTTAAGAAATTAAATTCAATATCTTCAAACTTAAATTAAGCTTATAACAAATTGGTATGTGATGAATTTTCATACAACTCCTCCCATTTCACATCGGTGTTCAGTTCAGATTTATTAAGTTCAGTTTAGATCGACTAGATACTTATTATTATTACTATTATTTTTTAATTTTTAAAATTTTTTAAAATAATAAAAGATTATATTATCACGTAGAGTAAGAGGGGAGTATAGCAACTAGATTTTATTAAATATTTTTGATATAAAATTATTATTATTATTATTATTATTATTATTATTATTATATAAATAAAAAACAACGAAAGTTTACACAAAATTAGAGGGCAATCGATAAACAAGCTGGGCTCCCACTCCCTTAGCAATAGCAAAACTAATCTTAGGGAAAATATGATGAGCAGCATCCGCTCCAGTACCCTGAGCCAAAGTGAAACCCCGGACTCTCTGACAAGCAACTCAACAACATCAACATCCAACTCCCCAAGTGTCGAGAAAGAGAAAGGAAGGAATCCATACCCCTTAGCTACACACAAGTCCCGATAATTCGCACACTTGCGCTTGGCAGCATCAACAACCGCATGTTCAGGCACAAAGTTCACCATCCCAAACTGAGTCAAAGGGGAAGACCCGGTCAAATCCACACATACATTCCGCCCCCTATCCCAAGCATAAAGGAGCAAGTCTGCATGACGGAGGGACCTGTCACTCCCGTCACTCAAATCAATATCGACTTCCTTACCAGCGGAAATGCAAGATCGAAAACAAACATCCAAGAGAGTGTCACGAACGAGGTTATGTCGGTGCTTGATAGCCACCATCCCAGCACACGACACCGCATGATCACCAAACAGATCTCCATCAAAAACCCGAGAGCAAGTAGAACAGAACGAAGACACCGGAAAAAAGGCAACACCAAGCCGATAACCTAGAACACACCTGTAAGTCCTCCCGTTCATAGTCTGTCCCTAACCAGAAATAGAAACTACACGCAACCAATCAGAAGAAAGGGCACCTCGCTGAGACTTCCAAAGAGCTACCTGACGAGGGGATAAAGAGAAACAGATTCCGCAGAAGCAGCAACCTTCGTGAAATATATATTTGCCAGTCTCTTCATAAGTCTGGGGGCAGCGATCTCAGGGGTTACTCCAAAGGTCAGAACCTATGGTCTCGACAAACAAAGACAGACATCATCAAAAGCAGGTCCAAGAGAAGTGCTAAATTTTATTATCAAGTAAAGTTAGATGGGAGTCTAGCAACAAACTGTGCTCCCACCCCTTTCTGAATACAAAAGCTTAGTCTATGAAAAAAAAAAACACCACTCTTAGAATTATTGGAGTGGCTAACTGAAAGATGCTTGAGGCGCGAAAGTGTAATCAAAGTCTCCTGGTCAAGTTCCCCAAATGTAGAGAAAGCAAAAGGAATGAATGAGTACCTGTGCTCTGCACATTTAGAGGAATACTTCCGTTTCTCCTTCTCTACGACATTGTGCAATGCCATCCCAGGGGCCCCAGAGCTCACCCCATCACCCGCAAAAGGAGAGACACTCGTCACATCCAGTCATGCATCTTTGCCTTGGGACTAGTTAAATTTAATAAAGTATAAGTTTTGAAAAATAACATAAAGCGGCATAATTATAATTAATAAGTGATTCCATTTTATTTATTTGACATAAATAAGTGACAATCTCATTACATTCATTTTGGGGTCGTAAACGAGTATTGCAAGTGTAGGTAGGGCTTTAACCGAGTCGAGCTTTTTTCAAGCTGCTAGAGTTCGGCTAAAAAAAGCTCGGCTCGAAACTCGATTATTTGAGTTCGAGTTCAAGCAAAAATTCTAGCTCGTTTAGTTTATCGAGTCGAGTTCGAATATTGAAAAGTTCGGCTCGAAAGCTCGACGAGCTGCTAGAAAATAAAATAAAAATATACTCATCTGTTTTTCTGGATTCTATACGTTTGTTGTTGATTTTTTTTAGTCTAGTTTGACCTTCAATAAATCCTAAATTAAACCGTAAAAATAAAATGTGAAATGATATTATGAAAGTCTAGTCACTCTATTTTCTTAATATAAGTTTATTAATTTTTTTTATTGTTTGATTTAGGATTTATCGAAGGTCAAACTAGGCTAAAAAAAGTCAACAAAACAAACGTATACAATCCAGAAAAACAGATGAGTATCTATTATTTATTTTATATGTTATTTATTTTTTTTTATATATATATATATATATATATATATATATATATATATATATATATATATATATATATATATATATATATATATATATATATATATATATATATATATATATATATATATATATATATATATATATATATATATATATATATATTAAAATTATTTATTTATTTAATTTTTATTCGAGTTCGAATAAAAAATTATGTGTCGAGCTCGAACTCGAGTCTAAGAGTTAAAGCTCGATCGAGCTTGAGTTCAAACCGAGTGTTTATAATTCAAATTCGAGCCGAGCCTTATCAATGCTCAACTCGACTCCAGCTTTTAGCTTAAGTGAAGTGTAGGCTTTTGAGTCTTGGTTTCTTTGGTGTTGCTTGGTGCGCATCACTTGTCCACATTATATTTACTTGTAAAATTGTTTATGAGAAATAAATTCTTTTACCGTTTAAAAGAAAAAATATTCATTTTATTGTGTATCATGCACCCAACAAAATTCTGGCTGGCATGTATTGAAAAGTTAAAACCCTAACAAATAACCAGAAACCATACATACCATGGCAGTATATATATATACAAACAATAAATCTGACGAAATGAATAAATTTCTTCCCACCAAACAAAACTTCTTCTTCTTCTCCTTTATAATTTCATTTTCCTGAAAAGTTCGGAGAGAAAATAGGCATTAATGGTGGCACTTATATAAGTGGGTGAGGCTGCATTTAAGATGACAGGCTTGAGAGTTTTTGGTTAGCTATCCTTGTTCTCCTCATCATCATCATCATCTCATTCATTCATTTCTTTTCCTCTTTGATTCTACATGTACATTTCTTTTCATCAATTCACAAAACCAAATTCATTGACTCAATCTTGTTTCATTGACTCATTCCATGCAGATTCATTATACATTGACTACTAGTACATTCATCTGCACCAGAGAAAGAAATCAATCATCATGATTTTTATGGTAGTACTACACTACTACCAGTACTGAATACTGATCATCATCATCTATCATCAATTGTGTTTTGGATTCTGTGCTGATTAATTGCACTCCAACTACCTCAACTCCTCTGTTAACTCAAGAATTGAACAGCACAAGGAAAGGAAAACAGAAACAAAAAGACTTGTCTACTGTCATTTTCCAACTTTTAATTTTCTGTTTGGAGATATATTAAGAGCTGGCCTATGTGTTTATCTTTGATTCTTTGTTTAATGGTCTCATCTCATACTAGTCAGGTGTCTTAATTTCTTTCTTTCTTGGCACTGAATGAGATGAGAATTAGTAGAGCTACTACAAACATGAAATCATTTTCAATAACTTTTCCAATCCACTCTATTGGACTTTTAGGACTACTACTACTATCAATCTTTCTTGTCTTCTTGCCCCAACAATCTTTTGCCATTTCCAATCCTGTAAACTTCACAAGATATAATGGACAAGTTAGCAGCTTGAGGCTTGCAAGGATACAAAGGCATCTTGACAAGATCAACAAGCAATCACTTTTAACCATTCAGGTATGTATAATGTATGTATGTAAATATGTATATAAATTTCTCAGTTTTGACATGCTTCTTTTATGGGATTTTTCTTAATGTTTGTGTGTTTTTCTTCAATTTTTTGTAGAGCCCAGATGGAGATATTATTGATTGTGTTCATATAAAGAAACAGCCTGCATTAGATCATCCTCTTCTCAAGAATCACAAGATTCAGGTACCATTTGATTAATTAGTCCCTTTTTTCTTAATTTTCCGGTTTGTATCTGGGGTTGGATTCGACTATATGAGCATTTAAGGGGAATTAAAGAGTCTTGATAACATAGCATTTTAGAAAAACTTTTGGTTCAGGTCAAAATTCCCTGTTTACAATGGTGCGAAAAGAGTTTACTAGAGTGAATCGCTTTGATCGTACGTGTCCATCCCACAATAGTCGTAATAATCGTAGGAAGATATAAACTTTAAACTCAATTGCTTAATTTCTGGCTATCTAATGAGTTTTCAACTAAATGTGATTAACAATGTACGCAGAGAGTACCACCAGATATGCCAAAGGCAAACAAAATGGTGAAAATTGATGGTGTAAGGGACACTAAGAGTAGCAACATTAGTGCACAAGGGCTCAAGCAAATGTGGCACGAAAACCGTAAACGCTGCCCAAAAGGCACCGTGCCAATAAGGCGGAGCTCAGTTCATGATGTTCTGAGGGCTAAATCTCTGTATGATTATGGCAAGAAACAGAGCAAGTACATGCCTGCTAGTGCCAGGCGAGCCGCACCGCCTGATGTTGTGAGCGGCAATGGCCATGAGGTATGCTACATCTCAATTAAAAGGCTAAACAGATTAAGTTCTATTGAATCTTTAAAAATAAATTAAAATTTTAGAACTCGATACAAGTGTTGCGATCTTGATGTGCTAAACCTTACCAACTCATATGCTAGTATAATCTAAAATCACTAAATACTTGAATTTTCGCCCTTATTTTTTTGAAGTTATAGTTCATCCAAGTAGCATACCATTATAGTTTATTGCAAGTTGACTTTAGAACTAACATAAGTTTATCATTTTATTGTTAAATCATGTTGTTGAACTTTGAGTGCATATCTCAACATGCAAATTCCCCATGAAAATAGGATCTCGAATTCTTGAATGATAACTTAGTACTGCAATTTTATTGATTATGCCAGAGAGGACATAACTCATATTTTCAAGAACATGGGGTAGACAAGCAATATCTATAGGAAATTTTTTAATGTACAGTATTAGCAAAAGATACCCCAGAATTTGTTGAACAGTATGTTAAAATGTGCTTTCTTTTGTTTGTTGTGATATAAAAAGCACGCGATAGCATTCACATCAAGATCATCCGAGGTGTATGGTGCGAGAGCAACAATTAACGTGTGGAATCCGTCAATTGAAGTGGTGAACGAGTTTAGCTTGTCTCAAATTTGGGTTCTATCGGGCTCGTTCGATGGAGACCTCAATAGCATTGAAGCCGGTTGGCAGGTACTTACTGTCACTCCACATTATTCGAAAGTTTAAAGATAGACATATGTACAAAATAATATACTCGTGGAGTTTGGACTTGTAGAATAGATTGTGACCGATGGTCTAAAAGTCAAAACTCTGGAGAAGTTCAAATCTTCGTCAGCTGATTGATGTAGTACTATAGTACTATTCATTCAGTCCTGTTGATATGATAAATTTCATTATAGGTTAAGTTATAATTTTCGGAGTATCTATTAATTTTGATATGATAAATTTGAAAGTTTCTGAAGCTTTGATCATTGTACTAGTCAGGTTAGTCCGGAGCTCTATGGGGACAACCGGCCAAGACTATTTACCTATTGGACGGTGAGTCTCCAAAATTCTTACTAATTACCTAGACTTTCATCTATTAAAACAGTTTCGAATTTCAAAAAATCACATTTCTTGACTTCCGTACATTTTATTAGAGATTGAAACATTAACTTTAATAAATGTAGTTTATACTTGTAACTAGACATGGCTTAGAGTTGGATCCTTAACCAGGGGTGATTTGTACTGAAGAAAGTTCCAAGCCATATGCAAACTTATTTTTACTTAAAAAAGTCAACTGAAACCTGTCTTCTAATTAATTATGTAACTAAACTATGTCTAAGCACTCGATGGGTTTTTATGCTACTACAACACATGAGAGTATGTACGTGTACTGTGTACACATAGAATTACAGAATATTATGAACCATTACAGTGTGTTTTTTTTAATCAGCAAAATTATACTATTAATTAATCAGAACATGTACAAGAGAGGTCAAGTGCAAGTGGTATACACACTTGCAAAAATTACATCAAGATCAAATCTAGTAGATGCATCAAACTTGCATAACCATTACGGGCGAAATAAAACTTGACCAACTCCGCGTCTAGAATGTCTGTCTAAGGATAGGGGCCGAGAGTAAGGGGCTCACGGATGGGCAGTGTGTTGTAGCATAAACGAAAACAAAATGAAATTTTCAACTTCTTGAAAAGAGCAAAGGAGTAGTAGTGTATATGCCAAGCAGTTTAATTAAGCACATGAAAGTTGTACTAATCGAGAAGCTTACATTAATATTACTACAACTGTGTATTAATGATAGCACATTAACCATGAAAATTGATGCATCTCCCAACTGTATGAATGTTGGTGTGGTCCATAAATATGAAATAAATTCTAGAAGATTGTCTGTTTTGCGAAATTCACTCAATTTAGTTTCTCATTTTCTAGAAGTATACGTGTATTTAATAACTGCATGTGCAATGCCAATATAAATTGTGGAATCTCTTGGAATTCAGAAAAATTTAAATTATTGGGAATTGCATTTATTTTCCTTTTTCCTCATTCATTCATTCATCAAGTTGTAAAATATCCATCTTAAATGTGCACTAAGCGAAAGTCTTACCTACTTTTTCCTGCATTTGAATGTTGAGAATCCTTTGGTTAGATTCAACCATTGGAGTAGTACATTGTTTATTCTATGATACAATGTCCCGTGTTACATGATACTTTAATGTATTGTACAAATGCAATGTTGCACATAGTATAGTTATAGGTCGACATTAGTCATGTAGTAGTCCTGAGGTTGAGTTGAATTATTCACAGTCTCTGTGTGTATATTGCAGAGTGACGCTTATCAAGCGACTGGGTGTTACAATCTTTTATGTTCGGGATTTATACAAACAAACAATCGAATAGCAATTGGAGCTGCCATTTCTCCAGTGTCATCATTAGGTGGAAACCAGTATGATGTCACCATCCTTATATGGAAGGTAAACTAAACCATCTCAAAATCATAAATTTCATTTTTTATAAGCTTTAAGAGGATCAAACATGGCCCTAACTATTTCATTTTCCTTGGATTGATGTAGGATCCGAAGTTGGGAAATTGGTGGATGGGATTTGGTGATAATACGCTAGTAGGCTATTGGCCCACTGAGCTTTTCACCCATTTAGCTGACCGGGCCACAATGGTTGAGTGGGGAGGAGAAGTCGTAAATTCTCGAGCCAATGACATGCACACGAAGACACAAATGGGATCGGGACATTTTGCGGAAGATGGGTTTGCGAAAGCAAGCTACTTCCGGAACCTCGAGGTCGTGGATTCGGATAACAGCCTCAGCTCGGCCCGTGACATTTCAACCTTGGCAGAAAACGCAAATTGTTACAATATCAAGAGCTCCTACAACAATGAATGGGGCACCTATTTTTACTATGGTGGGCCTGGGAACAATCCAAACTGTCCATAGCCCAAACAATGTTAGAAGAAAAAGCTCAATTGCATATTCTTTGCTATTTTAGTCCTTCAAAATGTAGAATTTCATCATCATCCCAAAAAAGAAAGTGTATAAAGTTTGCTATTTCCAGCCATGTTTTTTGCTAGTCCAAAAAAGCATTTGAAGTTTTGTCCAGTGTATGTACTAATAAGCATTAAACATGTAAGGAAATAGCAACATTATGTGATTGTATTATTGAAAAAAAATGTAATTGTTGTGATCTACAATGAATGATTCGTTATCTCGTGGTTTTATTCATAATGTTTTGTTTCCCTTTCTCCATCAAATTGCAACGGGTCAAAGTTAGTAAAAATTATGACTAGATTGTAACTAATCATAACAAAGTACTCCACTATATTGCTAGAAGTCTAAAGTACCTGATAGAGTAGATTTATAATATAATATAAAAGTTATTATTTGAAGGTATTAGATAAAATGTAGTAATGGATTTTGAATTGCATGTGAGAATGCATAGTCTACATTTAAAGAAGGTATACTAATACTATATGGCTTCATCAACCGGCAAAGTAACAAATATATAATAGATAATCCGTTTTCAAAAAAAATTAGAAAATGTGAACCGTTTTATCTACAAAGAAACTAATCAGATTGTTGACTATTTGGCTAATGAAGCAAGCTAAAGAACGGTTGTAATGGAATTTCTAACTCTAATAGTTGTATGGATTGTGCGTACGATGTAGCTCATCACATTTTAGATTTACATTTTGTAGCATTTTAGATTCACATTGACGGTCATTAACAACTTTTGAACACCAAACCGAAAGTGAAGCGTGGTTAATTGTTTGGGAACCGCTAAAAGGACCAAAGTAATATTTTTGAAACGGGCGGTTCAAATAGCAATTAGCCAAGAAGAGGGTTTTAGGCTTCAAAGGGTTTTTGCACAGAGAATTGGATGCAGAGTGAGTTGAAGAAGAAGAAGAAAAGATGAAAGAAAGAGAAGAAGAAAACTTCGTTACACCCGGCGAAGTATTGGGGAAACTTTCAGATCTCAAACCAGGTGCCGGAACTTATGTCCACGACAAAACTCTCTACGCCTGCCTCACCGGATTCCGCTCCCTCAACCCTCCTCCACCTGATTCTTCCGACCCGGTAATCATCTCTCAAATCAATTGGATTGTTGAATGATACTATTTACGACGTTTTTGCTTTGTTCTTGATGGGTTTTTCCCCAAGTTGTTATTAGAGGTCAATGTTGGTGGAATTATGATGATAGTGAATTTATGACATTTTGTGCATTTTTTTCTTGATGGGTTTTGTTAACTTGTTATTTTAGGCCAATTTTGGTAGGATAGATTATACATTTCTGTGTTTGTAGATCTGGGGATTATGATGATACTGGATTAACCGAGACGTTGTGTATTTCTGTCTGTCTATTGTTGTACTGTTGTACAGAGGCCTACTGTGGAGGTGACGGGGGATAAGGCGCATGGTCCAGTTCCAGAGACCGGTGCTATTGTCATTGCAAGAGTAAGCTTGTTTTATTCACTGCTCTTGGATATCGTTTTACAATGTTGGTTTACTTGGTAGGCATTAAACTAAGATTTGATGCTGTATAACTAAGATTTGAATATTCACTAGTGAATATGCATACGAGTGTAGTACCCAAAAACCGCTGATAAGTTATGAAAGTAATGGTTTGTATGCTACGATTATTTATTTCTTGCTGTGATACCAAGGTGAATATGAGCTGACTACGCAAACTAGTTTCTTCTGATTTTTTAAGCTGAAAGCATGTCCTACGTTTTTTTCTTGTCGCTTGTTATGCAAACACTTTCATTCATTAGTTTCGTACCTGATCATGATGCAGGCATGGTAATTTAGTTCTTCCCCCGGGGTTTGCCCTTGACTTATGATCTGTTCTCTTTGTGACAGGTAACGAAAGTGATGGCGAAATTGGCTTCAGTAGACATAATGTGTGTGGGTCCCAAATCTGTTCGCGAGAAGTTTACAGGCACTATTAGGTACGCCACGTGTGGTGCTTGGCATCTGTATTTTCGAAATTATCTCTTAGGTATTTATGGTCCTTACGGGTGGTGATAACCATATTGTTGCTTGATCTTTCCGATGAAACTGATGTGGTAATAGTTTCACACTTTTATTTTAGTTTTTTCGTTACCAGTGATTTGTGCCAAGTTATTAGTAATGTTCTTAAGCTCTTGGTTATGCTGACCTTTATATGGTATGCGGTATGAACTGGGTAATAGACTAAGCTAGTTGTTTTACATGCTTGTACTATACCAAGGCTTTTGGCAGCTTTATTCTTTGACTTCACATGATCACATTCATAAGCCCATTAAACTGGAATTTGTTTAGGAATAAATATGTTGCAACTGTCTGCACCCTATTACCAGTTGGATGCATTTCATTGTGTTTTCTACCTAAAAGCGTACCAAAGTCAATAGTATGATTTTACTCGCTTAGTGTCTTTCCTCGGTACATTGTCATATGCTTGAACTTGTATTATTGATTGAATGTTAATTCATGGTTATGAAATTATGAATGTTTGACAGGCAACAAGATGTCAGAGCAACTGAGATTGACAAAGTAGAGATGCATTCTTCCTTCCGCCCGGGTGACATTGTTAAAGCTATCGTTGTATCCTTTGTTCCTTTATGCTGATATAATTAAGTTTTTATACTGTTGAACATGGAATTTCACAGATTTCATTGCATAATACATGGTAGTATATTACTATATTACCTACTAACAAGACGAGCTTTTTCAATACAGTAATATTTAAAATATGAAAACGACAAGATGATGCCATTGGAATTTTGGAAAGCTCATTTCTTCATTTTCTTAGAGTTGATTTTCTCTATTCCCTGTTATCCTTAACTTTCTTAGTTATCGCTTGGAGATGCACGGGCTTATTATTTGTCTACTGCTAAAGATGATCTTGGTGTTGTTTCCGCAGAAAGTGCAGCCGGTACGAATGTCTTCTATCCCTTTTTCTTATAATATCAGTCTCTCGCCATTATTCTGAGTATGAACTGCTCTGAGAGACAAGGTTCTTTAGTGATATAGTATGCCTTGATAATTAGCAAGCATTGGATGCTTGGCTATATTGTTCCACATGTTGTAACCTACCTTGCGTTGTCGGCTTGTCTGATTCAGCTCCATGACCAGTCCTTGTACATAGATTGGCATCTTATCTGAGAGTTTAATGTAGTTATGTTTCCACTAGCCCTTCATAGTGCTACACTAAAAAGCACATAGCTGACTTGATAAACGCACATACTTTGACAAATTGTTTTTATTTAAAGGGCGTTTACTTAATTCAGAACTGCGGAAACTTAAATGAAAAAAAAAAGAGAGATTTTAGTGAGTTATTGGAGAATCTGTCACTTGTTTCTTAGGTGGTTCGACTTAAACACTGACAAAGCTATAAAAACTGTGCTTAAGTTCAAGAAGATAAGGTAGAAAGTCTGAACAGTCGTTTTCTTTTCAAGCTTTCTAGTCTCAGGCAAAGAAAACAGAAATTATCTTTACAAATACCACGTCACTTTTGCTAGTTAAAGGAAAAAAGAAGCTAGAAACTAATTTGCATAAGCAGTTTCAATTGCACACACACTTTGTGTCTTATTAGATGTCCCAAGTTGTAAATTTAAGGTCACATGCGATTGCAAGTAGAGAATCTGGGAAATTGTAGGTATCTAGGATAAACAATCAAGCATATCTTGTCAGACTGAATTTGACCCTATATAATCTCGTGATTTCTAATTTCAACGTTTCTTATAAAATCAATCTATTGCCTCTGTTCCGAATCTTCTGATTATGAATTATTTCAAAAGGCAGGGTTCTTTAGTGATATAGTAGGACTTGATGATTAGCAAGTACAGGTCCTACTGGACTCTTGGCTATATTATTATGCATGTAATATCACATATCTGGCATTGCCATCTTGTCTGATTTCTCTCCATGATTAATCCTTGTACATAGATTTGCATCTTAGTATCTGAAAATTTAGTATAGTTATGTTTCCTCCTGCCCTTCATAGTGATTAAGTTAAGAAGCGTATAGCTGACTTGACACAAGCACACACTTTGCAAATTGTTTTTATTTAAAGAGCATTTTCTTAATTCACAATAATGAAACTTAAAAGGAATAAAAAAAGGCCTGATTGAGTTATAAGAGGTTCTGTCATTTGTTTGTGGAGGTGGTTAAACACTGTCAAAACTATAAAAACTGTGCTAAGTTCAAGAAGACAAGTTAGAAGTCTGAATACGAACCAGTCTTTACTTTTCAAGCCTTCGACAGCATAATTTTAGCCAAAGAAAACTTTGCATAAATAGTTTCAATTGCGCACACTCACACACACACACACACACATCGTTTCAACTTCTAAATTTAAGGGTACATGTGATTGCCAGCAGTGTGAGAATCTGGGAAATTGTTAGGGACCTAGGATAACTAACAATCAAGCATATCTTGACAGCAAATCTGACACTGAAATTTTTTGTGATTTCTGACTTGCGTGTTACGTTTTTATATTTTATATATGCAGTAATAAAGATAGGGAATTACATATTCAGTTACCTTGCTACTTGTTTTCAGATTAGTTTGTACACCGGATCATGCTCGTGTTAAATTGCACAATATTTTGCTCATTCTTTCAAAATCTTAATCCTGATGACATTTTATAGGGGCAACCATGGTTCCTATAAGTTGGACAGAGATGCAATGTCCTGAGACTGGTCAAATCGAGCAGAGAAAAGTTGCCAAGGTTGGAGCTTAACTGGTAGAAGTTGATGTTCCTGCAAATCTTCTCAGTTCTCACAGATACAACTTGTGCTTGTAGGTTAATCTTTACCTATTGCTGTTATGATTAATGATACATGTCAATTCTGTGGTGTAATTTTAGGAAATTACTTTACAGGAATATCTGGGTGGAGATATAACTCATTTTGTTGAAAAATCCATACTCTATATAATATAATTATGAGAAAGGCCCTTATCAAGATTATGACTAAATGAGCTTTTAGTGAATTCTTGGAATTATTAGTTCTTTCTTCCATTACTTTGCTCTGTTTTGAATAGCTATTTCTCGTTGGATGTTGTCATGTTTCATCGTCTGTCATTCAAGTAGTCCGTTTGCTCAGTTCATTTTCTGTATAGCATCCTATAGATCAGAAAAACCTGATAACTAACCATAGCATTAGCATCTGAGCGTGATACATAGATGATGCAGTTATACAGCCTATATTCTTGCTGACCACAGAAATAGCAAATGAGCTTGACCGATAGCTTATTATAGGTGTCACCCTCGAATTGAATATCCCATTTGAGAAAGTCTTAGTTTGAATATTCTGAAGATACCATTTTGCTCAGCAGAAGCAAGCAATGGTATCCATGTTTGGTTACCTAACATGCTACAATAAGACATTTTTGTGGCAAGTAGGGGGATACTTGATCACCTCATCCCTTTGGACTTTATTGCTTTGCTTATACATTATCAAAGGCCTAGGCTACATTTTCCTTGAGAAAAAAGCAGTCTAGAATCTTGTGATAATTAATGCCAAGAAATGGATTCCAATGGGTGTCACAGCTTATGCAGACAGACAACAATATTTTGTTGTAGATTTGACTGTGTCATGAATATGAATATATGATGTAGCCAATTATCTATCTATTAAGTAGTATTAACTAACCCATTGATTGTGAGATTATTGACTAATCTTTGGTTAATGTGACCAATTCTCTTTTGAGAGGTCAAGTTTGAAGTGAGATTAAGCCTCTTGGGTTTCAATTATGGCTTCATGACGCATATGTTTAGCCTTTCTGGATTATATTTATTTCTCAAATAGTACATATATCCTTGTCGAGATGAGCTATGTCCATTGTCTGTTTTTCTTGGTGTGTATTACATCTACATCATCCAATTGAGTTTACTCTTTTTTTTTCTCTTCTTTCGAATCAATGCACATTCTAAATCAAAAAATCTGAACCCGGTTATAGAAATTTGAACTTTAAAATAGAATTCACCACGAGTTCTATTTTGAAATTCTCTATTTAACGATCAAGAAGCGTTTATTAGATACTACATGCATAAAAAGGTAGGTAGATATAGAAATATTAGATCCAGAGTTCGATTCGAAAAGATGGGAACTACTAATTATACGGTGGGGGAAAAAAAAAGTTCTAACATGCATGTTAGATTTTCCAATATGGAAGCTCATTGGCTCTAAATCTCTAATGAATATTGAATATTCAGTTGTCAATGTATGTAAATTATACTCCCTCCATCTCACAAATCATTACCCATTAGGGTTAGCGTGCAATTTAATAAGAAACAATAGAGTAGTATAAAGTTAGTAGGGCATGTTAATATTTTAGTTAAAATGGAGTTGTTAAGTACAAAGTTGTGGTAAAGTTGTAATATAGTGGACAAAATAATATTTTTAATGTGTGGGTAGCTTACATTTTAGTAAATGGGTATATTTTATGGGACACCTACAAATAGAAAGTGGGTATATTTTATAAGACCGAGGGAGTAGTAAAAATCATTATGCTTAAAAAAAAAGTGAGTTTTGGCACACGCAAGTACCTATATATTATGAAGTTGATATAACTGAAGTGCACTTTATGGTGAAATCATGACTTGAAAATTTATTTAGAAAGTTATAATCTACAAACAAATGGCTTAGAAACAATTGTACGTTATTCTCACCGGAACGAATTACATGAATTCATAATTGACATACATGTGTGAGACTAAGTATGTGATCAAACATCTTATTATATTTATATTCATGGTAGAGATCATGAATTACCATAAAAAATTACGAACCATGAAGTTATGTTTTCTTTTTAGGAAACGGTAAAATATTATTAATAGTAACTCAAAAAGATACAAAGGGAGGTGCATAAGAAATGCGCAAAAAACACATTCAATCTCAGAGCAATGAGTATAAAAACATGTTCAAACATCGAACCCGTTATGACTGTATCAAAACTTGGCCAACCCCCTCGTCTAGTATGTCTAACTTACTAGCAAGAAGCCAAGAGTAAGGACACAAACCAAATCTAATCAAGTCCAATAGAGTGGAATATATTTCGTTGCAAGTTTAGAGAACTTAGCTAAAATGAAAAATGATGAACTATATTGGGATACGGAACAATCACGAGCAAAGGAGGGCGCATGATATATCCCCAAATATGCAATAAGACCAAACAAAGCAGCAAATTACAACAAACAACAACACGACCTGACTAGAGTAAGAGACTAATTTAATAATCACAGGATCACCTCTAGAAACCTCCCAAAGTATTAGTAGCAACCTGATTCAACCAGGACCCCACGAATATAATTAAGTCCAGCACAATGTTCATCATCAACAAAGAGAAGGCACGCTGAGTAGACCAGAACCGATAATGGTCAGCAAATGACAGAAGACCTTAACACCAGCCAGAGAGTAGGAAATAAAAACCAGTCCGACAAGTTAAAACCTTTCTTGATTTTACCTTTCGCCCGTAACCAATTCCAAAGATTAATCTTCACACGATCAGCAACCTCAGATGCATTCTGGTCTTCGTTCTTGAAGATAATAATGTTCCTAGCTTTCCATACGCCCCAACACGTAGATTGAATGACTGCCGCAGCTTGATAATTCTTCACAGAAGAATTCGTCAGCCATGAACCATCGAAAATCTCAACCAGAGAAGAAACCGGGGCAGTAGGTGATTCCAAGACAACTTGCGATGAGCGACCAGATTACAATCGCGAAAGAGCAGCCACGGAATAGATGGTCCGCTGTTTCATCTTCGATCCAACAAAATCTACATAGCCGCATGTTTGCATATGAATGATATCTCGCCTTTTCAGATTATCCAGACGATTCCAAACTAACTTCCACATAAAACCATTAATCTTCAAGGGTAAAGAGTTAATGCAAACTAGCTGCTTCCAATCAACCTGTTCAAGTAACAACTGGCTACCATTTGTCGATAAAAAGACTTCCATTTGAGCGTCATCACCAATCTTTGCAGAATACGAATTGAGACCACCTGAGCACCAAAACCAATCATCATTTTGTGAAGAATTAACACGGTCAGAATGATTACAAAGTTATGTGGATGATTCGAAGCCTTACTTATTAAATTCCTACTGTCATTAAAATAATTTAACAGAAAACTAAAATAAATACAAAACCTAACTGAAAATGATGTAATTTGTAAGAAATGAGAGAAGGGAGTGAGAGAAACGTGAGGGCCTCCTCATAGCCCCTACCAAGATGGGACAGAAGTACGCCTGAAAATCCAAGGAGGGGAAGAGAGCATCGCCGACAAGAAACATATTCACGTATGGGAGTATTCACCGAGGTTAATTGCATATATTTAGTCCCTTAAGTCTCAGTCCACTTCGATTTTGATCTTCCAAAATTGGTATACGGTCCTATACAAACACGTGTCGTATACGTATTAGTTCTAACTTAATTTTAATTAAAAATGTAATATTGTAATTTATAAAACTATATGAGAAACTATTAATTAATAATATAAGAAAATAAAAAAAAGCAAAAAGAAAAATTTAAAAAAAACAAAACAGAGCTAAAAAGCTCCAGATCGGAGCTTTAAAAGCTCCGTTCATGGAGCTTTTTTAAGCTCCAGGTCGTACCTTTTTTAAGCTCCGGTCTGGAGCTTAAAAAAGCTCCAGACCGGAGCTTTCTCCGGTCATGGAGCTTTTTAGTCCCCATTTGGTTTGTTTTTTAATTATTTTTGTAAATATTAAAAAAAAATTAAAATCTCATTATTATGACTTGGCAGTAAATTAGAGAAGAATTAGTGCAAAATACGGTGAATTAGGACGAATTATAACATTTATACGGTGAATTATACGGTTTGGGGGGCTCAATTCGCCAGTTCGTGAAAACTTAGGACCAAAATCGAAGTGGACTGAGACTTAGGGGACTAAATCTGCAATTAAGCCGAGACCAAGAAGAAGGGTGGCAGAGAGTGGTGTCTAGGAAGCAAAGGGAATAGGAAAGACAACAGATAATCTTCAACAATTCAGTCAATTCGAAATTTCTGAATGTTTATGTCTCAAATTTTCCGGATATCTGGTCGGAAAAGAAGATAAGGGAGGACTTGGGAAAATTTGGGAACATTGTGGCCGTTACAAAATCCAGAAAGAAGAATAAACATGGACAAAACTTTGCTTTTGTTAGGTTTCAAAAGGGGAGGAGGAGGAAGAAATTCTTCTTAATATCAAGAAGTTGTGGGTAGGAAGCTTCAAGCTTTTAGCCACCAGGGCGCGTTTTGATCAATCAACAAGGGCGTCCACTAAAGAAAAGGGGAGAGGGGGATGCACAGAACCCAGGTTGGAGGCACAGAGGGTGGTGGAGGAAATAGCTAACAATGCTTCTGACCAGTTCCCTCCTCTACCAAGTTCTGATAAGCGTCTTGAATTTAGGACGATCGATCAATCGAACCAACTAGAACAGCAGTTGCCAGAGATGGAACCTTGTTTAGTGTTGGAAGCGGAGGATGAGGACCTTTTATGGCTGATTTATGTATCTTAGGGGATACGGTTAGAAGGGTGAAACCAAACCAGTTGGTTAATTTGTTAGAGGTAAATGGGCACAAAGATTTCAAAGTAGCAAAATTCTCTGAAAGTTCATGGGTCTTTAAGCCTCCAAATGCAGCAACTCAGGATGCTTTTCTTATTGAAGAAAAATCATGGTTGGCTCTCTGGTTTGTGAACTTGAGGATTTGGAGTGCTTCGGAAGTGAATCTCAAAAGATTAGTGTGGATTAATGTCTACGGTTTACCTCTCCATCTTTGGAGTTTAGCCTCGCTCTTAAGTCTGGGTAATGAGGTCGGAATCCCAGTTGAAGTTCATCATTCAACTCTGTCTAAGTCTGACTTCCGGAAAGGCAAAGTTTCGGTGGAAACTACCTGTTTGGATCTAGTAAGGGTTAAAACCGTCGTTGTGTCCTCTGGAGTTCGGTTTCCAATCGATCTGGTCGAAGAAGAACAATTGGTAGAAGTTTTCAAGCCAAGTTCTGTTTCAGCTAGCCTACGTAGAACTAGGGTCTATGTGGAACAGAAATCGGATTCGGGGAAATCGAATTTCTACTCCGGCCATTCCTCTTATCCAGACAGTGAAGATGAAGGTTTCTGGGAGGAGGAAGAAGAAGAGGTCATTTTTGGGTAATTTGTTTGGTGGAGAGAGCGTTTCCGAGGAGGGAGAAGCCTTGGGGACTGGGATGGGTCAGAATGAAAGGGACAAGGTCTCTGCTTTAGGAGGACCTAGTACTAGCTAGGTTGCTAGATGATTTGGGAGAGAATTTGAGTCAAATATCTACTATGGTAGAAACTCAAGTGACTTGTTTGGGAAAGCAGAATATATTGTTGCAGAAGATTTGGTCAGAGAAAAAGGGGATGAGGTGGTAGACGGTGGTTTAAAGTCAAAGTCTCCAAGGATTTCATTTGAAATATCCCCAAGACCGTTAAAGGGTTTAGAAAATTCACAAAAAGCTCAGACTGGGCTAGTTGGGCCACCATCGCCTTTAAACGAAATGGGCTTATTGGGTGACAAATCCCATAAGGGAAAAGACTTGGGCCTTGAGCGTTCAAATTTTTTTCAGCGAATTTAGACGAATCTGAGAAAGAGCTTTTAAGATCGGGGGGAGGATTCCTCCTAGTGGATTCTCCCACGCTAACACCAGGGAAAGAGGATGAGGAGTCAATTCCGGTGGGTTAGGAGGATCGACCTGAGGAAGGATTAGAAGGAGAAGAGTTCGTGCTTCTTCAGTTCAATTCAAAAAAGAGTGTAGCTCCCTCATCATCAGACCCGTTCGGATTGATGCCTATAATCGAAGCGGGAGGCCTTGTTTCGGTAATACCTGCAGCCTCTGTTCAGGTGGACACTGTGAATACAGAACCTGTGGAGGAAGGCGCCTCTGGTGAGGGAAAAGGCGCTTCCTCTAAACCTTTGACTGGAGTGATGAAAACCAGAGGAAAAAGGGGAGCTAAGGAAGCAGTAGGAATTAATAGAAGAAAACCGAGGAGAGCCAACGAATCGACCCATAGTGAAAAGTTAGCGGAGTTGATTGATGGAGGTACCTGGCCAAGTGATGTCCAAATACGAGCCTGTAACTCCTATTTCTGGAAAAAGACGACTTCTATAGATGCAGGGGATGCGGTCCAGTTAGCAGTAGAATTGGATCTGTTGAATGAATCTGATAGAGACAAAGTCAAGATTTGTTTTGAGGAGTGTGAGAAGAGAAATAGGGCAGAGATTCAAGGCCTCTTCGTGAAAAATGGTGATGGAAATGATTGTTGTGGTAATGAAGATTTTTAGCCTAAACATTAGAGGTCTTGGGGGAAGGCTTAAAAAGAAAGAGGTTAGGGATTTCATTTCGAACGAAAAGGTGAACTTTGTGTGCATTCAAGAGACAAAGAAAGAGAGTTTCATCCGAAGTGAAGTGGAATTTTTGTCGGGAAATACAAAGGTTGATTGGGTTCATGTGGGGTCGTTAGGAGCCTCCGGAGGTATCCTTAGTATGTGGGACCCAGATGTTTTCTCTAAATCGGCGTTTTGGGATGAAGACGGGGCGTTGTGAATAGAAGGGAAGTGGAAGGGAATATATGTGGTGATTGTTAATGTGTACGCTTCGTGTTTGGAGAGCAAAAGGGAAGTGCTTTGGGAGAAGCTTTTACTTAGGTTTGAGGTGAGCACCACCCCGAGTTGGTGCTTATGAGGGAACTTTAATGCGGTTAGAACTCCGGGAGAGAGGAAAGGGAGGTGTTAGGTTCGGGTAAAAAGAGTATGGAAGCATTCAACTCTTTCATTTCTAAAGCGGGGTTGATAGATTTACCTCTTAGAAGAAGAAAATACACGTGGTATAGATCAAATGGTAGTTGTTGTAGTCGCTTGGGCTGGTTTCTTATTCCGGAAAGATGGTTACAATCTTGGCCAAACTCCTATCAAAGTGGGTTAAAAGAAGACTTTCGGACCACGTGGCAATTTTGCTTAAATAGAATTCTAAGGATTGGGGCCCTAAGCCCTTTCGATTCATTAATGCTTGGACTACTTCGAAAGAGTTCCATGTTATTTTGAAGGAGGAATGGGGGAGAACCGAAATGATGGGGTGGGGGAGTTTCGTAGTGAAAAAAAAGCTGCAAAACTTAAAAGCTAGATTGAAAGCGAGGCACAAGGACCAATTTGGTACGTTGGAAAAGGATATTGATCGGTTGGAAACTTTGCTCGAAACGGAACACTTACGCTTGGAAGAAGCTGAAGTACCGGGTGGGCATAACATGGACCTGTCTCGCAGCTATCAGCAACAGCTTACACGGTCGTTTTTGGGGGAACAGTCGGGCAGCCAGCAACCCTCTGGTCAGGAACAGGTGCGAGTCACTGTAAGCAGTAGCATGCGGCAACCTGGAAATGAGGGAAGCTCTGATCGGGTTGTTACTGGCCAGGCCACACCCATTCCCACGGCAACAGAAAGTCATCGGATTTTTATTATTCTTTAACAAATATAATGTTTTTTTTTTTAATAAAATATAAAATAGTACTACTACTAAGTACCAGCCGATGATGGTACCTTTTCAAGGTTGGCTGATTTTTGATTTGATACACGACAAAACTTAACACACATATAATTGATACTATTAGCAAATTAAGTATTTTAATAAGTAGTATATTTTGCGTTAATCAATATAGATCCGTCAAATCGCGTTCCATTATCACTAACTTAAAACTTTTTCTAGTTTTCACGTCCGGCAATGTACATCTACCTGTCTTGTTTAGTGTTTACAAATTACACAACCAACGAGGAGTTCTATCATTTTTATATTGACATTCATCAGCTTTGCCGGGATAATTTTGAAACTATTTGTCATATTTATTGTTATTCATCTATCTATATAATATATAAAAGCAGAATTTACATTCTAAAAATATCAACCAATCAGAATGTTCCAATCCACGTGGCATTTTCTCAATTAGTTGGATAAAAATTCAATTTAATTCACTATCTAAAGTAATTATTATTATTTTTTTTTTAATTAAACTATTTTATTCAACCCTAAATTCTACATTCCTAAATATAGTCAATCAGTTTTTTTCATGCTCATAACAGTACTCATTCGCCTGTTTGGTGCCAACCAATAACATTCAAATCCTACGTGGCATTTTCTCATTTAATTGAATTAAAAATTAAAAATTCAATATGAACCTACAACTCTTCATTGTCTAAAATATAAATATAGTCATTCGTTAAACTTTATTTCAATACACAAAACAAATTCTAAACCCAACCAAGCCTAATAAATTGAAGACTAAATATAGCCATATGTTCTAAAATTTCCACCGAAATTCAGATTAACTAAATATAGGCATATGACTAAATATAGCCATGTGCATGTTCTAAAATTTCCACGGAAATATAGAACATAAAGAATTTCGGGGGGAAAAAATCTAAACCCAAGTCAAAATAAATTGAATAAACCCATCCTGAAATTTTGCAATTTTGTTAGTCTGTTGCAGACTTGCATCTCCTCCATAAATTCTAAAGTCGATTTTCCCAATTTCTCAACAGGCTAATTAATACTCAGTAAGTTGGTACACTATTTCTCCATTTTTCATATGATTTTCTGTATATATTATTGTCTTTCCTGTTCATATATGAAGTTGTCTTATTCTTACACTGTGCATGTACAAGAAATGGATGGATAAATGTCCTTAACATTAAGTTAGTAGTCGATTCAAAGCCATATGCCTAGAATATATTTGATTAAATTCCTCTTGATAGATCTTCGCAGAAAAAGCAAGCTGGAAGCTGAGAAACATGGGTGACAAAATCGTCAGGATGAAGTAGGAGAGGGGAACTGATTTCCCAAATGACAGGTTTACGGTTTTATACTCTAATGTCCTAATTGCAGTCTCTTTGGTTTTTTAATTATCAAATGTATGTTAAGTTCCCTGGATGCTACAGTACATACGTAGATAGTGGCATGGAGCAGAGTTACGCTCCCTGGATTTTGGATTCAATGAGTTATGTTATGATTCATCGGATGTTGTCATTTAATTAAATGCATATACTTTTACAGTGCAAACAGGTCTAAATATCCATTTTTCCATTGTGTTTGTTTGATTAGGTAGCAATTGAGGTTTCGTTATCAGTGGATGGTTGTGTCTAATTAATGCCAATGATGTGCAGAGACATGAAACTGGTCAGGTTTTGGCAAGCGTTCTGAGATCCATTTAGCGTGGTGATTCGTAGTTCGGGTTTTGTATGATCTCTGGTGGTTGTATGTAGAACATTTGGCAATTTGGAATCCAACTTATGGGATCTATGGCAAGTTCATGATCACGGGGCAAATGAGATACAATCATGTTGATGACATTATACTCCGTCTGAATTATGTTGAACCAGTGGATGTGTTCGATTGGTGTACTCATTTGATAATTTACAATAACAATCACAATAGATGGGACTACCATGTAGGCTTCTATCTATAATAAGTGTATTCTTACTTATCCTATTTTGAAGTTCAACATGATATTAGATGTTTTACTATTGAACTCCAATATTGGAACCCATTTAATTTGAGGAAAAAACAGAGCGATGGTGATATAGGATCCATGACAAATTCATGGTCACGGGGAAAATGAAAGACATTCATGTGGATGACATTATACTCAGTCTTAATTATGCCGAAATAATTTATAATAGTGGATGGGTTTCATTGTGTTCCATAACAATTAAAGTAATAATTGCATTTGATGGGACTACCATGTAGGCTATCTATCCATAATAAGTGTATACTGGCTTTATCCTATTTTGAAATTCAAAAGATTAAGGGCTTTGCTGAATCTGAATGAGAATTGAAATCCAATATTGGAACGCATTTAAGGAAAATAGGGTGAACGTGATATGGGATCTATGGCAAGTTCATGATCACGGGGCAAATGAAAGACATTCATGTGGATGACTTTATACTCGGTCTTAATTATGCTGAAACAGTAGATGTGTTCGATTGGTGTACTCATGTGATAATTAACAATAACAATCACAATAGATGAGACTACTCTATAGGCTCTCTATCTATAATAAGTGTATTCTTGCTTATTCTATTTTGAAGTTCAACATATTAGGGGTTTTGTTGAATGACTATTGAACTCCAATATTGGAACCCATTTAATTTGAGGAAAATAGAGCGAAGGTGATACATGATCCATGATAAGTTCATGGTCACGGGGAAAATAAAAGACATTCATGTGGATGACATTACACTCAGTCTTAATTATGACACATATGAATATTATGCATGTACGTGTTAAGTTTGAAGATGAAAAATACATCATGTTAAGTATTTTGTAAATTCAACATTTTTCCTTTGGTAAAAATGGAGTATTATATGACCATGTTCATAGGGCAAAGGAAATACATTCATATCGAAAATAGCATTGTACCGATGGTTGTTGGAGGTCGATAATAGTACCAATGCCAATGAAAATGATAATGGGGAGATATTAAATTGACATATGACATTCTAATTCAATGAAAAAATACATCCTATTAAGTTTTTGGATACTATAAGATGTTCCAGTTAAGAGTTGATGAGTGGTAATGCTTATGATAAACATAGACCGAGATGGAGAGATAAACAATTGTGTAACAATACACATATGAGCAATATCTTTCTTTATTTGTTATTCCACATAATCAAATTTATATAGTAACAAGTGTGCGTACAACTTTTTTATGCCCCGTCGAGTACTCGACGGGTTAATTAACTAGTTGAATGTAAAATGTAACAAGACGCTCGGAAAGCGTTCTATTTGGCTCTCGGGGTGAGTTTGGTTATACAAATCATCCATTGTAACATCTTCGTAATTATTTGAGGTTGGAATGCTCGTATTTCAAACATCATTTGGGTAGCTTTATGCAAGTAATGGTATGGGTAATTTGAATACCAACATTAGAGATGATCATCATAGAGAAAATTAAATGACCACTACCTGTTCTTGGTTTAGATCGAATTGGCAATATTCTTGTTTCATGGAATAGCTTTTCGGATTGGTTCAGAAAACACTATTATACCATTATTATACGGTATACTGAATTCTATACTTGCAGACATTAACAGACATGAAAAATAGAAATTAATAGAAGTAATATATATCTACTAGCTAATGTGGTCCATAGACAATAGAGTCATAGCGATGGATAAAATTTTCATTTCCCACGTTAATGTTGGTAAGCATGTATTCTCACATTTTGCAAAGCATCGTCTCCAAACTTGCTTTGACTTTTGTCACAATTAGTTACTCCGGTCCGGTCATAGTGTAAAGAAAATGGTAAGAAACAAAAGCGCCAATAACCATGACATTTTACAGCATGGGTACTAGTAGTAGTAGTATTTACTTAAATTTAAATTTTGATGAAAATATCAAATTATATATGTATAGAAAGAAATTTTAAAACTGATTTTTCAAAACTTCACATGGACAGCAAAGAAAAAACTTAAACTAGTAACTTTTTTTATTTTATTTTATTTTGACCGCAAATTAATTCAAAATTACACATTAATTATTAGTATATAATAAAGATATATTATAAAGTATACTTAATTTTCTTTCATAAATAATTTTATTATATGTTTTAATCTTGTAATTTAAGGATAATTTATAATTAAAGTTTTAAAAAAAACAACATTAAAAAGTTTAAAATTGAAAAAGGAGTAAGGAGTTTAATTTGGTTAAATATTAAATTGGGCCCATAACTTTATAAGGGCCCCTTAGATGCTCTAATATTAGAAAAGGGCCCCTTAGATAAACAATTACAGATTAGGCCCCGACTTTGACCAAAACTCTGAAAACAAAAGCCCAAATTCTGAAAACAAACAGGCCTTATCTTTAAAAATAAAAAAAAGTAAAAAAACATTAAAAAAAAGCAAAAAAAGAAAAAAGAAATAAAAAAGAATTTTTTTTACAGCAAATCGGAGCTGATGCAGCTCCGATTTGCTGAGCTGCTCCGATCAGATCGGAGCTCAACAGCTCCGAACAGATCGGAGCTGTTCAACAACTCCGATCTGTTCGGAGCTGTAGAGCTCCGATTATCAAATCGGAGCTCTACAGCTCCGAACAGATCGGAGTTGTTGAACAGCTCCGATCTGTTCGGAGCTGTTGAGCTCCGATCTGATTGGAGCTCAACAGCTCCGATCTGTTCGGAGCTGTAGAGCTCCGATTTGATAATCGGAGCTCTACAGCTCCGAACAGATCGGAGTTGTTGAACAGCTCCGATCTGTTCGGAGCTGTTGAGCTCCGATCTGATCGGAACTCAACAGCTCCGATCTGATCGGAACTCAACAGCTCCGATCAAATCGGAGCTCTACAGCTCCGATCATATCGAAGCTGTTGAGCTCGACCGACTTACAGCTCCGGTGCCGGAGCTGTACCGGAGCTGTTTTGAAGAAGAAACAAAAAAAAAAAAAAAAGGAAAATAATTTAAAAAAAGAAAAAGGAAAATAAATATAGCTAAGGCCATGTTTGGAATCATGTTTTAAGGCTGAGGGCAATTCCGTAAATAACATGTAGTCAACCCAAAAAAACTCCAAATTGGCCTAATCTGTAATTGTTAATCTAAAGGGTCCTTTTCTAATATTAGGTGCTCTAAGGAGCCCCTACCGTGATATTTTCTCTATTAAATTAGCAGTACTGAAATATTACAGGGAACGCATAGTAAAAATTATTTGGTGAATTTCTTTTTATTAGGGAACTTATTAAAATGATGTTATATACTCCATTAAATTAAAATATGCAATTTGAAATTAAAGAATCTTCCATTAAAATATACGCGGGCGTGACATCATCTCTTATACTAGTAGACTATAGTACTATAAATCCGAACCCCAACATTTCATTAATTTCCACAACATACAATTAACAAAAAAAATCAACCATTAACATGGCCGATCCTTACAGCTGCACGGCCTCGGAGCTCCTCCCCCTCCTCGGTGGCGCGCCCAATGCCACCGCAGCAGCAGCCTTCATATGCGACCGGTTTGGGTCCATCTCCGCTAGGCTTTCAGACACCACATACGCAATCGACAACACATACCTCTTATTTTCGGCCTACTTGGTTTTCGCCATGCAACTAGGCTTCGCGATGCTTTGTGCTGGCTCCGTCCGAGCCAAGAACACTATGAACATCATGCTCACCAATGTTCTTGATGCCGCGGCAGGTGGGCTGAGCTACTACCTATTCGGCTACGCTTTCGCATTTGGTGGTCCGTCCAATGGGTTTATTGGGAAGCATTTCTTTGGGCTTAAGGAGTTCCCTTCGGCTACCGGAGATTATAGCTTTTTTCTTTACCAGTGGGCGTTTGCAATAGCTGCCGCAGGTACAAATTATATACACATATTTCTCTAAAAGTTATTGGGAATTTTCATTTCTGACTCCGAGTTAAGTTAGTTTATTAATTTCATGGAATGTAAATGTGATGAAGTCAAATTAAAGAAAATTGGTTAATTCAAGAGTTCAACTATTATTGCAAGAGTCCTTTGATATATTTGGTGTGTTGACTTTCTTGAATAAGTGAAAAACAAACAAATGAAAATGAAAAATTATGAAGCGGGGTTAATTTACGTATAAACATCATAATTTTTAAAGCTTTACTTTTGTATTTCCATGGTATTTATAAATTATAATTTTGTTTTTCACCGGTATCATATGTTTGATTTCTTAATAGTATATGAATAATTTAACAGGTATTACAAGCGGGTCAATTGCTGAAAGGACACAATTCGTGGCCTACTTAATTTACTCCTTGTTCCTCACTGGCTTTGTGTACCCAATTGTCTCACACTGGATATGGTCTCCAGATGGTTGGGCCAGCGCTCAAAGAAGCAATGGGGACTTACTATTTGGTTCCGGGGTCATTGACTTCGCGGGTTCAGGGGTGGTTCACATGGTTGGTGGTATTGCGGGTCTATGGGGCGCACTAATAGAAGGTCCGAGAATCGGTCGGTTCGACCGTTCTGGTCGGTCAGTTGCCCTGCGCGGCCATAGCGCTTCACTAGTGGTGTTGGGCAGTTTCTTGTTGTGGTTCGGTTGGTACGGGTTCAACCCCGGTTCATTCTTGACCATATTGAAGTCGTATGGCACGAGGGGGACCTATTACGGCCAATGGAGTGCCATTGGGAGGACAGCTGTCACGACAACATTGGCCGGGTGTACGGCTGCCCTAACAACCCTCTTCAGCAAAAGACTGATGGTAGGACATTGGAACGTTACTGATGTGTGCAACGGCCTGTTGGGTGGGTTCGCTGCAATCACTTCGGGTTGCTCTGTCGTGGAACCATGGGCCGCAATAATTTGTGGCTTCGTGGCAGCTTGGGTATTGATCGGGTTCAACAAGCTCGCTGAGAAAATGAAGTACGATGACCCACTCGAGGCAGCCCAATTGCACGGTGGATGTGGAGCATGGGGTGTGCTATTCACAGGACTATTCGCAACCAAGACCTACGTGAACGAGGTATACCCGGGTAGACCGGATAGACCGTACGGTTTATTTATGGGTGGTGGTGGAAATCTCCTAGCAGCGCAAATCATACAAATTGTAGTGGTAACCGGATGGGTTTCTGCTACCATGGCACCGCTGTTTTTCGCGCTTCATAAGCTGAAGCTGTTAAGGATTTCGGCCGAGGATGAAATGGCAGGAATGGACATGACTAGGCACGGTGGGATGGCCTATCTTTACCATGACGAGGAAGATGGTTCTAACCTCCCACAGTTTAAGATGAACAGGATTGAACCAACCGGGACTCCTAGTCCTACCTGACCGTGTTTGAGGAACAAAGTTCATGTTTGTGACATATATTTATATATGTGCCAAAAGGTTGTTACATCTGTGTTGGTGTACAACTTCAACGGGTTTGTTTAGACATTCTAAAATCGCTCCGGGTTTACTATTAGCTATTATATTAGCTATACTCTGAGCCCCAATAAAATCTTGACATGTGTCATCCCAAAATTTCTACGCTTTGTGTTTGATTTCAGTCCGTAGCTATCGATTCGTCTAGCACCACCAAAGATAGAAATAGAAAAAAGAAAAATACTAATCCCTCCGCCCTCTTCCACAGCGGCACCCTCCGCCGCCTCTCTTCTCGGCGGCGCAATCGTGATTAAGCTAATCCATCCGCCCTCGTCCACCGGTGAGGGTATATTATGAATCTGGGCTATGTTATTAAGGCCAATGAGTGCTTCAAGAGTACTTGCTGTTAAGTGTTAACTTTTGTAATTCAAATTGCCCAGGGCTTCATTATCTTATCATCCTCATTGAAAGTTTTGCGATTGGTTTTGATTTGTATATGCATTGCATTATTTGCTTAGAGTCTTTTCAAACTTCAGTTCTCGTCTTGTCTTTGTTCTTGTGTAGCACAAACTTGCGCACATCAGATGAGTATAGAATGTGTGAAAGTGTGTATTGCCTTCTGGAAGAATTCAGTATTGCTCCTATGGTGAAAAAGAGAATTGACTATATTGAATTTGTTTAAAAAATTCTTTAGCTTACATTTTAGAGTTTACTCCATTTGTTTGAGTTTGTGGTTAAGCCGGAGTCTTTGTAAACTTGGGTTTAGGTCACAGCTTGGTCTGTTTAAGCATTGTGTGTCCTTTGGACAAGGTGAGTTTGTTATTGTCTCTTTCCATCTTAGGTGTTCTTCATGCTGTAGATTATCATATTGATGCTACCAATCCGATTTTCCTATGCATTTAACTTCTTCAGGTAAATCTGTGTATATATATAACAGAAGGCATTGAAAGAGCCCGGGACGGCTTGACTGAAGCTGCCTCATTGATGGATCGGTTTGTTCTGACAAGTAATCTCAGTCACAGACTCACAGAGTTGCTGCTTCTGCAGTAATGACTTGATCACTTCATCTTTTGAGGGTTGTGCCTAAGGCCGGAGGGGGTTGGTTATTCAAGATATGCTTAACAAATTTAATATAGCAGATGTAGGTCTTCTCTGTGAGAAAGTTTTATTATTTGTGTAGAAGTGACTTGAGACGATGTATTTCATTGACAACGTGAAATAAAACACTATATTTGTTCCAAAAGAGATTGTGTACGTGAAATAAACGCTATCTTTTCTATATCATTCATGTTGAAGAAAGTACATCTGACTTTACAGTGAACACATATATTACATTGCTAGTGACCAGCCAGTGGGGTAAGTTTTGCAATCAAATTCACTAAAACTTGCCTAAAACTCAAATTAAACTTTGCGCCTTAAATCGTTGGAATATATCTAGAACATTCATAGCTAAAATATGAAAAGCAACTACTTAACATGACCTTTTTATTTATTTTTTTCTGAGAAAGAGGAACTGCATTAATAATCAAGCAAACTCAGATTACATCAGGTGAAATGAATGGCAAAACTGTAGAGCCACAACGACTCTCGACAACATCTTTAGCTAAAAGATGAGCTCATTACACGTACGATGAACATGACTACCAGAAAATTATGAAAACAAGAGAATACAATGACTTGGTCTCTTCTATTAACGAAACCACTGCTGAAAAACAAGAGAATAAAATGACTTGCAACTGCTGAATCACAAAAGCACAATCTCCTCCAATATCACATTCCTCAAGCCTAAATCACTCGCCATATAAACTGTCAAACTAGCAACCATGGTTTCTGCAGTTGCAGGGCAGAAAACGTTCTGCACCACTCACCATTTCCAGGCCACAAACAGGCTTTGATGATCACGAAATACAGCCCCCCTAAACCAGTTGTCTTAGTACTTACATGACTATAGCAATTGCTATTATTGTCAAACACTACAGCTTGATTGGTTTTGTTTTGTATACATAATCACTAAATATACATAGCAAAGAGAACCCAAATTATACAGAGCTTTTTAAAGTTCAGCAAAATCAAATCAATCAATGTGGAAAACCAATCAAATTTCAGTAATAAATTAAAACATAAGTAAAGATCGCAGGTTCAGAATCATCGGGTGTTTTGAGACAATTGGTTCTCCGTTCTCGGTGCCAAATTATTCATTGGGAGTTGCCTTGATGATTCAGTGAGAGGATGGGGGCAACGATTGCGTCGCTGCTTTAAAATCCAGAGGAAGATTACACCGACGTTAAACGGGGCGGAGGGATTTTTTCGTTTTTCTCTATGTGTAATTGCTAGACGGATTGATACCATAGGAACCGAAAGCGTAGAAATCATTTGATTTTAGGACTGTACACGTGTCAAGATTTGATTGGGGCTCACAGTATAGTTAATATAATGGCTAATAGTAAATCCGGGGCGTTCTAAAATTACTTAATTAGCCAAAAAGCCGCAATATATATAGAACTAGAAGTGGTTTTCTTAAATAAACAAGTCAATTACTTGTGATTTTGTGTCAAGGGTTTGTTTAGTGATGGTTCTATAAAAGTTCAAATGTTTAGTTGGTGTAGTATCTCCTTGTGGACACGAATGCGTAAGACCATGTTAATTCGTAATATTGTATTCATATTAATACACAAATTTGGATAAATATGTAAAGTTTTACTCGTGATAAAATATTTTTTACGATCACGAATTGACTAGCTCGGTTGAGTTTGATAGATATATATTAAATGATAGGGTGGTCAAAATGTAAATTCTACCATTAACGTGCATAATCAGTTAAGTTAATCGTTTCATACTTTATTGGGATTGGCTAAACTTAGTACTAGTTGCATTGTACTAATATTAGTACACCATTAAAAATTCAACACATGTCAATATAACTCATTTAAAAATATTATTGATAAGTAACTTAAATAATTTAAATTCTTTACATATACATTATTATTATTGAGGATAATTTACTTAAAATAGATAAACACAATTTTCATTCCCTGATCTTCAATAAAATGGAGTTAGAAAAGAAAGAACTATTCTCATTTAGGATTTATGAAAAAAAGGATATGAAAATAGATTGAGATAATTTGAAACGAAACTCGGTCAACATACACACGGCTGATGCTATATATATTAGTCTAACTTAACTACCCTCCTAATTTCATGGTCACACATAGAAGAAACTACTCTTAACAAACCTGACTAATCCAAATACACATAACTACGTGTATTTATCCAATATGACTACTAAACTTGTATCCTAATTGCACGTAAATACCAACTGCTACTTGGCTAAATACTACTTACTCCGTCCCATAATAAATAATAAATGTTACGCTTCATTTTATTGATTTTTTTAGGGTCAGATTGACCTTAAATTATTCTCAAATCATATGATAAAAATAATTAAAAATAATATATTATAAAACTAGAATGTTTATATTTTCATGATATAAAATTCTTAATTATTTTTATTGTATAATTTGGAATTGATACGAGGTCAAACTGAACCTCGAAAAGTCAACAAAATGAAGTGTAACATTTGATGGGATGGGACGGAGGAAATAATAATTACATATATGTTAATAATAAATATGCTACTTAATGATATTACACCGGTACTCCGTATCGCATAGCCACTAGCCTGTATCAATTACACACTGTCGTGAGCTTAAGGGCTTGTTGGAGATTTGGGAGTCTAGTGACCAAAACAATGGATGACACATGAAAGAGGAAGAAAAAAGGTAGAAGAAAACTGGATATATACACAGGGTGCCATTAACATTTCTGGATGTATAATTTATCTGTGAAGGAGTAGATAAATAATATGCTATATGCAATATAAGCATCTTCAATTAAGATTTAATAGGGTTTAAGTATCTTACAAAAAGAGAAGAATGACAGATCAAGACGTGGACCGGAAAATCTAACTTTCCATCATGTCAATTGGATTTCCATCTTCCACAGTTGAGATGGGCTCACCTCTCTGGATGATATATTTAACAAACTCTTTGTCGCCTGCCCAATCACACGAGTAGTCTTCTTTGTTGCCCCAGCCACCACCACAAGGAGATAATTATCCAATCTTAGTGTTACTGCTAGGTTCAAGAATCGTTGAACTTGCAGTTGAAGAATTACAGGCAGCCACACCTTTGATATGTTCTGCCAGCTCCTCCATCTTTGTTGCCTCTTGCAAAACCGGAGTTGATCTCTTCAATGCCCAAGGCAACAATAGCACGTTGCTTGCTGGAATTTTACATGGGAAAAAATTGCACTTTTGGTCCCTTTCCTCTTCGTCCGGCGCAATTTTGGTCCCGCTCTGGAAGAACTCTGCGCTCTTGGTCCTGTTTCACCGTATAAAGCGGCGCTCAGGTGTGAATTAGTGGATACAAGATGAATTAAGCTATACCACCTTGCCACCTCCATTCCAGCCATCCTATTCAGACTTTGTCACCTCCAAATAGGCTCCAAATGGAAAAAAAACACACGCCTCCCACAACTTCACACATGCAAACACACTTTTTACCTTGTAGTGCATTGTGGAGGGAAAATTGACCTAGAAAAAAGGGTTAATTACAAATTAGTATTGTTCCTAATAGTTTATTACGTAATAGTGATACATGGAGAATTTATTAGAAATTAGTGATTAAATAGATGTTGACTATAATAACCTCACTTGATTTTAGCAACTACTCTAATAAATTTTTATGGAATATTAATATTCTAGTACTTATTTAATTCAATGAGCATCTATATGAAAATTATATACTATAATTAGCCTCAAATTATCCAGAGATAATATAGGCATCTTTTGAACAAGTCCGAGAAAAATCAAACGCATTATTCAGCCCTTAAATTTTGGCAAGCATCCCCGGTATTGTTGTTGTTTAAATTCGCACTTCATAAGAACTTACTACTTGATTGGAGATGCCTGGATTAGGATTCATGTTGTTAGGTGCTTGTGTCATGCCTTGGTGCTTCTTCTAAGTGGTGCTTGTGATTTCTGTGGTGGTTGTTAATTATTTAATGCTTGAAATACACAGTAATATGAAGATTGAGATACTTGAGTTTAGTTGCTTGGATCTTGATTACTGTTGGAACCACAAAAGAAAAGTTTTTGATGACAGAGTTGCCCTAACAATGCTTAATTATTGGACTGTAGCAAACAAATTAATTAACAGTCTTTGAACCAAGTTTCAATTGACAAATTGGATGATGCATCTTCAGTAACTTTACATGCTTATACACTAATGATGGAAGAAGTAGGAAATTTTTGTATGTGATACTTGATGATTGAATTTAGTCAATATTTGATGAGATTGAAGTACGTTAGATGATGATGGGGTTTGTTAGAGAAGACTTACAAGCAAAGTTAACAATTGAAATACTACAATTAGTATAATCACTAATTTATAAATAAGTTGTTACTAAATTGACCAATGAGGTCTAGCTCAATTTGTTAGACTGAGGTGTCATGACACTAGAGATCATAGGTTCAATTCTCGCCAAGTGCAAGATTATTTATAGTTTATTACTAGCTTTGTAATGGTTCAATTATTAAAAAAAGTTGTCACTAAATTGTAATAAATAAATTAGGTCACACTAATTTGACATAAACATTTGAAAGTATCACTAATTTATAATTATTTCTAGAAAAAACATTTCCCTCCAATTGTTACCTTACCCTAGTTACTAACAACCGAATCACTTTAACATTTACTCCTCCAACCGCTTTTTTTCTCTGGTCCCTCTATACAACCTTAAACAATCGAAATCACCTTGAATATTGGAGAATCTGCATTGAAGACAAGAAACGATGAATTTAAGAGATCAAGAAGAGTTGTTGATGCCACATCCTACATATGGTAAGCTATTTAATGTTCGATACTTACTTATTACAGTTTGTTTAATGTTTATTATGCTTGGTTTCTTGTTGATTTCAGTTAAATAATGCTACTATGCTATATTTTGATATCTTAAATATTGTAGTAGTATTGTTTATTGTTGTGTTAGAACAGTAGTGAATAGCCCTATGCATGCATAACATTTAATTTCATGCATCAAACATGACATATCCACTGTTACATTGGTCGATTTACTGTTAGATTGGTTTTAAAAATTAATTTTTTTTTTTTAACAGATGATAACACTAGTGATGTTACTATTGTTGTGCACTATGATGGTGAAATTGTGGACGCTAACTTTGGAAAGCAGAAATATGTGAAGGGAAGGCTAATGAAGGTGGATTTTGTTAGGGTTGAGGGGATTTGTATGGCCAAGTTGAATGCATATGCTGACTATTGTAAGGTAAGGCCTATCAGAAGGTTTTTTGTTTACAAAAGGGGTCGGTTTCAAGTTGTTGATGATGACACTCAAGCTATGCAATGTGCATGTGATGGCTTTCATGCTAGGGAGATGTCATTCTTCATTGAGGGAGTTGTGGAGTTGGCCTATAACTTTGAAAGTAATGCTAAGGGGAAAGAGAAGGTTGTAGAAGAGGTTGTAGTTGAAGAGTTCAATGCTGAGAAGCAGGGTTACTTTAGCAAAGGTAGAGAAGGCTTTGTAAGTGAGACGGACAGTGATGTGGAAGAGGAGTCTGATGTGGTTAAGAATTCCTCTGATGAGTTCAACTCAAAGCTTGATTCTGATGAGGATGATGGTACCAAGGGAAAGAAGAAGCAGATGTGTCATAACAAAGTACATGGCTTTGAGCCTAAGTTTTCACTTGGCATGGTGTTTAAGACCAAGGTTGATTTCAGGACTTGTGTGCATGCTCATGCAGTTGGGACTTTTAGGAATCTTAGGATTGTGAAGAATGACAAGATCAGGTTGTGGGCTAAGTGTGTGGAAGATGATGAATGTGGTTGGAAATTGAGGGCTCATAAGATCAAGGATGATTCCGGTTTCAAGGTTCATACATATGATCCTAATCACAGTTGTGGGATGACTATGAATGTAGACAATGCAAGAAGTAGTCATCTAGCAACTAGATTCCTTGAAAAGTTCAAGTCTGATCCTGATAGGTATGTTGCTGGATTTGTTCTTGATGTCCAAAATGAGATTGGTTTCGTAATTTATGAGCATCAAGCTTATAGGGCCAGGAAGAAAGCTCTTGCTATGCTTGAGGGTGATCCAGATGCACAATATGGTATGTTATGGGATTATGCAGAGGAATTGAGGAAGATGAATCCTGGATCTATAGTCATATGTGACATTGGCAGGAGCACACATAAATTCAAGTCTTTCTATGTGTGTTTTCAAGCTCTGAAAGAAGGTTTTATGCTTGGATGCAGACCACTGATTGGGGTTGATGGATGCCATCTCAATGGACCACATAAATGTGTGTTGCTGACTACAGTGTGCGTTGATCCTAATGAGAAGCTTTGGCCTCTAGCTTACTGTGTGGTGGCTAGTGAAACTGGTGAGACATGGACTTGGTTTTTGGGACTGATCAAGGCTGACTTAAACATCATTGACACTAGCAAGATCACTATAATGTCATATAAACAGAAAGACTTGATTAAAGGTGTTGAAGAAGTGTTCCCTGAGGCTAATCACAGGTTTTGTGTGAGGCATCTACTCAAGAACTTCCAAGTTGCTGGGTTCATAGGTGATGCATACAAGCATGCATTGTACAAAGCTTCTAATGCTACCACTGTTGCTCATTGGAAGAAGGCAATGAGAGAATTGGAGCTGCTTGATCCCAAGGCACATGAATGGTTGGCTAGTAAGGATCCTAAAGGGTGGTCTAAGAGTCATTTTGATGAGACAACCAAGTGTGATCAGACAATGAACAACAATTGTGAGTCATTCAACAAGATGATACTAAAGGCAAGGAAAAAGCATATTCTTACTATGTTGGAATGGATGAGAGAGTGCTTGCAGAAGAGGCTTGTCATAAATAGAGAACATGCTGAATTGAAGTGGAAGCAATACATGTGCCCTGCTGTGAAGAAGAAATTTGACAAGAACATGGGAAGGATCAGAACATGTATCACTCTTAAGGCTAATGATGATAATTGGACTGTGAAGGGATATGATAGCAATCAGTACATTGTTAACCTCCAAGAAGGTACTTGCACTTGTAGGAGATGGCAACTAACTGGCTTGCCATGCAAACATGCTCTTGCTTGCATGTCCAAGTGAAAGATTGATGCTAAGAAACAAGTTCACCACTGCTATTCAGTTGATACATATAATAGGGTGTATAGTGGTGCTATCTATGTCATTAATGGCCAAGAAATGTGGGGAGAGACCTTCTTTATTCCACCACTGCCTCCTCAAATTGTGAAGAAGAAGGGAAGGCCTGAAACTGCTAAGAGAAGGGGTCAGGAAGATTCGTGTTTGATAACATGTATTTCTAAATTATACGGATGCAAGTCTTTTTTAAAATTATATAATTAAAGTTCATAAGTTAATTGTATTTTTAATATTTTAGGTGTAATATGCAAGTTAATTATGTATATAGTTGACCAAAGATACCGGTTAAATGTATAAAAGATGAAGTTTGTAATTAAAAAGAAAAAAAAGGCAGAAAGTATATATTACTTCATATAATATGCCAGAGCACAGATAGAGGTAATTAACTAGCTTGCATGCCCCTTTTTTATTTTATTTTTTCCAAATTATATTCTATTTGATGATGTCAATATATATATATATATATATATATATATATATATATATATATATATATATATATATATATATATATATATATATATATATATATATATATATATATATATATATATATATGTGAAATATATGAAGAATTCGGGATCGCTTTGTCTAGAGGTCAAATGACTAGAATTCTACTTGAATGAATCTAGTACACTAATTCGTTTGTACTTTTAGTACTTGGGAAGCTTGCATCTTAATTTAATTAATTATTCGTTGGAGGGATATATTAGACAAAATTAGCAAGATTTAGAATCCTTATATATCATGGGCTATAACTATACGATTATTTTCCTTTTATAAACGCAAGTACGTAACACTTTCTCGATAGCAAGACAAGCAAACCGTTGGAACAAATTTTCCACCTCATAATTTTGGGCCCATAATTTTTCATGCACATATCAATATAATCATTCAATTTCCACTTTCACACACACACAACACATTACATAAAACCAAAAAACACTCTACTCCACACACACAAACACACACATACACACCCCAAACATGGATTTTTGCAACGCCACCGATATCCTCCCCCTCTTCGGGGGCACACCGAACGCCACCGCAGCCGCCGCCTTCGTGTGTGACCTCTCCAACAAGCTCTCCGTTGCCACACACGCAATCGACAACACATACCTCCTATTTTCGGCCTACTTGGTTTTTGCTATGCAACTTGGTTTCGCGATGCTTTGTGCTGGCTCGGTTCGAGCCAAGAACACTATGAACATAATGCTCACCAATGTTCTTGATGCCGCGGCAGGCGGGCTGAGCTACTACCTTTTCGGTTACGCTTTTGCGTTTGGAAAATCGTCGAATGGGTTTATCGGGCATCATTCGTTCGATTTGACGGGTTTTCCGATGGAAGGTGCGGATTATAGCTATTTTCTATACCAATGGGCCTTCGCAATTGCTGCAGCAGGTATGCGCGCGCGCGTATAAATCATTTGTTTTTCATTTTTGTTTTCATGTGTTTTTACATACTACTAGTATTTGCTATATAGTATAGAGAACATTAATGCGCGGAATAAGTTGCAACTTGCACGGACACGAATAATTAAAAATACGAACGAGGCTGTGTAACATTTTGATGATCTTTGTTCCAAAACTTAGACACGTTTTTACATTTTTTTGTAAAAAGTATGATTTTCTCGAACATTAAATCAATACGTATATTCTAACTAAGAGTTGGGCATAATCTCCTTATTTCTACTAATGAAATGTTAATTTTCCTATTGGGTAAGAAATTCACGTACATGCACTTTTACATCTTATTATAGAGCCATATGGGTGAAAGAAATTGCGGTAATTGAACTGAAATAAATCGCAAACATTTTGAAATTTTCAAGAGGTAATTTAATTGCAAACTGTCAAATTTTAGGGGTCATTTTTCTTTATGATATAGTAAAATTTAAGAGACAAATCTAACTTGTCACAAATTGTCAAAATCTTGGGGGTGGGGGTGGTTTATTTAGGTTCTAAAAATGCTTTCTTTGACAAAATATATGTTGTTTTAATTGATTTTATTTTATATACACGACATGAACACGTTTATATGTGGACTGTGGTGCACAAAATTCCATCTTCAAGTACAAAGGAAACTGAACAGATGAGGTTCACATCTTTTTGGATAGGGAACAATGCATGTCAAATGTCAAGCTCTTTATCCACATATGTCTTTGGATTGCCATTCCTTTAAACGAACGTACGTTCACACATCTACAAGGATAATACAAGGAGTTGAAATGACACCGCTGACAGTACTATATGTTACTCCATTATTCGAGTTTACATGTTAAACTGTAAATACAGAACTATACCGTTGAAATATTTTATTAAATTTATGCTGTTATAGTTTACAAGTAATTTGACGTTAAAATTCGATACAGAAACTACACAGAACTTTTAATGGTATTGTCTATGCTACCCAACAGGCATTACAAGTGGGTCAATTGCTGAGAGAACACAATTTGTGGCCTACTTAATTTACTCCTTGTTCCTCACGGGCCTTGTGTACCCAATCGTCTCGCACTGGATCTGGTCCAGTGACGGTTGGGCTAGTGCCATGAGAAGCGATGGTGCCTTACTATTTGGCACCGGAGCTATCGACTTTGCGGGTTCAGGGGTGGTCCACATGGTTGGTGGTATTGCGGGTTTGTGGGGTGCGCTTATTGAAGGTCCTAGAATTGGCCGCTTCGACAGGACTGGTAGATCAGTTGCCTTGCGTGGCCATAATGCTTCGCTAGTCGTATTGGGAACTTTCTTGTTGTGGTTCGGGTGGTACGGGTTCAATCCAGGTTCATTTTTAACCATTGCAAAGTCCTACGTCACCACGAAGCCTTACTATGGACAGTGGAGTGCGGTTGGGAGGACAGCCGTCACGACAACGTTAGCTGGAAGTACAGCTGCCCTGACATCTTTGTTTGGGAAACGGCTGTTGGTTGGACACTGGAATGTAATTGATGTGTGCAATGGCTTGTTGGGTGGATTTGCTGCGATCACTTCGGGTTGCTCCGTTGTGGAACCATGGGCAGCGATTATCTGTGGGTTTGTGGCGTCTTGGGTCTTGATTGGGTTCAACAAGCTCGCTGAGAAAATGAAGTACGATGATCCACTCGAGGCAGCCCAATTGCACGGTGGTTGTGGTGCTTGGGGTTTGTTATTCACTGGGCTGTTTGCAACTAAAACTTATGTGAACGAGGTGTACCCGGACACACCTAATAGACCGTACGGTCTGTTCATGGGTGGTGGCGGAAATCTCTTGGCTGCACAAATAGTCCAGATTCTGGTTATAACTGGGTGGGTATCTGCAACCATGGGACCACTCTTCTTTGCACTCCACAAGCTGAAGCTGTTGAGGATTTCGACCGAGGATGAAATGCAAGGAATGGACATGACTAGGCACGGTGGGATGGCTTACATTTATCATGACGAAGATGAACATTCGAACATACCGCTATCTAATATGAGGAGAATCGAACCAACTGAGACGCTTTCACGTGAAGGCCTCCAAGAAATTTTAGACTCATAATTCATAAATGCGCCTAGAGATCAGATCTCAACTTGTATCATGTGTTGTAAAATGGCACATTATTAAACTCAGATGGCTACTCTAAGCTGTATTTTTAGTCTCAATCATATCAACAATGTACCTGTTAACTGTGCAGCTATACAACTCATAGCTACTAAGATACAGACTGTAGCAATTTACTGTATATTACAGCAGGCAATACAAATAAATACAGAACAGGTCAAAATATTGCGTATGGTATGCACTGTATTTTCAACATAGATCATATAACAGTCATGTCATATAGTACCTTGTTTGCTTAACCTTGTTTACTTGCCATCGTCTAGAATGCCGACTAGACATTTTTCGAGAAGAAATTCTGCATTAACCCATGCGTGGTACTTATCTGTATAAAGCATTAAGGTCTGCAACTGATTGCCAACCATAGATATATATTATCTAAAATAAGAACATAAATAAGAGAAACTGGAACAGTGAAAAGAGAAAGGATACTGAACAACGATGTGCAATCTTTTCCAACCGCCTTCATCAACTCATCCACACCTAGAACCAACAAGAACATGAAACTTCTTAGTCACAAGTTCAACATATAATATTAAGGACAGAAGCATAGAACCATGAACATGTAAGGAAAAAGACCAAGTGAAACAATGCCAGAGTTGCAAGGAGCTTGAATTGTTTTACAAGTAAAAACTCAAATGACACAGTATGGCTTTAACATCTACTACGAAGTAGATAACAATTCAAAAGAAAAGCAAGATGGTATTCCAAGATTCGATTTCGACGTATAAAAGATGAAGTATTAACTAGAAAAAAGAAGTATTTTTTTGCACCGTTGTATTTCAGAACCTCAACATATGAACAGATAGTTACCTCCAGGGTGAAACTTCATGTATGGTGCAATGTTGTAGACACGACCTTTGAGGACAGTCCACATGTCGCCCTCAGACTGATGTTGTTTTACTTCTTTCAGAGTAATGAGCCTTCTATTTGACTGACCCTTCAATCCTGAGACACAGCGTTATCGATATGTAGGTACATCTACCAGATTGTAGATGAGTAAAAAATATGCATGTTGTTTCACAAACATGAAGTTTAAACCAAGCTGGCCCAGTGAAATAATTCAAAATCATCTGGTAGTTAGTACTAAAGTGCACATATAACCATTCAGAAAGACGATCTTATCCAATATTTCCCGTGAGATATGAAATACGACATGGTTAAAGTTCTTGTTGCACACTGTGAATAGTTCACACGCCATGGATTTATTTTTCTGCCTGAAGTCGTTTAACTTTTTAGTGATGGTAACCCAATTTACACTTTTTTTATTTTTTCTAAACAGCAATATCAGTTTTCAAAATCATGAATTGATATTTGACTCATCCGAGAGATAAATGACCAGTAACAAATATGGATGCCATTTTACAACAAAGATGATGTTTAAACCAAAGTGAATCAATGGAACAAAATAATAACAAATCAGAAACATCTGGTGGTTAGCTCTAAAGTGCACTATACGTCTATACCCACTCACAATGACCCTGATACTCTTATCCCCTGGCGGTTCAAAAGTATGAAGAACTAATGTTGGCCACTTATTTCAACATTCTTAGATATGGATTAAAGTTTTTATTTTACTGACAACAATAAAATGCGGAATGGCATCTATTCCTCTTTCAGAGCTAAAATAAGACTTCTCTCAAGAGTGAGGAAGTAAAAGCAACTGCATTTAGATAAATATTCATTCTCATATTACTAGAAGTTTCATTCGGAATATCAGCTCATAAGAAACTCAATGCAATATTCAAAGAGAAAACAAGTTTCCAGATAGTGGTAAAAACCTGCCAGATCAGGGTGTGTTCTAGTGAGCTTAAGCCAATCCATCTGACTGTACCCCTTCTCAAAAGGAACCTTGGCACGAGCCGTAGCCTTTCTCGAAGAAGTCTTCTGCTCAGGGGAAACCTTATTTGAACTTCTAGCACCCAAATCTTCCGCCAGTTTGGGCTGTTGGTCTACCTCTTTACGTGAAGATGCATCTATGACACGGAAGGATAAAGAACCAACAGTTTCCTGTTTTTCCGATGAAGCATTAAGTTTCCACATACTCCCACCATTCTGATTAACAGCATTTCCAGTTTTATCATCTAAGCGGATCTCATTCATATCATCGCCAACCTTTTCAGCTTCAACACCATCTACAGGCGGCTCAACCTAAGTCCAATAACCATTCTTTTAGGTTCAAGAACTTAAAAGAAAACACTATTCACGAAACAAAACGCTGTACTAATAAAGTCTAAACGGGCAAAAACCCAATAGCATAACAAGTATACATGAAAAACTTACCCTGCAGAAGGTGAAATCATCATCATTAGCCATTTGGTGCAGCTTCTTGTTCTAGGAACCTAAGCTGCACCTTATTCAACAATCACTCTGCAGAAGAAACAAGTCATGATGTAAGGCCGATAATTACCGGTAATCAAAGCGTAAGGAATATGTTGAATTGAATTTTCCTGGTTTCAGATTGAAGGAAGTAAATTACTAAATGGATTGATAACATTTGATATTCTTAAAAAAACAAATTAAAAAAAAAAACAGAGTGATATATAGGCATAATATAAGAGATCATGTTGAAGCATATAAATAGGTGTAATTCAGCATACCGATGGAAGATATCTGCAACTCCGGTGGCTGTGATGATGATCGGAAGAATAATAATAATAGTGATGCTGGAATAATAATGAAATATAAGAAATTAATAATTAATTAATTAATCAATCAGGAATTAAAGGAGTGTAACAGGAATCTTACCGTCACGGAGCTAGTAGATGCAGCAGCAGCAGCAGTGAAGAAACACGGCGAGCAAAACGGTGGGACGACGACGTATCCTTCCTTTTCAGCTCAACTCTCAAGTCTATAATCTTCCTCTTTTTGTAATGTCAACATTATCCCCCCTCCCCTAAATTTTGTTTATTCGTGCCATTTGCCCCCTCGTCTTTTGGTTAGTTTTGATTTCTCCCCTAAACTTTTCTTATGTATTTAACTTCGAGCATTATTTTTCAATATAACTCCACCAGTATATCTGCATACTCAAAATAGATCTGAAATGGTTTCCGAACCCTAATACATAATTTTATTTCATAAACGCGTGTGATGTAATACCCAAACAATAAGATCATGAATTGTAGAATCAATGTTCATGTATATTGACCTTTACTTGAGCAGGAGTTTATATATACTCCTTGGATCACCCCAATTCATGGGCTAGCACTAGCTAGCTTTTTCGGGCAACTCACCTCGACCCAATTTACCTTCAAAGCCCAGCCTACCTCATTGCTAGGTTCAATACATGGATGCAATCCAACATAGGGGAGAGGACAAGGTTAGAGGGAGTTGAGAAGGGGAGGTCACACGTGGTTGAGTGAAATATGGAAGTGGAAATTGAAATATATTAGGTTAACGTCCATGTTCTAAAATTCTCACCTATAAAAAGGAAATCGAATACTGGAAGAAGGAGATTCCCGTAACATTTTCACTTATAGCTCATCTCTCAAAACCCCTAGTTGTAACATATTTCTCGTTGAAATACAAGTCCGACGCTCACAACTTTGACTTAGATTACTCTGATCCGCCCACCACCTCACCTACGGGCTTCAGAGCTTACCTTTCACTTTCCATCCAGGGTCAAGTAACTAACCCACAGAAGGCATTACCTTCCATGGGAACATGGTTGAACTCCGCCAACCCAACCCAGTCAATAGGATAAGGTATTCTTGCTCAATAAATTTACTGACTTAAGCATCGGAGTCCCTTCGGTTGGCACCGTGCCGGTGCCACCTTGGAACCTCATGCCTCTACGTTTGATACTGTTGACTTGTAGGTCGCTGGTTTTTTTTCCAATACTAACCTTAATTTTGATTTCACAAAAATTAGCCACTCGTGTGAGCCTCACGAACACAAATTCAAATTTATAAATTTTTAATATTCGACAAAACTATAAAAAATCAACAAGTCAATTAACCGGATAAGACCCAACCCAAAGTCCGATTTCGACTCGAATCGGGTGGCAGTATGCCTCATTCCTTGGGGCAGGCAGGTTCCGGCTTTTTCTCTCCCCATTACTTTTGTACTGCTACTAAAAGTAAAACCCCAACTTGCATCGTAACCTATACAAATTCAAAAAACACAGTTCAAAAAAGATGGACGAAGAAGATGAAAAGGCGAAAATCGAACAACAAATCGATGACGCAAAGAATGATTCCTCAGACGATTCGATTCACAATGACAACAACGAAGCCGATGACGACGGTGAAGAAGATGGTGAACCACATTCAGAGGTATACATATATTTCGACATATATTCTGTGATATATTATCAATTTCCTTTTATATTTCGAGCTGTGCTTTGTTGTAATGTACTTTTTGCTTGATATATTGTACTTTGTGTTCCTGTTCGTGGTGTTTTTTGTTGCTAAGGTACCTAACCTTGTCATTTTTTGCTTGTTCATTAACTGTTGTTATGATGTTTGTTGCTTGTTTTAATATTTGGATTGTTAAGAAGGGAAATGTGCCCATAAGTAATTGATTCGCGTCTATTTTCATCGAGTAATTGTTTGTTTATCTCCGTTATTGCTCCTGTGCTACTTAATCTAGTCTACAACACAATTTATTACTTGATTCTAGCGGTGCTGGTGCGTTGACATTTCATTGCTACGTAAGTTTCGCTTTGGAGATTGTACATTCAGTTTCTGTTTTTGTTATTTCTTGCTGAAGCAGCTGAAACAAAGAAATTAGAATATCTAGAGCACGAAACACCAAAAGCAATAAGTACAATCTTCCTAGCGGAACTTACATCTTGACCAAATATCAACATACAGCTAGGATTAAGTAAGAACATGGTAGATGAATGTATTATACACTAGTTTAAGTAAGACATGAGCAAAACTGAATATGAACGAATAATTAATTAATAAAGATCGATGTGAAACATTCCCATTCTGAACAATCCAAATAGAAGAACATGAAACAAACACTATAAGAACACTTATGGGACAATCAAAAGTGTATGCGCCTGATGTCAAGGATGTTTTCTTCTGAAGTAGCTAGGTTTGTCATTAAGCACTGTTCGTCTTGTTTCATGTTTTGATATTTGGATTCTGCAGAATGTAAATGTGGTTAGAAGTAATTGTTTTGCATGGATATTGAAATTAATTGTTCTTTTATTTTCTTTTTTTACTCCTGTGGGAATTTTTCTCGTAGTAGTTGTTTCCCATCGCTTTTTCATTAATCATTTATTGTTTACCGTATTTTTGCTCTTGGCTTTCTTAACCTAGCTTATAACATAATTATCTTCCACGCCGTTACTCTGTTCTTGCTGTATGTTGAGCTTTGGTCGTGATGTCAGCTTTCTTGGGAGATTGATCCTTTTGTTTCTGCTTTGGATGTTTTCTACTAGGCTTGTATTAAGCTCATGATGCTTTATTTGTGCATAACTGTGTTACTAGTTTGTTTTGTGTTTGATTTCTGGATCGTTCAAAATAGGATTGTGCTTACAAGTAGCTGTTTATCATTGATTGATTTTATTAATTAGTTGGTTGTTTACCTTAAAATATTCTGTTCTCTGACTTAACCTAGTTTATAACACTTTCTGCATTCATCTTCCATGTTGTCACTTGAATTTATGTGGCACATGCTTATTGATGTTTATATCTCTCTACTTTGTTAGGAACCCTTGACAGAGAAGGAGATAGAAGAGCTGGTTGCTGAGCTATTAGAAGTTGAGAGTAAAGTAAGCATTTGACTGCTATGGATAATGAGAAAAGTGAATAGTTGTTAATTCGTAAGCCACTAATATGATTTTTCAGGCTGCTGAGGCTCAAGAGGCGCTGGAAGAGGAATCTTTAGTGAAAGTAGAGGCTGACGTTAGGGCAGAATTGGCTCAATCTCTCTCTGGAGATGCTGTAAGTCATAGATTCTAATCGATTACATATTTCTAACTTCTATGTATAATTTATATTTTAAATATCCCTGGGTCATTGGGTCAGTTGGATAATGCTGTCGCTGAGGAAATGGTGACGTTCAAGGAAGAATGGGAAGTGACTCTTGATGAGCTTGAAACTGAGAGCGCTGAGTTATTGGTGAGTTTCTATTCAATTTTCAATAACATCATTGTTACATAGATTGGAGTGAATACCATTCATTCACTCCAGTAATGTTATTGTGACAACTCCAGCCGTGTGCTCTTTTTTAAAGCTTCATGGATCTTCCTGTTCAGCTCAGGCTTGTACTTCATGACTGCATAAATTAAATAAGTTCTAATTCTTTGTCAAGAAACCTGAAAGACTCTTGGTGTCCACTACGTCAAATTTACATTTCCTGTAATTATGACTTATGAGTGTTTTCTTGTACGTGAATCGGGGGATCAGGAGCAACTTGATGGTGCTGGAATTGAGCTTCCCAGTCTCTATAAGTGGATAGAGAGCCAGGCTCCCAGTGGTTGCTCTACCGAAACATGGAAAAAAAGGACTCACTGGATTGGGACACAGATGCCACAGGATGCTACTGAATCGGTTGCACAGGCTGATGAATATCTCCGGAATCACAGGCCTGTGAGAAGGTCCTTCCCCCTCCCTTCTTTCCCTCTCTTGCATTTATATCTGTTTAATTGTGGTTTTCTGAATTCTGGATATTGAACAATGTGGCAGAAAGCATGGCAAAATTTTAGAGGAGGGTGCCAGTGGTTTCCTGGAGAAAAGACTAGTGGCAAATGAAAGTAGTGAAGCTGCTGATGATGCTAAAAATGTAGATTGGGATTCTTTCAATAAAGTGTGCTCTGACAAATCACCTTTCGAGGACATCACTTTTGGTAGCAAGCACTGGGCTTCCGTTTACTTGGCCAGCACTCCACAGCAGGCTGCTGAGTTGGGCTTAAAGTTTCCAGGAGTTGACGAGGTGAATATTATTGAGTTGCTGTATCAGTTATTTTCGTTATGGCTTGACTTTACCCAAAAGCTACTTAGTTTCATCATCACTTTTCATTCTCTGCTGAACTGGAATACTGGTTGTTGAGTTGTGTCTATATAAATATGATTAGATGAGAGCTGTTAATAGTCCTACTATCTTAGTTGTAGAAATTGTAAGCATGGAGAAATAATTCATGATACTCTAATTGCATTGGTGCACAGAAATAATGTGACTGCACTTCTACAAAGCATATATCAGTTATGCATTTGTTCATCTAATATGAATGCTTTTCAGCCGCTTTTATCTTTCACCTGTTTTGTGTGGTCAGGTTGAGGAGATCGATGATATTGATGGTGTTTCAAGTGATCCATTTGTCGCAGATGCTATAGCAAATGAAAGAGACTTGAGTCTTACTGAGGAACAAAAAAGGAACTTCAAAAAGGTTGGTTTCTTTTGTCAAGTTATTATTTGAGGTAACTGAGTAAATAAGAATTAAGCAGGATGTTAACATGTCTGGCAGCATTTCGAAATGTGTTTGGACTTCGGATATGAAATTTATCCAATGGAATGTTTTTCTGTTAGCCCTGCTGGGTGGTCAGGATAAATTGTACTCACTCCATCCCAGTGAGTTCTGTACATTTCTTTTGCACGGTTGTTAAGGAGTATGTCTTTGAGTGGTGAAACCCTTAATATTGTAGTAGTAAGAAAGACAAGAAAGGACATGTAAAGGAAATGGGACAGACAAAGAGGGGATAACATAAATAATTGAGTGGGATTGAGGGAGTAATTGACAAATAATTTATCTTTGTGAAAATGGTAAGGCTATTAAATTAATATAAGGCATTAAGTTAAAAGAGAATGCTTCTAGCATGTGATATTTACGGATTTGTGTACAGTTCCTCAAAATGGAAGGGTTAGATAGTCTACGGATGATCTTTTTATTGCTACTTAAGTTTATGCTCCAAGTACTTAACAAGATCATTTGACATGGTCCCCAGCAGTGAATCCAGGAGTAGATTTTAGCCGGGTCAGTGTTGAACTACGTAAATTTTCTTATAAAGAGTTCAAACTTTTGGAGAATGATATATTGTGTGTCTTTTAAAAAAGGAAATAACATGTAAAATAGTTCACAGAAGTAAAGGGGTGAACATATATACAGTATAATGTAATGAAACGACTAAGAACTGAAATGTCAATTAGGGAAATAACAATGAGAGAGAAATAGAAATGGTAAACATGCCATAGAGGAAATAAGAATGGGAGAGAAGAAAAGAAAAAAGAAAGAGTCGATTACAGTGGGAGGGAGAAAAGTAAAAAATGCACATGTCATAAGGGAAATACAAATGGGAGGGTGAAAAGAAAAGGATAAAGCATCGGAAAAGTGTCGAATCCACGGCTAGATGGAATTGGAAAACAAGGGTTACTACCCTGTATCAAGAAATTAATATACTGTACTCAGATCATATATTTTAGTTATTCATAACCAGTTCACCCAGCTTGACTGCACTCACCCACCAATGCTAAGAAGCAGATGCAAGTCGTCGAGTGACCCCCCCTCAACCCGGCATGGATTCCCCACTGTGGTCACCTGCTGTGGTGCATAATTGTATTGAGTGCGAATGCGATGGCAAGCTGTGAAAGTAGATTCACTAGTATATTAACGTTCAAGTTGTGATGCAGACCATGTTTTTCCAGTTTTGACAATCGAGTTCGTTGTATTACCTTTTAAAGTTATTACTACGGTTGATAAATATATGTAATAAAATGAAGTTAGTATTCAGTTTACATGAGTGTGTCATGGATCCTTAACCCTTGTTCCTTTATGAGAACTTTATTCAAAAGTTGTTATATTGAAATACGATTTATGTATTATTATACAGATCCATTATGAGGCTATGGTATCAAAGTATGATCTCATCTTATATACTAACAGGTTAAAGAAGAGGATGATATGCATGCTGATGTCAAGCTCCAGAATCGTTTGAAACGTAGGAGGCGTCGGAAGCAACGGAAAGAGGTATCCTTGTGGCTGTTTGTTTCTGTATTTCGTTCACACTCCTGTAGTTAGTGTGTATTTTGAAGTGCATATGGGCAAAATATGCTTCACCTAGGGCTTTTTTGATATACTTCGAACTTGCAATGTACTTGCACTTCATTCTGGTCGTAAGGGTGCTGGAGTAGCACAGGAGAGGTCGGATAAGGTGGTATAGGCATAATTGGAGTTATAACGGTTGTATAGGCGTATTTGGAGTTATAAGAGTAGTATAGGAGTAGGAGTAGGATAGTTAGATATGCCGCTTAAAAATAAATAAATTAATTAATTAATTAAAAAAAATTCTGCCTGGAATAGAACAACAATTAACTAATTAATGTTTCACTGCATAGATGGGGAAAGTTTGCTAGCAATGTACTTGTAAAACTGCTCAAACGCAATGCTCAATTTAGCAGCATACTGGTGTTTTAGCAAATTTTGCATAAGATTTCATTCTCTTAAAATTTTAGTTATTTTGCCCTATTTTTTATCAGGATGCTGGAAATGGTGAACTTCCCTCAGCTAGTATGCATGATCAGCAACAAAATGATACTGGTGGCTCTTTGATTGATGGTTCTGCTTATCCGTTGGATAAAGCACCTGTATCAGAAGATGAAACAGGCTCCAGTTCGGATAGTGATTCAGATGATTCAAATACTGATGTTGGTATTAAAGCTAGGTATATCAAAGTTGCAATCTACAGTTTTGGATCACCTAGCGTATCTACCTTGCTTCTAAAATGGATGTACACTCAAAGTTCAAATATATCTTCTCTTGGTTATGTGCCATAGATATTTATTTGATGCGCTGACTGGGAACCTTCACATTAGTTGGAGTCGATCACCATAGAACATGGTCATGAATTTATTTGATAATGTTGTGAAGTATCTTTTATTTTCTAAACTAAAGTCTTAAGGAAGTGCTTTGGGCTTCCTCTTGCTTTGCTGATCAACAACTGCAATGTGATTTCAATTTCATCTCCATGAAGGTCGGTCCTTACTCCTTAAAAATGACAATACAGAAACACAAACTTGTGGTTTGTGAATCCGTGATCATAAAGTGTTGAACAATGATAATATTCAATTAATCCTTTTTCTATATATGATTTCAAGAATACAGTTTCTAACTTTCTATATCTTCGTGATCATAAATTGTTGAACAATGATAATGTTCCATTATTTTCAATATATGATTTCAAGAAGACAGTTTCTAACTTTCTATATCTTCGTATCGTCGCCCATACTGTGTGGAGTTGGTTACTTGATTTATTAGCAGCAGGTGAGTATCAATATGTGTTCTTTTTTTAAATCAATATTTAAATATTACCAATCAAGTATTTTGAAGTATTTGTCATGCTGTGGTGGGAGAACAGTGAAATATCCTATCATAGTTTAGCTGTTCTCTCTGAAGTACATACCTTTTAAATCAAAGTAGGGTCTAGGGAACATGTTGAAAGCTGAAGAATATCTTGTTTTTAATAAATAACAATATTATTATTAGTATTGTTGTTATTATTATTATTATTATTATTATTATTATTATTAATTTTTTAAATATTATTATTATTATTACATTATTATTATTAATTTTTTAAATATTATTATTATTATTATTATTATTATTATTATTATTATTATTATTTCTGTAAATGCACCTGGGTGCAGATTTGATTCCTTTTATTTAATAGTTCCCACTGTCGTACCGATGTCTTTTTTCTGGTCCTGTTTGTATATTGATGCTACTTGTTATGTTCCTGTGCTTCAACAAGTCCTTACATTTTCACGCACGCACACCCAACCCAAAAAAAAAAGAAAGAAAACTATTCTGAAACTTCAGTTTATCCTACGCATTAACTCACTCCTTGACTTGGACTAATTTGATTTTATATCTTTTGTTTGCTCAAGCAGTAAGAAAAGACGCAAAAAGAAAATTCGCAGAATCATTGATGATACTGAACTGGGGGAGGAGACAAAGAAGAAAATTGCTATTGAAAAGGTAAATTTGATTTTGCTGTGCTGAGATTGTATGTTCACAACTTATTATTATAATGGCCACTATATGACTTTTACAGGAACGACAAGAGCGGCTTAAATCGCTGGAGGCCAGGATCTCTGCAAAACCTGTTAGGATGAACTCCATAGTCTCTGATGGAGTTTCTTTGATGGAGCTGGTACCGAAATATTGGGGGATGCTTCTGCTGGATACATCATAAACGTGGTGAGAGAGGAAGGTGAAGAGGTAGTGAGAATTCCTTCAAGCATCTCAGCAAAATTGAAACTTCATCAGGTATCTATCATGTGATATATTCGCACATGCTTTATGGTATTTGTTTATGGTCACAGTATTTATTTGGAATTCTTAAATCCTCTACTTTCTGGAACTTGTGAGTTTTTACAATTTAATTGGGAGTCACCTTTAATATTTTTATTGTAGAATAAACTGCTGAACAATTTAATTATGTGTGGATCAACATTGTCCCTACATAGGTTGTTCTGGTTAGCACAGATCATATCGCCATCCAATAATGACTTGAACTACTTTTGCATCTATAGCCATCTATTTGGTACTACTAAACATTTTCTACTATCTTTCTGCAAGATTTATTCAAGCAGATGAGACACAAGTGTTGAATTTCCGATGTCAATTATTTTGATGATTAATCATGTATCATAGTCATAGCTAACTAGGTTTCAGTTTCTGAATCATTCTTGAGTGGGGTTCTTCGGGTAGCTCGTCCGTGGACTTCATTTACCATGGTCTGCATAGTATTTATTAACTATGTGATGTCCTATCTCATTTCAGGTAGCAGGGATTCGTTTTATGTGGGAAAATATTATACAATCGGTGCCAAAAGTAAGGTCTGGTGATAAAGGTCTCGGTTGCATTCTCGCTCATACCATGGGGTTAGGTAAAACTTTTCAGGTATGATTTATAAGCTAGATTAACTCTTTCTTTGGCTTTACCTTTCTGCTTACACCTTCTCTTAAAAGCAATCATGTATCGAAATTTCCATTTAGATAAATGTGTTGCTCTTTAATATGGTACTTCTCCTTGCAATCTTTAAAGTGGCCAAATTTGTTTTATTTTTACAAGATTTACATTTCCTTTTCTGGAAACCCTATATCCCCACTTATTAAATCTTTATTCATTATCTCTCATACTTTACCAATCCTTTACTCCTTCCGCTCCACTCTAAATTACAGAGCTTTCCTTTACTGGTAATACACTCATGAATAAAAGTGTTATTTACCAATCTGCTGCCTGCAACTGGACTATAAATTTTCTGCTGGCAGGGCTGTAACTCATGTTTATACTGGCCACTGGGGCATATTGAGCCTCACGTTTACTTGTACTATACATACCATTCATATGTAGTGATTTCTGTCTGTAGCATGAAGGAAATAAATCATTTTTTGTGATTGCTTCTAGAAGCCGAGTGAATGTAGGATTTTATGAGTGTAACTTGATTTACCCTAAAATATACTATGCAAACTTCCACGTTTCTTTCATTCTCCTTCCCATGTTGGCTTGGACTCAAAAGGCGAAAGAACTTTCAGTACAACATTTCTTTGTCCTGGCATTCATGTGACTTACACTGCACTGCAGGATAGATAATGGCTTTATATTATATCACATACTGTGGATAAATATATTGAATAATAGAATGAATAAAATAAGATTCTGTAAAAGAAATATAGTTCCTGTGGATTAGGGAAAATTCTTGCAAAAACTTCTGAATAGTATACTAGTATTCCTGATCCGCAGTGGACGATGTGACAGCATTTGCTTGTTTGTCTGGGATATGAATTCTATCGAACTCTATGGTTTACAAAATATTTCAACATGAATCAATGATGGTTTTCTGAACAAGTTGTTTGTTTGTGCGTTCAGGTCATCGCATTTCTGTACACTGCTATGAGAAGTGTGGACTTGGGATTAAGAACTGCACTAATTGTGACACCAGTGAGTGTATTACACAATTGGCGGCATGAGTTTTTGAAATGGGGACCAACTGAATTAAAGCCCCTCAGAATTTTCATGCTCGAAGATGCTCCCAGGTTTGTCTTCTAATTTCTTGTTGTTTATTGTCAATTAAATTTGGACTTTAAGACTGCGTGACAATTACCCATGTCTTGAAACACATAAATTGTTCTGTGACTGCAAACCTTTTTTTTCCCGCATGAATTGCACAAAATTGAGCTCCAAAATCTGCAAAGTACAAGTATAACCGGGGCCGTACCCCTGTCATCGAGTAGAATAGCCCACTCATAGAGTTCTAAATCTTATACAGTTTCAATTACGTACATTCTGCACAACAATCTGATGATCCAATCATTGCTGAAAATCAGTACAAAATCGTTAAAAATAAACTACAAGGTCAAAGCCTAGTAGCCTACTACAGAATACAGAGAAATCAATGCTACAATCAGATCCACCTCAAAATACCATCACTAATTCTCTGTCAGACTGCTAAATAAACCATCAAAGGGAACTAATCAGCAATATCCTGCAAACCAAAGTGCAGATAGTAGAGCCACATGCACTCCAACTCAAAGAGAAAACAACAATTTTTGCTGCAAATGCCATACCTGAGCCGCTTGAGCAAGATAACTAAACCCATTCCCGAAAGAGCATACTAAAACAAAAAGAAATAAACAAAACTGCAATTTTGCAGGATCCCTGAGGATCACAAGGGTCAGAAAAAGCTAAGAACCACAAAAGACAACGGGTCACCAAGTCCCACGTCCACTAGCTTCTTGTTAGGTACACCTTCTAGAGCTAGCTACAACCAAGTGCGTGGTGTGGCATGTGGTGGCCGCAAAGATTTCGGTTGCAATTTTCTGACAGAAATGTATATGACTGTATATTAATTTGGTTGTCATTTTAAACCTCTATCTCTTCCCTTTAGTTTCTGAAACCCATGCTAGCCCTTTAACAGGTTCTGCATAGTAAATTGTCATGCTTTCCCACCTGCTACTGAACTTCTAATTTCTCTCTTGGTGCTTAGTGTCTAATCTCAGTCCCAGTAATACGATATCTTAAGATGATATTATTCTCGAGTTTTAACAAATTTATTACTTTGAACCTTTATGTACAGGGAGAAAAGGCTCAAATTGCTCCTGAAGTGGAAAAATAAAGGTGGTATTTTCATAATTGGCTATAGTGCCTTCCGAAATTTGTCTCTGGGGAAGTACAATAAGGATCGTGATATTGCTAAAGAGATTAGTCAAGTACTTCAGGTGATTTGTGCTTACTTGTAACTCTGTGAATGAATATATATAATCATAAGCTTCTTATCCATGTTCTTTGCTTCACAAGTCCAACATATTTCCTTTATTGATAAACCTGAACGGAATTCTACTTGCATGGCTAAACTCACTCCAGGGTGAACAGTCATAAAGGTAGAGCACATATATTTTTTAGTTGCGTTTGTGTGGTCAATTTCAAGGTCATTGAGTTGCTTGCCACACCGTGGTGAATAGCTGCTTGAAGGTCATTTGAGGAATACTCAAAAAAAGTTCTGCTTCCCCCCACCCCCCTCCCCAACTAAAAACAAAAACTATTTTGTTTGCAGAAATGCTTCGTTGTGTCAAGGTTTTCTAGTCCAACATATAATCTTCGACTAGGAATAGTGTTTTAGACAAACCCTATCCCTTCATAAGGTTTTGGCTAAGGGCTTTGGTTTTTCATCAATTATGATTTCTTTTAGAGTAGCTTAACTTGTTTTTTGGTGCGATAAATCTTCTGTTTTGTGTCTAAATGCCCATTATTGCAATATTACCACATTCTGAACGGAAATGAAATTACCTGACTGTATTCGACGCATTGTATTCTCTTTTTCAGGCCCAAATTTTCTTAATTTGATATACTATTGCTAGCATTCTAGTGTTTCTGGTCATGATTATTGGGCTTTGAACTTAGATAGAAAGAAATTTCTTTATTTCTTTATTATTTATTTATTTATTTATTTATCTTTTCAGGAAGGACCTGATATCCTAGTCTGTGATGAGGCTCACATTATCAAGAATACAAAGGCTGACACAACTCAGGCATTGAAACAAGTGAAGTGCCATAGAAGGATTGCCTTAACTGGATCACCTCTTCAGAACAATCTGATGGAGTACTATTGTGTATGAGTCTCTAGTTACCAAGTTTTGATTCAAACGTTGCATGTCAGTCCTGTATCTTGATCTTTCAAATTTTTGCATGGACAGATGGTTGATTTTGTTAGAGAAGGATTTCTTGGGAGCAGCCATGAGTTTAGGAACCGGTAACACTCTGAAACTTCTCTTACAAATGTTACTTTTGGCTCTATCAGTGAGTGGCCTTATCTCGCTTTCTCCTTTGCAGTTTTCAGAATCCAATTGAAAATGGGCAACACACCAATTCTACTGCAGTAGATGTGAAAATCATGAATCAAAGATCTCATATTTTGTATGAACAGTTGAAAGGATTTGTTCAGAGGATGGACATGAGCGTGGTAAAAAAAGATTTACCACCCAAAACTGTTTTTGTTATTGCTGTGAAGTTGTCTGCCTTACAGAGGAAGCTATACAAAAGATTTCTTGACGTGCATGGATTTACCAAGGATAAAGTATCTGGTGAGAAGATAATCAAAAGGTCCTTTTTTGCTGGGTACCAGGCCTTATCTCAGGTATGGATGGATGGGATACAGTTTTTCTGTCTGAGCTGTGTCAATCATTTGTTTCTTGATGAACTCGCACGTGTCATTTGGAAATCTGATTCCAGATGAAGTTATGTCGCATTTTGGCAAGTATGTACAAAATAACTTGATTTGAAATTAATGCATATCGTAAATTCTATGTTTGTGAACAGAATGCGTTGATTCATTGTGGATCTCTTCTTTCTTTGCCTGGCCTTTCCTCTTTAGGAGGGCAATCTTATGTATTTTGAGGAGTTGAATCTCTTTCACATGTCATGGTTTTTCATTTATGACGCTTTTTTGAATGTTATACTATATTGGTGGAAATTAAAGCTCCTTGTATATGCTGTTCTGTAGATATGGAACCATCCTGGAATTCTACAACTGATGAAAGAAAACAAAGATCGTGGAAAAACTGAAGATGTTGAAAACGCACTTCCTGATGACAGCTCAAGTGATGAAAATGTGGACTTCAACATGATATCTGGAGGTACTTCTAGACCCACTGCATAAGACATTCTTTCACTGAAGTGCTGAACTGTGGATTGTATACAGTTTCTTTCCAAGTTAGTTAGTTTTTTCCTATATACTACACCAAATCATGCAACTTAAAGCACCAATTGTTGTTCCATCCCGCATCGATGTAACTGGCTGTTTCCATTTAGCAGTCTTTAAGCACTCCGAGATATGTTTTGCAGTTAATGACATTGCTGATGGTGCTCTAAGTCCATGTTTGATATATCTTCATGTGTTTTTTGATTTTTTTTTTGTTTTGTTGTGTGTAGATAAGCTAAGCAATCCTCCTAAGAAGAATGATAATGGATTTCTCTGTGAGGTACGCTGAATTTTCTGCTCCTGTGTTTTAGCCAAATTAGATTGCAGTACCTGAAAATTTGTATCTCTTTGGTAAAAGCAGGACTGGTGGAAAGATCTTCTCAAAGATGATAACTATAAAGATGCCGAGTACAGTGGTAAAATGGTCTTGCTAATCGATATCCTGACGATGTGCTCGAGTATTGGTGATAAGGCATTAGTTTTCAGTCAAAGTCTATCAACTTTGGACCTAATTGAATATTATCTTTCAAAAATGCTTCGTCCGAGGAGGACTGGGAAGTTCTGGAGGAAAGGAAAGGACTGGTACAGGTTCGTATGGGGAACATAAAATATTTTAGTCTAGCATATAGTTTAGATAAATATATACAGTACGTATCTAGCTTACTGATGATGCTACTAAATTGTGAAGACCTTAATAATACTTGCTTCCCTCTAATGCATCTAATACTTCTGGTTTTACTGTGCCTGCGAGACCTCTAAAGTCTAAACTATGGTTCCTTATAGGGATTACCTGTAGATAATACCCTTTGGTGGAAATTTGGGTTATACTTGGAATAATGTCATAAATCCCTCATGAGTCATGACACACTTAATAGACCTGAAACTGTATTTGTTCTTTTCATCCCTTTGATCTCTCCGATACTATAACTTGCATGTATGTCCCTTTCATTCATGTCTGTTGTCTCCATTTCTTTAAAAAATTTATAAAGGTGCATTACATCTTGCTGCATGAACAACAGATTAGACGGACGAACAGAAAGCTCTGAGAGGCAGAAGCTGGTCGAGAGATTTAATGACCCTTCAAATAAAAGGGTTAAATGCACTTTGATATCTACAAGAGCTGGATCTCTTGGTATCAATCTTCATGCGGCTAACCGGGTAATTATAGTTGATGGCTCCTGGAACCCAACATATGATCTTCAAGCTATATATAGGGTTTGGAGGTGCGGATGCCCATTATTTTTTCTTTAATTTATGCCAAATATTGGTAAAGATTAAACTATGTGAAAGTTAATTTTTTTTATGTCTGTGTAGGTATGGCCAAACGAAACCTGTCTTTGCGTACCGATTGCTTGCTCATGCTACGATGGAAGAAAAAATTTATAAGCGTCAGGTAGCGGCAGATCAATGTGGATAAATGTATCTAACTTGAATATGGATTCACTAAAGCTATTCTGCAGGTGACTAAAGAAGGCCTTGCAGCTAGGGTAGTCGATAGGCAACAGGTGCACAGAACAATGTCCAGAGAGGAAATATTACATTTATTTGAGTTTGGTGACGATGAAAGTGCTGAAGTAATGCCAGGGCTTGGGCAAGATACAACTGATGCGCCTGTGCCAAATGAAACGGATCGCGTTGGAAATTTGTTCAGCAAGAATCTGCCTCTTGATCATGAAAGTACATCTTCTGACAAGATGATTCGAAATTTGATAAGCAGACATCACCCGAGGTAATGATTCTGAGCACTTTCGTTCAGTGTGTGCATCCCTTTTTTAATATCATTTAAGTTATAGTGAAAATCCTTGTGTGATGCTCTGAGATGATAGAAGTAATGTTAATGTAAAGGTCCAACTAGAGTAATAAAATATAGTGCTTCATAAGCTAACGTTAGTAATCAGAGTCGCTACATAAGGTACTTTCCGTCACTACAGTGTTTTTTACTTTGTCATTTTCCAAGGAATCTACAGATTTGATCAATCTGGGAGCTTTCATTGAGTATTGGATGTGATCAAAGATCTTATTAAACGGAAAATTTACTTGCAACAGAAAATGGGCTTAATAACCTACAAATCTGTTTTGGATTAATTAACCTCTTACTGTAGAAAATGGAACCCCCCCCCCCTCCTGTTATGAGAGAAAATAGCAAGTGCAACAAGTAAAGGGGGAATTGACCACCTCATACCTTTCACCCTAAGAACCTAGCAATGAAAATTCCAGTTTTCTCTGATAGATTTTCATGTCAGATCATATCGCTCCCCTTTCTTTTTCAATAATTTTTTTTTAAAAAGAAATTTGTGCTCACCAGTATTTATGCAGCTGTGCTAAATCTGTTAAAAGTTTTCCTTCCTTTTAAGTTTTGTTGTCCTTGAGCAAACTGCAGATGTAGCCAGTGGTGAAATTTTTAACCGCTAAGCATTGTTTGTTTTGACAAACCCTCTTATTCCAGGTGGATATCTAATTACCACGAACATGAAACAATGCTGCAAGAAAATGAAGATGAAAAACTGTCGAAAGAAGAGCAAGACATGGCTTGGGAAGTATATAGAAAAACCTTCGAGTGGGAGGAGGTACGGCGGTCTTCTCCAGATGGAAATGTACCTGATCTGCAAAAGATCCCCATCAATGAATCTGCACTACAGCAGCAACAAAGGCCCAGTTCTAAATCCGTGACCCACCAATCTGTACTCTCAACTATAGTGTCCCCTAAGAATGATGATGCACTTGAACGTGCTAGATTTCGTCATCGAAATCGTCATGTGCTGAGAGCATGCTCGAAACTCTCACACTTGCTAACCTTGAGGAGTCAAGGTGTAAAACAAGGGTGCCATACTGTATGTGGTGAATGTGCTCAAGAATTAAAGTGGGAAGACCTTGGAAGAAAGGTATGTTAAACGAAGCTGGTGTTCCTGATAATCAACTTGGCTCGTACTTTTGCTTCAAAGCCGATGTCTGGACTTTCTGCTTTGTTTTTTTGCTCAGCTGCCATTGCAAATATCGCTGTATATTTGGTATCGTTATTATGTGGCAGAGAAATACAACATCCCTTTGACGGAACGGGACGAATTACTAGTTCGTCCTCGTTTGAACCACATAGGCTAACAACAGTTTTTTTTTTTTTTTTTTTTTTGAAGAACTATGTAATTGGAGCCTTCAATGGTTTGATATATTTTGCCTTACAGCAGAATATCATGTTACTTCTGAATCTTTTTTCAGTGTTCACCTCGACTTGAAGTGTATGTAAGTATGAAGTATGAGTTGTTTAAACCCTACCTTTTGGCTATCTGAAAGCTTGTTCTTTTTTCATTTTCTCTTGTAAGTAATCCAACTAATTAATTGAACAGCACAAAGCAGTCCAAAATCAAATCCCCAACAGTTAAACAAAAACCAATGAGAATTTACTGAAAAGCCTACAGTAACACTGAACAAAATTGAGAAGCTGTATTTCCTAAAAGCCATCAGATAAGAATTAGAAATGAAATTAGCTTGAAATGCTTTCACTGGGAGTTTTACTTTCACCCTCACGGGAAGTTTTACTTTCACCCTCACTGGCAGTTTTACTTTCATTCTCACTGGCAGTTTTACTTTTATTCTCACTGGTAGTTTTACTTTTACTTCTACTCTTGGCTTTAGAAGGTTTGCTACCACCAGGTGCACTGTTGCTGGCGCCGCAAACTATGGAGACCTCTATGCCATACACATTACCGAAGCACGAAAACAGGCCTCCGTCAGAGTTCCTCCGGGAATGTTTGCTGTAAGTCGATATCTCTGACAGGTCGCTTTCATCATCTGTACTGTATTGCTTGAGTGACTCTTTTCTCCATCTGTCTTTGCTTCTAATTCTGTACCCTTTAGCTTTTGCTTCTTCCATTGTTAAATCTTCCAGTATTGAGCTACCTCTGTCATCTGACTCATCTCTTTCTTGTGTGTTTTGGTTCATGGTGATCTTCTCTTCTGGTTGGTTTCGGAACTTGATTGCCATCTCTGCTGCAACGATGGAGGCTGAAGGGCCTATGTCGGAACATACTTCTGATCCATTTACCATAGAGCTGTTGTTGAAATCTGATCGCATGCTCATCGATTTCCCCAGCTTGATTTTCGTGTTTGATTCCTGGTTCATGTCGCCCTCCTGTCCGTCTTTGTCTTTGTTTCGGCGCTCTTTCTTGCTAAGAGTATTGGCCTTTTTCAGTACTGCAGCAAGAGAATTTGCAGCATATTTTCTGTTTCTCATGGTATTATCTAAGATGGAAACTCCCATGTTGAGGATACCCTGAGGGGTTCCAGAGGGGCGACGGACTTGGAGGGCGACAAACCGTGTGTTCTTCAAATCATTGCCACTGTCTTTGATCAATGGCATTATCAGATCACTTATAACTACGCGCACAGTCCCCACCAAGATCTCGCGGAACCAGGAGGCCGTGTAGATTTCCACCGTTATGCTTGTCTCCTCTGCAAGGAGTGACTCCTTTTCAATCCGGAACTCGAACCTCTCGTTCCACGTTGGATTGGAGTGGCCATTTTGGTCCATCCGCGTGTTAACTTTACGTGTTGGTTCGATCCATGCTACTGCATACGTCCGCATGGATTTGGAGACTGGCGCTAGGTCTTGAGCTGAGATTAGGCTAATCTCGAGTAGGTGGAAGGGGTCTGGTGGTGGTGAAGGAGCAAACGAGATGGAAGAGGATGTCACGGTGGAGGAGGCAGCGGAAGGGGAGGTTGCCGGTATGGTGTCCATCATGGGAGATGGAATGAGATATGGAATCCAGTTTTGCAGATGGATGCAAAGGTTGTTGGTGATCTATCCCTTTGAATGTTTTTAGACCATTAGTTCACTAACTTGGAAGAGTTCCATTTCCATATAATGGTTGGCCTCAAAGTAAGCATATCCTATTTCTGAGGATGCTACTTATATGGTCTCTGCTACTAGTGATGTAGTAAAACTTTCCACAAAACATGGTGACCTTTAGGTGTAGTTTATCTATTCTTGGACACATGAGAGTTGGTAGAAATTGCCAAAATAGGTACATTACAAAAACATTGTGTTTTGAAGATTGATTCATGACGAAAATGAAGGTTGATTCAGGAGATGATAGGGGGTAAGTATTGTTAAACAGCCTATAATATATAATGCGAGGTTCATATGTTCGCCATAGAACTTACACAGAGCCAAAAACAAAATCATGAAGCATCCAAAAATGGCTAGACCTAAGAGGCTAGGACTCGATTGTCCCTATCAAAGTTTGGCACCTGAATTAGCCTAAATTGGAGTACAATTGTGATTTAGTTACGCTTGCCAAACTACTACAGTATTAATTATTAGCTCAAAATGTACAACCCAGCTGTGCCAAACTACAAATGCAAATCTTCAAGTGATCTAGTTTCACCCAGCAATGAACATCATATCAAGGGAAATGGACCTACATCAAGTGTGGGTGCTCTAACACATTACCGGTTCATGGTGAAATCTAATTCACATATATGCAAGACGTATATATACGAAAGGGCTCAATTTCATGTATATTGTAGGTGACTAACTAGTTGGCTCTCCAGCGGCAGCAATATCCTTAAACACTTTATTTGGCTCTCCGGTCAGGGAAGGTTTAACCTTAAACACTTTATTTGGCTCTCCGGTTCTCAAATGGAGAAGTAAGAGAAGAAGAAGCAAGAGCCAGTAAAATCAAGAAGCAGAGTGAAACAGAGAAAGATGAATCAAGAACAAAAGAGCGTACAACAAAGCGCTCAAAAGAAAGCGCACCAGAAGCAACAAAAGAACAACCGAACTACAAGCAAGTCTGTCTGGTGCAATGGTCCAAGAAGCAGAAGATGCTTACCAAAGATAAGTCTCAACTTAGAGATAAAGCAAAGAAGAAACAACCTGATCTTGATCTGAATTATCTCGAAGATAAGTAGATCTTCTCCAACTTACAGAGGTATTCATTTATTTTTTTATTTTTTTCCCTGTAAATCCGTATCATTATTTCATTTACAGTTCTTTTTTTTTTTCATCTAGCTTATTGAACTGTTGTTATCAGTTGCAGCACATCAATCATCTTCATTCATACAATCAATTGAAATCATCATCATCTCACAATCATGTCTGATATCAACGACACTTTGATCAAGAGTGCTGATAAAGCCCTTGATAACAACAAGAAGAAAGACAAAGATCTTTCAGTTGATGACATTGTAGTCACCACTCTTGCAATCACTGATCTATACCATCCTTATTATCTTCACCCTAGTGATAATGCTAACTCAGTTCAACTGGATGTTATCCTTGATGGTAACAATTTCCATGACTGGAAACGTATGATTACGGTACAGTTAGCTGGGAAAACAAAATGGGTTTTGTGGATGGATCTCTTAAGCAACCTGAAGTCAATGATCCCTTGTATTTACCATGGGTCAGATGCAACAATCTCATTTTCACTTGGTTGCTTGGATCTGTGAGCAAAGAAATTGCTTGCACAATCAGATATGAAGTTACTGCTAAGGTTGTATGGGATAAGATCATTGAACACTATTCAGATCCAGGAATCATGAGGATTTTTTAGATTAGGCAAGAAATTTGCAGGCTTATGCAGGGTACTAGCACTGTTAGAGAGTATTACACTAACCTCAGTGCACTCTTGGTTGAGTTAAGAAATTACAGGCCTACTGAAGGGTGTACTCATTGTGGTGCAGCGCAACAAGTGGATTCTGTCATTCACTTTCTGATGGGACTCACTAGTGCTTATACTCATGATAGAAGTCAAGTGCTGGCCATGGAGAAAACTCCACCTCTTGATAAAGTGGTTAACATGGTGCTTCAAGAAGAAAAGCAAATCAACACAAGGGCTAGCATGCAGCAGAATCATGAGATGAGTGCAATGGCTGTTGGGTTCCACAACAACAGGGGAAATATGCCGCAGGGCTATGAAGTGAATGCAAGTGCTATTGGATTCAAACGTAAGAAGAAGGCCGCTCTGTATTGCAACAAGTGCAGAAAATCGGGACATGCCACTGAGAGATGCATGATTTGCAGCAACTGCAATAAGCCAGGACATCTAGAGGCAAATTGCTACAGATAGATTGGTTTCCCACCTGATTTCAAGTTCACTAAAAATGCTCCTCCAGCTTCACAAGGAAGATATCAACCGGTTGCTGCTCACGTCAATACTAATGAAGAGTTCACTCCAGCCCAGCTCAAACAACTGATGCAGATTATCAAGAATCCTAAGGTGAATGTTGTTGGCTCTTCCAGTGCACCTAATGCCGGTGACGGATGAATAACTTGCAAGTATATTTGTTCATTCAATTCGTATTAATACTTGGCTACTTATTCAGGAGCCTCTGGTCATATCATCTTCTCACCTTCATTATATACTCACAATATTAAAACACTCAATACAACTGTTTCATTGCTTAATAGTGATCAAGTCATTGTTACTCATGTAGGAGATATTTATGCTAATCAGTTTCTCACTCTAGTTAATGTATTATGTGTCCCAACATTCGAAATCAATCTTATTTCAGTCAGTAAATTGACACAATACAATGATATTCAAGTTGTTTTTAACAATGATATTTGCATTTTGCAGACTCACTCATCTTCGACCCAGATTGGAAAGATCAAGAGTGAACATGGGCTATACTATCTGCATTTCAGTTTTCCAGTTACAAGTCATCACATAAATCAGTGTGCTAGGATTATGAAGGACCTTTGGAACTTTCGGCTAGGCCATATTCCCAATGAAAGACTCAAATTGATTGCGAATAATTCTTCCATTGTGAAAACCACTGTATTTACTCATTGTGATGTTTGTATGAAATCCAGACATAAGAAAAGTAGTTTTCCTATTAATGAAAATTCTATTCAGTTTTCCTTATTTGAGTTATTACATTGTGATGTTTGGGGTCCTTTTTCACACAATTATTTACAAGGTCACAAGTTCTTTCTCACTATAGTAGATGATCATTCTAGGATGACATGGGTAATTTTACTTAAACATAAATCAGAAGTTAGTGAGGTTCTCCCAAAGTTCATTAAAATGGTTCACACTCAATTTAATCAAACAGTCAAAATTATCAGAAGTGATAATGGAACAGAATTCATTTTATCTGAGTTCTATGCCACAACTGGCATTATTCATCAGCAAACTTGCATCTACACACCTGAACAAAATGGTGTAGTGGAAGGAAACACCAAACACTTCTTAATACAACAAGAGCTCTTCTTTTTCAAGCCAACTTACCTCTTAAATTTTGGGGAGATGCTGTTTTAACAGCTTCTCAAGTAATCAACAGAGTTCCCTCTATCATTTTGGGTAATAAGTCTCCATATGAAATTGTAATGAAGAAAACACCTTCTTTCAATCATCTCAAAGTGTTTGGTTGTCTTGCTTATGGCAGTACAATCCCAGAACTTAGGCATAAATTTGGCTCTCGATCAAGAAAGTCACTTTTTATTGGTTATCCTGCTAATATTAAAGGATATAAATTCTATGACTTAGATAATCATGTGACCTTCATCTCCAGAAATGTAATTTTCTATGAAGACATTTTTCCTCTTCAAGAAACTACTATTGTGCATCCCTCTCCTTCTACTACTACACCTCCCACTACTATATATACAGATTTTTTTGTTTCACCACAATTTATACACCCATACACCTCTAAATCCACTGAATCCGAGACACATAATACTTCTCCGATATCTTCTTCATCAACTCAACCACCACCTTCTCTTACTCCTTCTCCATCTCCCATATTCTCTGATTCTATTCAGACCCCAACCAGCCCAACTAAAAATCAAGTTTCACCTACTCCTCTAAGTTCTTCTCCGGAGCATTCTCCTCCTATAGAAAACTCATTTGATTCATCTGAACAATCAATTCCATTCCCTGTTTCTACCGTACCAGTTGAGCAGGAAACTCATCCAACTATTAGAAAATCTGACATGCCCAACAAATTCCCGGGCAAATATTCAGATTTTCATTGTGAACCTGTTGTCAAGAAAACCAAAAACACATCTACTGTTTGTTCTACTGTGTATCCTCTCCATCATATTATTTCTTATGACAAACTGACACCTGTTCACAAAGCATTCACCCTTCAGATTTCTAAACACTTTGAACCACACTTCATGCTGATCATAAAGCCCATTTTCAGAAGCAGTCAAATATCCACATTGGATCACTGCAATTCAAGAAGAGATCAAGGCCATGGAAGATAATAACACATGGATCATCACCACACTTCCTGCTGATCATAAAGCAATTGGCTGCCGATTTTTTTTAAAAACAAAACTCAAACTTGATGAAACTATAGACAAATATAAAGCTCGGCTTGTAGCTCAAGGTTTCACCCAGCAATATGGTATAGATTACACTGAAACCTTTAGTCATGTTGCCAAATTAACTACTGTCATATTATTTTTAGCAATTGCATCTCAACTCAATTGGAAACTTACTCAGCTTGATGTTCATAATGCCTTCTTGAACGGTGATCTGGATGAAGAAATATATATGAAAATTCCTCCAGGTTACACCATTCAGGGGAATCATTAGACAACAAAGTTTGCAAACTACAGAAATCAATATATGGACTCAAGCAGGCTTCCAGACAATGGAACTGCAAGCTTACACATTTTTTAATCAAAATTGGTTTCAAACAGTCAAAGAAGTACTATTCTCTTTTCACTAGAACAAATGACAAAGGATTCATTGCCTTACTAATGTGTGTTGATGACATACTATTAGGAGGGAGCAATGTTTCAGAAGTTGATCACATTAAAACACAGTTAAAACTGAATTTCAAAATAAGAGATCTAGGCCAACCTAGATACTTCTTAGGAATCGAAATTGCAAGATCATCCAAGGGTATTTTCTTGTGCCAAAGGAAATATACCTTAGAAATTATTGAAGAATGTGGTTTGTTAGGATGCAAACCACTTATCATTCCCATAGAACAAGGAAATCATCTTAGTTAGGAATCAAGCAAACCAATAAGGAATGCAACCTTATACAGAAAAATTGTGGGAAAATTAATCTACTTAACATTCACAAGACCTAATATATGTTATTCAGTTAATATACTAAGTAGGTTAATGGAAAAATCGACAGATATGCACTTAGATGCTGCATTTAGAGTTGTAAAATACTTAAAAGGGAATCCAGGACAAGGATTTCTTCTATCTCCAGAAAAGAATTTGAATTTGATTGCATACTCAGATGCAGATTTCTCACAATGTCCTGATAATAGGAAGTCAATCACATGATATTGTGTTTTATTAGGAAAATCACTTGTCTCTTGGAAAGCTAAAAAGCAAAATGTGCAAAGTCGATCCACAACTGAGTCAGAATACAGGTCAATGGCAGACACATCATGTGAAATAATGTGGCTCAGATATTTGCTAAAGGATTTTGGCTTAGAGCAAAAGAATGCTACAGTTCTCTATTGCGATAATCAATCCGCAATACACCTTACGAAGAATCCGGTGTTTCATGAGCGCACAAAGCACATAGAGATGATCAACATTTCATAAGAGAAAAAGTGTTGCAAGGATTGATCAAAACAGTCTATGTACATACCTCTCAGCAATTGGCGGACATTTTTACAAAGGCTCTTTCCTCTGAAGTTTTACGAAAGTTAACCAGCAAAATGGGAGTAATAGACCCATACTCACATTTTGAGGGGAATCTCAAATGGAGAAGTTAAGAGAAGAAGAAGCAAGAGCCAGTAAAATCAAGAAGCAGAGTGAAACAGAGAAAGATGAATCAAGAACAAAAGAGCGTACAACAGAGTGCTCAAAAGAACGCGCACCAGAAGCAACAAAAGAACAACCGAACTACAAGCAAGTCTGTCTGGTGCAATGGTCCAAGAAGCAGAAGATGCTTACCAAAAATAAGTCTTAACTTAGAGATAAAGCAAAGAAGAAACAACCTGATCTTGATCTGAATTATCTCGAAGATAAGTAGATCTTCTCCAGATTTGTATAAGGTTAATCTAGTCTATTAACTAGAATTAGGGTAAGATAATTGTAGTATAAAATAGCTTAATACTAGTGTAGGATTCTGTACACTTTTCATCCGCTTTACAGACCTCAGCTCATTGTTAATACAAACAGAAAAGCTTCCGCAATCATTTCTTTTATTTCGTACTCTGCCACCGGTCAGGGAAGGTTGGCAACCAATTCCATCTCTAAGGAAAACTTGTCATATCATAAATTCAACAAGGTGCCCGCAATGCAACTGTGAAGAGAAAATTGTGACACATGTCCTCCGTCACTGTCCAGCTGCTCAAAGAATATGGAAACAAATATTATCACCACAAGAACAGTTGCATTTCAACGAGTGTAATGACGAAACATGGTTCCATTGGAACATTACAGGTAACAAACTCACAAACCTGACCGTTCCAGGCATAAGTTGGAAGTGGATGTTTGTTGCGGTGTGTTGGGCAATATGGAAGGCGCATAATGCAGTTGTGTTCAGAGGTCATCAGGAAGACATTGGATAGCTAATGTTTTCTATCAAACAAACTGTCTAGAATAGATATTCGATAACATTTGGAAGATTACCTTAGGGAATCCATTCCGCCATTTATTCTAACCTTTTTTAATTATGATCAAGTCTAAGGACGGAACGTCTTTCAATTATATATATATAAAAAAAAAAAAAGCATTATGCAAACTAGCATTTCGAATTTAATAGAAAAAACTTAGCTTTAAACTTTAAAACTCAACCACACCCTTTTAAAATAAACCACAAATTTGGGTTTGGTGTTGTTTCACTTTCAAAAATATTGTTGGCCAATGGCAATGTAGTAATTGATGAAATGGGACCCTACAAAAAAGTGTGGCAACTCGGGGAGAAACTCTCAAACCATTTCAACAGCCAAGCCAAGAGGTCGGGTCCGGTCCGGTCCCTCCAACTAATGTGCCTTGTCTTTATAAATGACATCATCATCACCTAAACAACAATTTGGCTAAGCCATGGTAGAATCTCTACTTATCAGCCGTAGATTCATCCCTCAACATCACCATAAGATACATCAATCCACGGCTCAGATCACAACAAGACAAGCAACAAACAAAAGCCTTGCTACTAGTAGTAATTATTCAAGACGCAACTTGATTTCGTAATTATTAGATAGTATAAATTAATTTGTAAAAGTGGTGTGCACTTATGGTCAGCTTATAAGGTAATTTCATGTCAATTTAATTGTTTATAACAATAATAAGTGTGTTTCATGAACTTAATATTAAGATGACATATTTGAAAAATTACATTTGTCCACCTTATATCCTTTCAATCATCTTATAAGTTTTAATTATTTTATCAATTTATTTTACGAAACAAACAGACGTAGTTGTAATAATAATAATAATAATAATAATAATAATAATGTATGAGTAGCATTAAATTGTCCAAGTTGGAATATGTGAAATTATTAATAAAACAGTGTCGTCAGCAACATAGTACCAATCAATAATTGTATTAGCATCAAATCCATTCTGCTGATTATGTCACACTTTGTTGGCTTCATCATAATGTATACTTAAGAATTACCTATAAAGCAAATCTCAATCATTAAATATTCGCAAAAACTCGTAGTAGTAGAAAACTTATAAACGATAAGAATCGCAGTATTTTTATTTAAGTGGAAATAGTAAAAGTTGTTAATACTAGCTGGTAGGGCCGTTTGTGCATTAAATATCGATTTTTTTTATGGGTGACGGACCTAAAAATCGAAGTTTAACGAAGTTAGGTTACATATATATAGGACTATTCCAAAAGTTTAGTGGGAAGATCAAACCTTAAAATTCAAAACGATTACCTATAATATTTTTATTATCTTTAAAATATTAAGAAAACAGACACCCCACATTGCTTCTTGGTTTGGTTTGATCCATGGGTGATGGGTCCCCTTTCCATACATCTCATAATAAAGAAACGGCAAATTGGCAATGTATTGTAAGCATCCTAGGTGGACCCGTAAGCGTCGCAATATATCTCTCCATCGCCAACCATTCCCATCCAATTCCAATAACCAAGGTCCATCCAATAATGTTGGCTTCGTTTTCTTTATTTTATTATTATTGTTCTTTTTAATGCGACAACTTGATCCTAACACTAATACACTAATGATGTAGTAAATGGTAATTTAAATTAGGTAACTGCGGTTCGATCTGATTCATTCGAAAATATATAAGTTCAGTTTAGATCATTGAAATTCAAATTTTAGTACCTATGACGGTAACATAATAACAAAATGACTTATTAGCATGTTGTAAAAATAATTTATCTCTTTTTGTATAAACCGTAGTTTATACTGAATTGATTCGAAATGATCTAAAAGTTTGAATGGAACAGAACTTTTTTTCGAAATATAAAAAAACAAGTTATGAAATCTAAAGCTAAGCAAAGTTAAAAACCGTACATTATCCTTACTCCAAAACGTAACTTATCCATGGTGGAGAGTTAAGTTCAATCATCAATCACAAGTAAGATCCACCATAGCCATAGATTAAAAAGTCAAAAATCAACACAGCGCATATCAACCAACGGTTGAGATCAGCACGAGAGGAGACGAAGAACAAGTTACCCGCACGAAAACAAAACGTCCGTTTGCAATCAATCATCCACTTTTTACTGCCAAAAATGCCAACTTGATTTGGAAAGTCTTACTACATTTTATCAAGTTTATTACTACTAGTACTAGTTTTAAATCAATGAATGAGTTTTTAAGTTTAACAACAACAAGAACAGATCCATTTTGCTTGTGTCGTCACACTTTCTTGTCCTCTGCATATTCATATTCCATCAGATTCTCAACCTCCAACAACAAGGTTCAAATTCTTCTAGTTCTAATCTTTTTCACTTTTTGTGCTTTTCTACACAATACCCACTTGGGATTCGGTAATGCTTCTTCAATTTCCATGTTCCATTTCTTGTTCTTGTTGTGTGATTTGGCACCTGAGTTTTAGTTAGTTCTTGATTTTGTTCTGTTCTGTGATTAGTCTCTTGTCTTTATGAATTGAGTATGGAATTAATTCAATTTTGGAAACTTTATGATGTTGAAGTAAAGGAGATAGCTTTAGCTTTCTTTGGTTAATAGTACTAGTTTTAGTTGCATAGGTGATAAGATTTGTGTTGTGTTGTGTTTGTGCCATTCCATCTTCCTCCTATATCTTAGCTTATTATTGTCTTGTTATTGACTCAGAGTAAAGAAGCTAGCTTTTTCCATTTTCTCATACTTTTCGCTGTAGAAAGAGAGAATTCGAAAACAAATTGATCAAATAAAACAAGCAGGGTTAAATGGTTATTAACGTTTGAGTCATATGAATTGGATTCGGATGAACGGCCTGAAAGTTCCTCGTTTTGTGGTCTAGCTCTGGTTACAGCGTATTACTTCTTTTCTTTGTGGTATAGAAAGATAAGTAGCCTTTTTTAGTACTAAATTGAGTGACTCATTTTTTAATGGAGAATGAGTCCCTGCTAGAGCTAGACTGCTAATAAGTGATTACATTTGTGGTGTATCTCTGGTTACAGCGTATTAGTTCTTTTCATGAACCAAATATAGTTCTCGTTGGATTGTTTTTTGGGTTTGAGTAATTTAGTACTAGCTGAGTAATGGTTCTTCTTTGTGTTATGGCGTGCTGCATTGTACGATTGTTTCCTCAGTTCCTGTATTGGTAATGGCCAGAAACTTACCTTAGACAAACGAGCTTTGCTCAGTTTTTGTACATATCTCACTGCAAGAAAATGAGGATGAAACTTTGAATTTTCCTGATTTCTGAGTCGTGTTTGTAAATGTAGTTGAATGGATATACAAATGTGATTATGTAGTTGTAGTTCTTGATATGAAATCTTTAGGCAGTTGGATAAAAAATTTCGTTGTGTTGTGGTATAGAAAGGAAATAGCCTTTATGAGTACGTACCAAATTGAGTGACTTGTTTTGTTAATGGAGAATGCTAGAGCTAGAATGTTAATAAGCGATACTTAAAAATGGGGATGATATTAATAGTGTTTTTATTTTGTTCTATCGCTTCATGTTGCATTACGATTGATCTTGTATGACTGCTATAGTTGTAGTCTTGCTTGTTCTGTCATTTTGTTTAAATGAAACATATGAGAGTGGTGCATTAGGTTTCAAGTCCATAGTCTATTGACAAAAGCATGCTGTGTTTGGCCCTTGCTATTAGGCCTGTGCTGTTTATGTCAAATAGAGAAGGAAATTGCCATTTGCTTGCTATATTACCCTCTTGCAAATGAAAGTTCAAACTCAGTTTCAAGTTACCTGTACTAACTTTTAACTCATATTTACTTGTCCAGATTATATGAGGATAAACTGGTGATTGTGCCTCAAACTCATCTTGTAGCTATCCGTACTGTTCTATAAGCGGTATAACTCGATTGGTTCTCATCATTACATGGGAAGGATTGAACATGGCCCCTGCATTATTTAAGAAGAAATCTAATGAAATGGAAGTTGCTGGAGCTGTATCGAGATCTATGACCAGTCTCCATTCTCCATTAGACGAGAAGTTCCTGAAACTACCCGATTCACCACAGGGCAGTTTAGCACATGAACTGACCACTAATAGTACTTCCTCTTGTGCCATTAAATCCTCCTCTGTAGACAGAACAGTCGGCCATTTGTTTTCCTCAGCTTCTGCCAGTCTTTGTTGTTCTCCATTATCACCTAACACGAGCCGATCAACCAGTTCACCTTTAAGTTCTAAGCCCTTGAGAGAGATTATTTCCTTCCCAGCAAAACCATTTGACAGCTATGCCATGGAGAGCAACGATGTTTCGTGGAATATGGAGACGGTTGATAATTTTCTTGATATTCAAGTGAATATGAACTCTGATCAGGATGGCCATCTGGAAACCTGTACGGCTGGAAAAAACGATTTTGAATGGGCTGACCAGTTAATTTCTGTTGACGAACCACTTGACTCAAATTGGAGCGATGTACTCATTGATCCCACTGTTCCTGATCCAAACGCACCGGTCTCTCCTGCTACACCCTCAACTAAAGCACGTATGCGTTGGACACCTGAACTTCACGAAGTCTTTGTAGATGCTGTCAATAAGCTTGGCGGTGGTGAAAGTAAGTTCTTTTTGCCCACTAGAGAGTAAGCGTTCAGCCTATTTATTCATACTCAATTTACGGTGTATAAATTTGATCAGGTGCCACACCGAAGGCTGTTTTGAAGCTTATGAATGTCGAAGGGCTTACAATCTACCATGTGAAAAGTCACTTGCAGGTACATGTAAAACAAACTTGTTATTGTTGAGTTTGCATGCAAGTTTTATTTTACTTACCATATTTATCTATTGTTTCAGAAGTATAGAACAACTCGATTGAGGCCAGAGTCATCAGAAGGTAGATATTGCTTCTCTAGTTGTCTTTTAAATGATAGCTGACTGTTTTTGTTGGACTGCGACCTTCCATCATGCTATGTTAAACATGACTAGATCGAATTTACTGTTGAATGTTGCCATATTGGAGTGTCAATGAGCAGAACTCTCGATTTTACTTTACTATGTAGGTCATTTGCTGATAATTTGACTTGTTATTTGTTCCTGAGTAGGAGCTTCAGAAAGGAAGTCAAATGCCGCAGACAGGAAGACACCCCTTGACTTAAAGACGTAAATCTCTGTCTCTTCTTGACTCAATATCATGCTCATACACTGGACGTAAACTAGTAAAGCATGGCCACGATTGTCCAAGTACTGAAGCGAAATATTGAGTTGAATGTTGTCATGTAATTTTGTCGACAGGACCATGGGGATAACAGAAGCTCTCAGGATGCAAATGGAAGTACAAAAGCAGCTCCACGAACAACTTGAGGTACGTCTGAGTTGCACAATTGAACCCCTCATCTGCTTTCTGCAATGTTGATTAGTTTGACCAGTTTTAATGTATTCTGAATTTATGTGCGTGCAGATTCAAAAGAATCTGCAGTTAAGAATCGAAGAACAAGGGAAGTGCCTTCAGATGATGTTCGAGCAGCAAAGGAAGATGGAACAAGATAAACTAAAACCATCATCGTCCCATTCAGAAGACGAACCTACTCAAGTCTCATCCATAGAATCATCTGAAAGGAAACCTACCGATGGATCCGAACCGGTTGGTAGTGAAGTTAGCCCCCCATCAAAACGGGCTAAGCTCGGGAAAAAGACATGATAGTAGTTTCTGAGTCTGGTTAGTCAGTGTTTAGATCATCTGTAAAACAACAACTTGGTTTCAGTTTCTTTATCCTCCATTGATCCCTCAAATCTGTTGTATATAGTGTTTTAAGTTTTACATAATTTGAATTAGGAGAATCCATTCTTAAGTTAACTTGCAGCAGCTATACTAGCCATTAATCTGTGTTAATTAAGTTTGTCTGTATAGAACAACAAGTTTGATTGACCAGCTTTCTTTTGGCAATTGAACTGAAAACGAGGATGAACGGCCTGAAAGTTCCACGTTTTGTGATTAGTAATTGTATAGGTGTGTACAGATGATAGGTTAGATTTGTGGTATATCTCTGGTTACAGCGTATTAGTTCTTTTCATTATGAACCAAATATGGTTCTCGTTGGATTGTTTTTTGGGTTTGAGTAATTTAGTACTAGCTGAGTAATGGTTCTTCTATGTGTTATGGCGTTGTATTGTACGGTTGTTTCCTCAGTTCCTGTCTTGGTAATGCCTGTTTTTTAACTGAAAATGAGGATGAAGCTTTGAATTTTCCTGATTTCTGAGTTGTGGTATGTACTTGTAGTTCTTGATATGAAATCTTTAGGCAGTTGAATCAAAAATTTGGTTTCGTTGTGGTATAGAAAGGAAGTAGTCTTTATTATGAGTACATACCAAATTGAGTGACTCATTTGTTAATGGAGAATTAGTCCCTGCTAGAGCTAGAAATTAGAATGCTACTAAGCGGTAACTTAAAATGGGGATGATTAATAGCGTTTATTTTGTTCTGACATTGACATTATATGAGACACTAATCAACAACGATTTATCTATAATGAAACTAGCATTTTGTGTTCATTTGTGAATACTGAAACAAATGAAATTAGCATTCGTTTGCTGAAACTAATGAAATTAGCATTTGTATTGTTGAAAGTCTGAAACTAGTATTTTTGTCCCTGAAAATAACACTAATGCTTAAACTAATGAAACTAGCATTTTGTTGTTGAAACTAGCATTTGTGTTGCTGAAACTAGCATTTTTGTTGATGAAACTAGCACTTATGATGCTTAAACTAATTAAAATAACATTTTTGTTATTGGAACTAATGAAATTAACATTTTATGATGCTGAAACTAGCATTAATATTTAGTTTCAACTAGTTTCATCTAATTTTATGAAATTAACTTTTGTTTGAAAGTAGCTTCTGAAACTAGTTTTTTGTCCGAAACTAACTTAAAAACTAGCTTTTATGTTTTAAAATAATATGAAACTATTTCTTTTCAGTTAAAATAATAATTTATATTTTTATAATTTTAGTTTTCATAATTTTTAATTTTTTAATTAATCATTTTATAAAATTAACAACTAGTTTTAACGGTTAATTTCAGGAAAAATATAAAATTAACAGTTAGTTTCAACTTGTTTCAGTCATATTTAACTAGTTTCAGTCATTTTTAGCAAGTTTCGGCTAGCTTGCGGATGTCAAATTTGCTACTTCATTTTTTTAGTTACTACCTAAGTGGTAAAAATTACCAATTTTAAGGAATAATATTAAATAATTGATTTGTATGAATATTTAATTGTGAAAGGGTGATAAAGTATGATAGAGAGTGAAAAAGTTGTTATAAAAGATGAGAGAGAAATAAAAAAAAATTAGTAATTGGGTTGAAAAACTTTACATATTTGGGTTAGAAAGATTGTAATAGAACGCCCAAAATAGAAATCTAGGAAGTTATTAATGAAATGGAGGAAGTATTAAATCCAGACCAAAGTCTAGGGAGAGGTCAACCTTTCCTAAATTAATGTAAATGCCAGGTTTTTTAGCTTATTTGGTCTGTCCGGACGGTCAGACCATTCACGGTATGGTTTTAAGGGGTCATGGTGTGGTTTTAAGTGTTTAGCATTGAAAGTTTTTTGTTATGATTTTTACGTCATTTGGTGTGGTTTTAAGAATCAACGTTGTTGTGGTAAGATAGCTTGTTATAGTTTAAGTGACAATTCAAAATTGCTCACAAATAAAGAAATCACTATTAAACAAGTCTAAAAATTTAATAATTGTCATTAAAATATCAATGAACATGTTTACAATAAGTTCCTTAAAACATTTTAGTCATTACAATGTTGAAACATTTCGTGCTTTTTTTTTTCTTCAAATAATCTTGTTGGAGAACTTCTTCTTCTTGCCTTTTCTTCATCAAACTCAATTAGCATCATCATCACCTGCTTAAATCCATAACAACGCTCGTTAAAATCACAACGAAGATAATTATAACCACACCATGTCCTCTTAAATCCATACAATTGACAAATCAAACATTATATATTTCTTAAAACTACAATAACATACATTAAAACCACACCAAAATATCTTAAAACTATAATACAACAGTAACATGCAATTGAAGCTGAAAAACATATCAAATATGATTGAAACATTAACACGAGTTCTTAAAACCACAATAATAATACTTACAACACCATGTCCCATAAAAATCATACAACAACTCCAACACAATAGCATTATGTATTTCTTAAAACCACAACAACGTGAATTAAAACCACACCGAACTCCCTTAAAACTATTATCGAGCAGTATCATGCAGCTGAATCTAAAAATCATATCAAATATATTTAGAGCCTTAACACGAGTTCTTAAAACAACAACAAAGATACTTATAACCCCACCATGTCGCCTTAAAATCATACATTTGACAAATCTAACACTATGAAATAAAAAACCACACCAAAATCTATTAAAATTACAATAGTCGATCCATGACAAAACACATTATCAAATTGAAATTCAAGTTCCTCATCTTTCTCATCCTATCACAAATAACACATAATCAACATAGATTGCTAATTGATATTCAAAACTATTTCGTTTACAATTACAAGTAAACAAATAGGTGAAAACTCGAATCCACGCACTATGAGTTGAATTGCTCGAAAATATCATTATTCAGATGAGAGTCTTAAAACCATATAATCCAGTCTTAAAACCACATCACCCAGTCTTAAAACCACATCACCCAGTCTTAAAACCACACTGAAAAACGAGAGATGAGAGAGAAAGTAGATCTGAAGAGAGAGAAAATACATCTGAAATAGAGAATGTTAATTGAGGCAGTGGTGGTGGTGGCGTGGAGAAGCATAGGTGGTGGTGGTGGTGACATGGTGGTGATGGTGACGGCGACGTAGTGGTGGTGACATGGTGGTGGCGGCGGCGTGGTGGTGGTGGTGGTGACAGCGACGTGGTGGTGGTGGTGGTGGTGGTGGGAGAAGGGGGAGTGGAGGAGGAGATATTTTAGAGAGAGAAAATGATGATTGTAGAGGGAGAAAGACTATGGTTGAATGGGTTAGATTTAGGGTTTTTGTATATTTATACTAAAACTAGTTGACCAACTATTTGTTGGGCTGACTGTGAATTTTGGTTTTTTAGGTAAAAAAAAAAAGTCTTTCCTACTATATAGGAAAGGCTAGACTCTATATATACTTACTCTAAATCCAGTTGAGCTAGATTTTGAGGTCCATTTTCAACTAGTTCCAGTCATTTATAGCTAGTTTCAGTCATTTTTAGTTAGTTTCAACTAATTTCAGTGGCTGAAACTAGCTTCCGGATGTCAAATTTTTTATTAAATCCAGTTGAGCGAAATTTTGAGGTCCAAATCTGTAGGCGGATATCAAAAAATTCTCATTAAATCCACTTGAGCGAGATTTTGAGTTCCAAAGCTATTGAAGTAGCGAGCCTTTTGTAAATATTATATGAAGGTGGCTTTTTTTGTATTCTTAATGCTTGGTGCATGTATTTTTCTTCAATTTTGTGTAGAGCCCATATGAAGATATAATTGATTGTGTTCATAGAAGCAAACAACCAGCATTCGACCATCCTCTTCTCAAGAATCACAAGATTAAGGTACAGTTTAATTCATTAGTTTTTTTTTCTTTTTCTTTTCTTTTTGGTTTGTACACATTCGGATGTCGGATTCGACTATATTTATGAAAAACTCAATTTTGTGGCCTAAAGTGAGCATCTAAGGGAAATTAAAGAGTTCGGGTAGCATATCATCTTAAAAAACTTTTAATTTTAGTAAGATGTTTGAATAACATAGTATCTTAATTAGAAAACCTTTGATTTTAGTAAAATGCCCGTCTCATAATGGTGTGAAAAGAGTTTGATACGTTTCAAGTGAATCACATAGATACCTATATGTCCATTCCACAATAATGGTAGGAAGAGATAAACTCAAACATCAATTGCTTATTTTCTACTAGTAATAATCTAGTGAGGTTTTTATTAACTATATGTGATTGACAATACAATTAATTACGCGCAGATAGTACCACCAGAGATGCCAAAGACAAACAAAATGGTGAAAATTGATGGTGTAAGTGTAAACGACACTAAGAATAGCAACATTAGTGCACCAGAAATCAGGCAAATGTGGCACGAAAACGGTGCCCGAAAGGCACCTTGCCAATAAGGCGGAGCTCGGTTCATAATGTTTTGAGGGCTAAATCTTTGTATGATTATGGCAAGAAACAGAGCAAGTACATGGCGGCTAGTGCCAGGCAAGTTGAACCCCCTAATGTTGTGAGCCGCAGTGCCCATGAGGTATGTTACTTCTAACATGTGAAGGTTGTTCCACTTTAAATTCATGTGTCATAGCGAAAATTTAATTCACATGTTAGTCGAAAACTAGGAATTTTTTGAACTTGTAAAATCAATTTCAAAATTTTGACATTGTACCAACTCTTTGAAGTACTACTACTAGTTATCAAGTCCTTGTAACTTGAAAGTTGACTTTCAAGTGAAATCTTGACAAAGAATTACTTGAATTTAAATTTAAAAAATGATTAATTTAATAATTGTAATTAACAACTAAACAAGGGAAATTTACAAAGTCAGTAGTTGTTTTGATACTCCTAGAGTAGTTTAGATACTTGAGGTTGTTTGTAATTTTTTATGATTTCGGTTGTTTCTTTGTATCTGTGACGTTGAGCTTAACTGCCCACAAAACTGAAACTTATTTACTAATAAGTAATTTTATTGGATAAAAGTACCCCTCATTAAAATGAAATTAGATAATTATTGCTAACTAATTAGTAGATATTAATTAATATCATAACCTATTCTTTCCTAATTTTACAACCTCTAAACATGCATCATCCACGACTTTGACCAAGTTTCACTAATACCTTTTCACTTTACTATAATTAGGATTCTATTTTTTAAACCAAAACAACATAAGTAAATATTAGGCTAAATATTACGCTAAAAAATCGGAGTACTTTTCACTAAAAAAAACCTAAGAACATATTGCTCTTTTTCTCATGTATCATATCCAAACAAACAAGTATAATAATATAATAAAATTAGTATATATCTACTTTTACATATACTGGACTATCGTCAAAGCCATGTATTTTGAGACACTTTTCATGTATCCTATCAACAAAATCATGTATACATGTACCAAATAGGAAAAATTGCTTGAATATACTTTTTATTTATATGCACCGAATTTGCACAATATGTATAATTGACACGGCCATCATGTAGTATCATATCAATTTTTACATATACGAGACTTTCAAAAACATGTACTTGATGTGTAACTAGTGCTCAATTTACACGTGTCACTGGTACGAAATATGTGCCGGTCTAACGAGCTCATGTACAACTATTTATAAAATCATGTGTGAAAGTGATTATGTACAATTATCTAGGTGGGGATGCATATATGATATATATACCATGCACCATTTCTTTTTATACATGTACACTAAAGGTGCATGCATATACCATGTACCATTTTTTTCATGCATTTACACTGGCGGTGCATACGTCATATACATCATGTATCGTATTTTTTGATACATGTACACTGAGACGCTTCATAACGGAGTTTGAGATCAATCTCATAAATCATGTACAACGAAATAAACAGATTAGCTAGATTACATATCATATTTTTGTGATTCAATGATGCACGCATTTTCCAATTTCCATGTTATCTGGTACAAAACATGCACTTATATAGCTTATGGATAATTAATTGTTACTCTATCATGCGACTTGGAAAAGCAAATGGTTAGTTTGATAATCATTTACCATTGTTGATCATGATATTTACATGATTTTGTGGATAATTTAGTTTGAAGTTGATGGTAATGGATTTCAGCTAATTACTTTGATTAAGTGGTAGCTGGAAATTAGGGATTGATACCATATATATTTAGTTTCGTTTCCATATATATAAAGGGTCATTTTGGGTATACCACCTTAAACATCACTTTTTTGAAAAGAAGTTTTTGAATATCACTAACATGTAATTAAGTTGCTAAAATGTTATACTAAAATGTAATAAAATCCTTATGTATGTTGTAGAATAAATGTAATTATGACTCATTAAATGTATTTAAATACTGGACGGATTACCTATAATGCACATGAAATGAATTAGCTAGGTGCTCCAACCAATAATTATAGAGTGTTTAAATAACATTTAATGAATTTTAATCCATCACAGTTTAAGAATTTGAACAATTAGCATGGATTAATAGGCGTGTAATTTTTGTTAATTTCTCTTTTCTATTTATTGAAATAGTTACAAAATAATGGGATCGAGTATAATAGTTTGTCTAGTTATTGGCCCGATTCCAAGTTGTATGAAATCAAGTACAACACATAAAACCTCTATAAATTAAAAATTAATCTTGCGAGAATGAAAATTAATAATCTGGATAAGATAATAATTTTCTTCGGTCCCGACTTGGGACCAATATGCTAAATTAATAACCTCACAAAAATTATAATATAATAATTTATTTGAAATTAATATAGGTATCATCCGATATATAAATTAATAATTCGCTACTTTTATTAAAAATATATATGTGTAACTCAATTACAATGACTTTCTTGAAACATTATTATAAAGATAATTATTATTGAAATTTATGTATCACTTGATATAATTTCTAAGATTTCTAAGTGCATTTACAAACGTAGAATTTCCTTATTGTAATAGAAAATATTTTGACGTCGGTGTCTCATATATTGCTAATTTTCTAGTAATCGGCTCCAATATAATACTATTTTTTCAACTTAGAAACTGTTCTTTTCGTCTGGACATGAGTGAATTGAATTGAACAAAACTGAATGAAGCTGAACTGAATTTATTTGTTGTATAAAATACAACTAGGAAAATCTGAACAAAACTCAACATAATTGAACCGAAAGAATCTGAACAAAATTGAATCGAGCTAAATTAAACTGAAATTAATTTTTATCAATAATGACGGAATCAAACTATTCTCACGACTCACAACACAATACTCGATATGTAAACAAATTAACATAATAAATATAATAATCAGCTAACAAACAAGAAAAAAAATTAACATTAACTACCTTCACAATGAGGGATAAATATATCAGTAATGTGAAGAACCTGCAAAGTTTTCTATCTGTCTGGAAAGGAGAAAACATATGCTATGGAAATTGCCGACATTATATTGCAGCCCACAGGATTCAACAAGTGTGATAGGTCTAGTCTCATTCACCTCAACCCAAAAAATCATAGTATTGTGATTCCCTCTTTTCCAGTAACAGAGCATAGAAGAGTCGGATAGCATGTGGTACTGCAATCCCCGACAACACTTCGGCGGAGGAGGAGAGACCTCAGAACTGATGCTAGCGACATATCTGAGACAGCCGGTCGCCCTGAAGTTGATTTGGCATGGTACGCGTTGGTGGTTTTTCTTCATGACCATATAATCGGATGCGTGTTTGAATCAGTTTTCAATTTGATCCATCCCAAGCGTAATAACCGGGATGAATACAAATGGAAGCACATTTATCCGGTGAACTTCAACATTTGGGAGGTATGAGAATTTGCGATGGAATGGAGGACGTTGAGCAAATCAAGGAATTAGCATAGTTGTTCGGTCTATTTTGTTAGCAAGAACTTGGTGATCTGAATTGTCTAACTATTGAGTAGTTACATCACATTTTATCTTTGAAGTAAACAAATGTATGGAAGACTCCTTCAGTAAAAACAAATTTAGAAAAAAAAATCAGCCCTATTCCTGGGAATTTGACAATTTATTATTAAATCTATTCTCCCACTGTCCCACTATAATTTACCCACTTTGACTTTTTCGGTCAACGACGTTCGACTTTGACTACAAATTACTTTTAAACTATAATGATAAAATGTATAATGAAATTATATCATGAAAATTTATGGTTTGTATTTTCATAATATAATTTCGTTACATATTTTATCAATATGGTTTACGAGTAATTTATGGTCAAATTCAAAAGATGTTAACTAAAAAAGTCAAACTGTGTAAATTATAATGGATAGAGGGAGTACTTCCCCAAACTCTATCTAAACTGTGCAAGCCAAATTGAAGTCACACTTCATGACAAATCAATATGAATATGCTTCAATAATAAACACACATGACATTACGAATTGCCCCTGTTTAATTAAAACTTATGATGAGGGGACCCTGGGCTTTTGATCGAAGTCTTATTGTGCTACGCCCAGTAGGAATAGGTGAGAAACTCCTAAAAGTTGATTTGAATGTTTGCGATTTTCACGTTATGGTTTTGGATTTGCAACTAGCGCCTGGACTAAGCTATTGGCTGAAACTATAGGTAACGAGTTGGGAGGGTTTATTGCATGGGATGAAGAGGCTAATCGAGTTCTGCTATATTTTTTCTATGAGCATTTTATTGATGCATAAAGATTATTACCCGAATTTTGTTTTCTGTCTCTGATTCTCTTCTGTTTGTTCTTCATTCTTATGTCGTCCTTAACGACCTATTCTTCCTTTCAGAGCCAACTATTGTTGGAAGATGCCCATTTCGTGCACACTAAAGAAACAAGGATCCCTCTGGTATGGTACATGCCAAAAATTTATGCTCTCACTTCTGTCACAAGCAGTGTTGTGCACAATGTTAAGTCCAATATGTTGTCACAACAGTGCAAACAACATTGAACTGCTGTGCTAGAATTCACAAATAGTAAAGCAGCGGAAAACTAAAGAACACAAGTTTTTCTTCTCCACAGGGATATATAAATAATCCCTGTGCGGCCTTACGACGAAATATATATTCAAGTAGAAGGCAAAAACTTCGTTTGATGTATCTACAAGGATAATCAAACTGTACAACGCTTAAGCACTGATTACAATGAACCCACAATCTAGTTCTAGCTAATTCTAAACACAATCACGTTCTAATGATGAACTAGATCAACAAACTAGAACAAAGCTTAACTAGCACAGAAGTATAGAGACTTGTATATTATCACCTTGTAAACTCGAAATCTCCAACCTTTCACAATTGAGCTCTTCTCGTATTTATAGTTGAACATGTACGACTAATACTTCGAAGAGTTCCACCAGATCTTGTTTCTTTTGTTGGATTTGTCTTTATCTCTTCATTTGTAAATCTAAGATAGGGCTGCCGTATGAGAGTCCAAGGGTTTCAGTCCAAGTAACTAGGTTACGCGCACTTAACCCTTGTCCTATATGTTGTAGGAATACACCTTCTCTTCAATCTCTTAGTCTTGATAGGAGTCTTGATCACTTATCCTCTAATCTTGACAACCTTTACCCATCTCAGAAACTTCTCTGACTTATCTATAAAATAACCACACTCAAACCACAAACGTTGAATTAATTAAATTAATGAATAAAGGTAAAACTAAAATAAATATTCCAAGTGCAAAACAATCAATGTTAGCATCACATTGATCACATCAGTAAAACTTCTGCACTTTCACACACTATGACACACTAATCAATAACAATTTATCACTGAGGTAGACTCAACACCGATAAGCTGGGTACCAATCATTCACTTGTTTGGAAAACATGTTATAACTTATCATCAACTTTTTACATGTGAAATATTAACATTAATTGCTTTTTATTAAATTGATTTTCTTTACATGTAAATTACCAATGATTATTTTCTGGCTAGATCAAGTGTGAATTGAGCCCAATGTGTCTAACAATTTGGACAAGTATAGAAGCCCATTTTCCGAACATGGACTAGTAACCCAAAAAAAGGTGGGCATATGCAATTTAGCCCATAATCAGCTCGTAATAGTATCACACTAGCTGAATTATTCCCCCTTTCTTCTTCATCACCTGAGAGAGCAAAGTGAAAAAGCAAAGAGCAAAAAAACCTAAAACTCAAACAACTCATCAATGGCTATGGCAGGGCGTTTGAGATCGAGCCTTCCTCTCCTCCGCCGCGCAATCGCGGATTCCGCCGATAGATCCGCCGCATCCAAGGCCCTCCTCGCCAACCCTGTGGTACGATTCCAATCCTCGATTCGATCCGTTGACAAACATTTAGATTCGAGATTTTTCTATCTGTTTTTGGAATTATAGAATTTGATAATCCTCCTGGTATGTGTTTCATTTGTTGTAGATTTCATCGAGGAGCTATGCAACTGCTTCTCCTCCGGCAAAACAGCAGAACGTGAAGGTATAGCTCTGCTTGCATTTTCAGTTTGGAATGCATTGTTAGACTGTATTTTGTGCATATATAGTTCATGTTATTAACAATTTTATTAGTGAAGCTTTCTGAGTAGGAGCCTGTTGATAATAGGATATGTAGGTTGGGCTGATTTGTATAACTATGGTATGTTGATCGATAACACTAAGGTGTATGACTATGCTTGCATTATCATTTCGGAGAGTTAAATAGGATTTTGTGGATTTTTATTACTGTGTGTTTTTCTGAAAATTCATTGGTTTGTCTGCTTAACTAAATTTGTTAGAACTTTCTGAGCTGTCAGTTGGAGATGTACTTGGCACGAATGGGTATAGAGATCGATATGACATTGTTATGCTGTTTGTAACATACTACATTTCCTGTTATCATGCTATACCATTAGGCGCCCTGTGGTTAATTTTGACGCTGCAGTATTTGGTACATTTCTTGTATTGATGCTTCACGGAGTAATAGGTTCTCAAAGATATGGTGAGGTTGATGAGAGAAGTTTATTTGCTTTGCTTTGTCAGGCTACTAATTGCTTAGGTAATGATAGATAGCTGTAGAAGAGGTAACTTTAGAATCATAACAGCTGAATACATAGTTGCAGGTGGCCTGTTTTTACGGGAATATGTAAAGTTCGAATAAAGTACTGGGTGAAGTTATAGTCTAGATGATAAATAACATGAGGGTACTACCAGAGGGCTTGAAGTCAGTTTTAGGAAGAATTTTAGATGATAAATAACATGAGGGTACTACCAGAGGGCTTGAAGTCAGTTTTAGGAAGAGTTTTAGATGATAAATAACATGAGGGTACTACCAGAGGGCTTGAAGTCAGTTTTAGGAAGAGTTTATTAATAAATGTGAATATTAATCTAATACTGTGAGCGCCATAGTGTTTTCAATGTTCATATGAGGTTTTCTACCTGCCATCTCTAAATCTGTCAAAACCTTGGAGCATGCTTAGTTAGAAGTTTAAATGGAAGATATGAAGATATGTGGAAGAGATTTCACTCATATTGAGAATGAAGAATTACAGCTATGGGAATATACACATAATCTTGTAGTTCAAATGGCAGATAAGAAGGTTTCTGGAATAGATTTCTATTGATATTGAGTACATCAAATCTACAGCAGTAGCTGGGATACGTTTCCATTGATTTTCATGTTCAGCAATGGTTCCTTCGTGAAGATACCTGCTATTTGTTCCTTTGAGCTGATATATTAAGTATCGATACATTCTTCCAGTAACTTTTGTTTTGTTATTAAATAGCGACTGACCCTTATAAGTATCATAGGTGGATTTGTTGCTAAAGTACTTGTGACAATAGCCAATACCCACTACTAGTACTAGTGCAATTTAGAAAGTGGTGAATATGTGCACCAATGATTATGCTTCTAGGACTGCCATTTTTTTTTCCCTGGAAACATAGATTATTTTTATTTTCAGATATAAATGCTTAAATGTAATCATGACTCTTCGTTTTACACCTCAGGTTTCTGTGTAATATTATGTTAAATAGCGTCTTGCGCAGACCTTTAATCTGTTTTCTTGCACAGTAGTTTGGTTTTTGTGAATAATCCACAAAGGGATAAATTATATCTGCTAGTATATTGATATTCTGTTTATATTGTATCTAGATTCCAGTATCAATGTTTGGAGTTTCTGCAAACTATGCTTCTGCTCTATACCTGGCAGCAGTTAAAGCTAACATTTTGGACAAGGTTCAAGCTGAGGTTCTTAGTTTTGTTGAGGCCTCAAAGAAAAGCCCAACATTCTCTCTTTTCATGAAGGACCCATCAGTAAAGAAAGATTCAAGAGTTCAGGCAATAAATGAGATCTGTGAACAAGCTAAATATGCAGAGCTCACAAAGAACTTCCTTGGTAAGTGCTTTTTCACCTAATAATAATAATTATCTTTGGCATGCTTTGTATTGTAATCCAAGTTATAAACTTTTTGTCCTTATAGAAATCAATTGCAAACAAAATAATTATTTTGGTGCGCTTTCTGTGCAGCTGTTGTTGCTGAAAATGGCAGGCTTGGATACCTTAACCGTATATCTGAGAGATTCTTAGAGCTGACCATGGCGCACCGAGGGGAAGTTGAAGTGACAGTAACCTCTGTGATCGTGAGTCATTATATTATTTCATTGTGATCTATGTACCTGGTTGCCATATTCACTAATTGATTTTTGTTCATGATTCCATTTTGATATGTTCCTGCGGTATGAATAGGTCATGTTTACGGACATTGTTATAATCTTTTTTGGCCTGCGCACTATTATTCTGAGACCTATTTTTTAGTTTACTTGCCAGGACTGTCAAACTTAAGTTGTTTATGTCGAGCTCTAGTAATTGACATTTTATGTGGTTATTCCATCTTGTATTATCCCTCGTGTTCTAAAACCATTAGAAATTTTCAAACATGAGTTATTACCGCAACATACGTCCTTTCACCAAGGATCCATACTGTTTTTTTACTGCTTTTATTTTAATTGTCAAGAGAACCCTGTAAACTGGTTGAAACTATGGACATGCAGTATAAGCTTCTAAATCTTACCCCTATATTTTGGGCTAATAATTAATCGACCTGAAATATGCTTGAAGAAATTCTACATCTGTTTTCCTTACAAGTAACATTACACAGATGCCTAGATCTAAATGTTATCGGAGTATGTATCCCTGCTGTATAATTTGTGGTCTTGCTTTTTTATTATTTCCTCTGTCTTCTTTTACAGGCACTTCCTGCAGAGCAGGAAAAAGAGTTGATGGAGACATTGCACGAATTTCTTGGACAAGGGAAGACACCCAAGGTTCAGCAGAAGGTAAATTTCCTCATTGAAAAATACTCTAATGTAATGCTGTATATTATTGGTGATGTCAAATGCTAGGTTGTATGGATATGGTACTGGGTCACGGATTTTAAAACTTGTAAGGGTATGATATGGTGAGTGTGCACTGATAATAAAAAGATATGGCAAGGATACAGTATTAATTTTCATTTTTATAGTACTACTATTAGCTATATAAATGTATTATTTTTCTGATAATCAATTTTACAAGATATATTAACAAAAACCTACTTACAGTATTGGTGATTATGCATTCACTAAAAATATACAAATACCTAGTGGAATTATAGGTTCAAGGGGGTAAATGTGCAAAAAGTAAACTGATGCATAATGAGGTGACATATACATGACATTTTATTTATTTATTTCAGTTATTTCCAAATTCTATTTCAAATTTGTAATGAGGTGACATATACATGACATTTTATTTATTTATTTCAGTTATTTCCAAATTCTATTTCAAATTTGTAAGTCATTTATAATTTTCCCATGATTTATAAAATTCTAATCTAATTTCCTATGCAATCCGTATCTTTCTTTGAAGATCCAAGCAAGTTGGTTGGAGTTGGACTAGCATTTTTAAGTTTAATAATCGTTATAAGTCTAAGCCAGATGGAGCTGGGAATCCATCGTAATGGATTCTCTCTTTTCTTAGCTTGATGTCTCCTCTCCTTCCCGTGACGGCTTTGATTGTCATACCCTAAATTTATGAAATTAAATTTTAGTGCATCCCTGTACCTAGGTGTATCCGTATTTCACCATATCCCTGCACCTGATACTTTTAGTTTGATGGTGAATTGGTGTTATAGCTTTAATGTTAATCATACCCTCTTGCAGGTTGACCCCAGCATTATGGGTGGGCTTATAATAGAGTTTGGAAATAAGGTATTTGATATGTCTATAAGGACTAGGGCACAACAGATGGAGCGTTTCTTACGCCAGCCAGCCAACCTGGAATGATTGATAGTAACCTGATACATTTTTTTTTTTATGGCTGGTATCGCCTTTTTATCTAAACGTAATCTATGGTGCCAATGAAAATAAAAAAGTTGCTCGTTCACTTTTCCCTTTGTAACCGATGAGAGGAGTTGAGATTTCCATTGATATTGATAAGTTTGACATATGCAAGTCCACCACTGCATCTTTTATTACATGTATCAATTTTCATTTCTGTTTAATAAGTTGGAGAATTCATAATCGTCACTTGTTTCTTATCATGCTTATTCTACTTTGTCTTACTTTGGTAGACAGAAATTTCAATATCTCATCTTGTACTAATACTTCATTTTGTAGTTTGGAATGATATGCATCTCCTCTTTAGCTGTTTTCTCTCCTCTGTTCATTTCCTGATTAAGAAACGGATAGAGCTCCAGGAAGTGAATCCAAATATCCAATTTCTACGATAGACAATGGCCAATATAGTGCTTCATCTTCATTAATAAGTTACAAAATAATGCAATTTTTTGTTGCCAAATGAATTGTTGAAGACACAAAACCTACAATCAAGGTTCCTTTGGAGATTCCGCGGGCTAAGGTTGTGAACTATCTTTGGTGCGTATGGGGAAGATAGAATCCTGTGTGTACTGTGGAACATGTGGCTGATAAGGATTACATCCTAGACTATGGTCCGTGGGCGTTCGACACATCTTTAGGTCAATTGATGCAGGTAAGACCCCAAATGAGGTCGATCTTAATTTAGCTGATTTTCATGTTCAAGTCTCCAGGCTGCCACCATCTTTCTTACATGATGGTGTGAAATCATTGGTAACAGTGTGGGTACGTATATCAGAATGGAGAATCCGGATGAGGCGGGAGATATTTGTATGATTATGCGTATTCGAGCTACATTAGATGTGTCTCAACCTTTACGACGTTGCTTGAATATGGAAGGACCTAATGGGGGTGTTATTCAGCCATTATTATCATATGAACGACTACCAATTTTTGCTACTACTGTGGCATCTTAGGACATCTTGTAAAAGATTGTCACGTTGCTCTTGAAAAATATGGCCGAACGAGACAAATTAAGGAATCGAATTTGGATTATGGTGAGTGGCTGCGTGCAACACCCATTAGTCATAAGAATAGATTTATTAAGAGTTCCATGTCGACTGGACAAGGCCAGAGACTTTGTTTCGTTGTAGCAGCAAATGCAGATTTCGGTAAGCATCCATATGATCAATCACCGTCGGGAAGAGATAAGGGTATATTGGGAAAAGGACCGAGTCTTTCTGTTACTGTTACTGGAAATGGAGAGATTTTAGGGGGCAGTTCTCAATCAGTTTCACGCGCTCCAGCTGTTTCTGTTCCGAGTTTTTTTTTTTTGGGGGGGGGGGGGGTTATCTTCCTCTACCCAACCAACCACAGATACCCAGGAAACTGACTCTGTTACTTTGCCCATAAGTTTTAGTTCTAAAGGAAAGGAATTAATTATCTATGAACCAGATGCTATCACTAATACCACTGATAATTATCCTATGTTACCAATGGTAGACCAATTTACCCAAGTAGCAAATTCCACAGCTCAGCCCGATTTCATCATACCCAATTTTCAACCCAATTTTCAGCCCAACTTTAAATTCCCACCGGCCCACCCGGTTTTCCTAATCCCACCCACCCAGCTTATTACACAGGCCCACCTGGATTCAACCCATTCCATATTAATCAAGCACTACACCCACAACCCACTATCCCACCTAGCGATCCAATTGCAGCCATTAACATAAATCTCCAAGCCCAACTCGACAACCCAAATCCTAACCATAATCATCCTGACCCTATTCCAGAACCCAATCCAGCACCTGAGAGAAAAAGAGGACGACCCCCTGGCTCGACAAATAAAGTAAAGAAGTACACATCGAAGCCTGAAGGGAAGAAATCTATTAATCGACAGGTTAATAAGAAAGTTCGTGTGGATGGAAATTCCCAAGAGAATGTTGAACCAGAGGCAGAGGTTGCTGAGCAACCCCGCCTAGATCAATGAGTTGTATTTTGGCCTGGAATTGTGAGGGACTGGGGAACCCTTGGACAACTAGGGCCTTAAAAGAGTTACTCTGTACTCATTCCCCAAGTCTTATTTTTCTTATGGAGACCCGTATGGGTGGCCATAAAATTAATAGGATTAAACATAGATTTGATCTTTTTGGTGTTTTGATTTCGTCTATTGGAAAATCAGGAGGGTTAGCATTGCTCTGGGATAAGGATACTGATGTCGTGGTTCAGAGCTACTCTAATAATCATATTGATGCTTCGGTTCAGCTTGCGGGTAGTGATTTAGTGTGGCGTTTCACAGGATTTTATGGGGAGCCTAATTATGCAAAAAGAAAAAGAACTTGGACCCTTCTTAAGCAATTATCCCGTCATTCACTAAGGCCTTGGTTATGTGCAGGCGATTTTAACGAAATCACTGCAACTATAGATAAGGAAGGGGACGCTCCAGTACCTATTTGGAGACTTAGGGATATGCGAGATACATTGACTGAGTGTGGCTTGAGCGATTTGGAATTTGAAGGGCCAGAGGAATCACACATCCAGAGCCGTTTGGATAGAGGGACAGCAACACAGTCATGGTTTCAGGCGTTTCCAGATGCTAAGGTAACTCACTTAAACACAGACTACTCTGATCACTTGCCTATATTGATCAATCTGCGAAGTATTAATAGAAGGCGGTATAAGCATAGTAGGAAGAGGTTTCGGTTTAAATCGATGTGGTTGCGCCGGGAGGATTGCGCGCGGATGGTGGAGCAATCGTGGGATTCAGATCTGGGCATGATACAGAATCTTGATAATTGTCAATTTGCACTTGTCAATTGGGAGAAGTTGCAGTTTGGTCAAGTGAGGGTTAAGGTGCGAAAATTGAAGGAAAAGCTTGAGATGCTAAAGCAGCAACCTTTTACTGAAGCTAACCATAGCAGGCTCGACGACAAGTGAAGATTGAGTTGAATGAGGAGCTGGACCGGGAAGAGTCAATGTGGAAACAACGAGCAAAAGTACAGTGGTTGGCAGAAGGGGATCAGAATACGAAATTCTTCCACTCTTATGCTACAAAGAGGGAAAAAAGAAATGAGATTACTGGTTTGAGGGATGCGGAGGGAATGATGTGTAGTGATGACGAGAGTATGAGCCGCATTGTGACAGATTATTGTGGTGGTATATTTCAGAGTCGACAGCCTTCTACTGCAGAGATTGAAGATGTTGTGCGCACTATAAAGCCTCGAGTGGATCCAGCAATCAACCAGGAGCTAGCTCGTGAATTTACTGCCTCTGAGGTAAAAGCTGCACTCTTTGATATGTACCCTTTAAAATCTTCTGGTCCTGATTGTATGCCTGCTATTTTTTATCAAAGTTTTTGGAATCTTGTTGGTGATAATGTTACTACATGTGTCCGTAATTTTTTTAAATTATCGCATACTTGATTCCAATTTAAACTATACACATGTTGTATTGATACCCAAAGTGCCTACTCCTGAACTTATTACCCAATTCAGACCTATTAGCCTTAGCAATGTCCTCTTTAAAATAGCTTCCAAGACCATAACCAACTGGCTGAAACCTTTTATGAACACAATAATCTCAGAAACTCAGTCAGCTTTTGTTCCTACCAGACTTATTTTTGATAATGTTTTAGTAGCCTATGAAATCAATCACTTTATTAAGCAAAAAACCAAGGGCAAAGAAAATTATATGGCACTAAATCCAGACATGAGTAAGGCGTATGATAGGGTTGAGTGGCCTTTTCTGGACAAAGTACTTGAGAAGCTGGGTTTTGAGCGTAGGTTCATTGATTTAATTATGATGTGTGTGCGCACTGTGTCCTATTCAGTCCTTTTAAATGGAACGCAACTTGACCCTTTCCAGTCGGGGAGGGGGATCCGCCAGGGAGATCCTCTCTCACCTTATTTGTTCATATTTTGTACTGAGGCTTTTATCTCTCTGATTCGTGATGCTGAGGAGATGGAGGTGTTGAAAGGGATTGTTGTTTCCCCTTCTGCACCAAGTACCTCTCATCTTTTGTTCGCCGATGGCCCTTTTTTTTTTGCCATGCTTGTGCTGATTCTGCTAGGGAAATTAGTGGGCTTCTAGACAGATATGCTTTGGCCTCTGGTCAAGTCATTAATGTCGACAAGTCTACGGCGGTTTTTAGTAGAAACACGGGGAGTGCGAGGGTGGAGGAGGTGAGGGGTTTTCTTCCAGTATGGGTAGTTGAGAAACATGAAAAGTACTTAGGCTTACCAATTGAAATGGGGAGGTCTAAAAAAGAGGTTTTTGGGTGGCTAAGAGAAAGGGTGTGGGACAAAATCCAGGGTTATGAGAATAAGTTGCTTTCAAGGTCGGGTAAAGAAATTTTAATAAATCAGTTATTCAAGCGATACCTACCTACGTTATGGGGTGTTTCAAACTTCCAGACTATTTGCTCCATGAAATTGAAGCGTTAGTTGCTAAGTTCTGGTGGGAAAATGGAAAGGATAGGAAGATTCATTGGGTGAATTGGCATAGCCTTTGTGAAAGTAAAAGGGATGGACGAATGGATTTTAGAGATCTTCGTTCCTTTAATCTTGTCATGCTTGGTAAACAATTATGGCGTGTCATACAATATCCTGATCCACTCCTTAGTAGAGTCTTGAAAGCAAAGTATTTTCCAACTTGTGATATTTTAGACGTTGTTCCTAAAGGCACTGCCTCTTACACTTGGAAGAGTATGTGCGCAACCATGGATTTAGTTAAAGCCGGGGTGAGATGGCGTGTGGGGGATGGGAAAGATATTCTGTTATGGGGGAATAATTGGATCCCTAGGGATTATCAGCTACACCCTACTACTCCTGATCTATATGACTTAGGTGATTTTATTCTTCAGATCCCAGTTAGTTCTGTACATGGCAGGGATATGCGCATTTGGCACTACACAAAATTTGGGACTTATTATGTAACGACCCGACCCACTAATGGGCCGAGACCCGGCCCAACGGGCCGGCGAGGTTACTCCTGGGCGCTCTCCGGGGTGATATGCTGGCCCCACAGACCAACACGAGTTCTAATCCACGCACTTTGTCCTCACTCGTGCGCGCACAGAAAACTTCCCAGTGGGTCACCCATCCTAGAATTGCTCTAGAGCAAGCACGCTTAACTCTGAAGTTCTTCTAGGTGAATTCCCGAAAAGAAAGGTGCACCTTGTTGATATGAGTAGCGTTCTCAACCCCTTTAAACCTCTGAAATGTGGGGCGTTACAATCACCCCCTCTTAAATTGCGCAATGTCCTCGTTGCGCGCTGTCCGGAGACCAACCATCCGTGCAGGATTCTAGAGGTGGCCCCTACGGGCTCAACAGGTGGCTCCCACCGCCCATACAGTGTAGCACTTTGCCCCGTACGGCACTTAGCTCCTGCAGTTCCGGATAGTCCCGCTCTGTTACCACTTGGACATTATAACTCAACATTGTGGGCGTTGGGGATCGAACTCGCATCATAGGTAAAAGTTATTGTCAGTTTGTCACCCTCACCACTTAAGGCGCTCGACGAGGACGTCGAGGCTTTAAGGGGGTTAGTTTGTAATACCCCGCATCCCACATCGCTTAAGGGTGAGTGGAATAAAGGGTATATATGTTAGACCACCATTCTCACATGGTATGAGGCCTTTTGGGTGATTCCAAAAGCAAATCCGTGCGAGCTCAGGCCCAAAGCGGACAATATCATAATGTGGGGACGTGTGTGAGTTCGTCCAGAAGTAACCACGTCGGCCGGATTGGTGGGGTCGTTACATATTATGTGAGTAGTGCCTATCATTTGGCTCGTGTACTTCGCTATATAAAGATCTATGGATTCTAGGAAGGGGGGGGGGGGGCAGTGGGGCGAGTGGACTGGAACTGGGTGTGGAAGCTCAATGTGCCTAATAAAGTTCGTGTCTTTGTGTGGAGAATGCTAAAACAAGCTCTACCTACGTTGGAAAATCTTAGGCATCGTGGATTGCTTGAAAATTCTATTTGTCTTGTTTGCTTATGTGGAAATGAGTTTGTACTTCATATATTTCAATCATGTCATTATGCTGGTTGTTTTTGGGCTTTGTTGGGAGTGCCTAATTTTATTTTGACAGCAACTGCTGCCAATATTACTGATTGGGTGGAGTCGATCCACAAAAGATTACTCAGACGTGAGTTCGAGGTCTTTGTTGTTTCCTGCTGGAGCATTTGGTCTATCCGTAATAAAAAGGTACATGAAGCAACTGAATATGACCCGCTGGAGGCAAACCAATTTGTTCGAGATTAAATTCACCGTTTCCAGTCCGCAAAGGCCGTTATTCACTGTTCCTGTGCTTCTGATCAGACGCACAGATGGTCTAAACCACCCCAGGCGTGTTGAAAGTGAATTTTGATGCTGCAATTCGTGTGTCACGTGTAGGAAGTAATCTGGGCTATGTAATCCGTGATAGTGCTGGAACAATTCTTGGCTAGGGATCGAAATTTCTTCGTTTCATTACTACACCAGAGGTAGTTGAAGCCCAGGCGGCACTTTGCTGTCAAAGGTGTTGTGCGACTGGGTTACAATATCCTTCAACTGGAGGGAGACTGCCTATCGGTAATTACACAGTTGCACCACTCTTATACTTCCTTCTCATCCATTGGTGGCATCATCCAGGAAATAAAGACATTTACTTCAGGCCTTTCTTTTACTTTCCATCATGTTTTACGTTCTTGTAATAAAGCTGCCCATCTGTTGGCACATGACTATAGCCTATAGGTCTAATCGTGAAGACGTTGATTCTTTTCCTTTTGTAAACCCGGATTATTGATTTTAATGGAAGATGTTCTTTCTTAAAAAAAAAAAAAAAACAAAACACAAATTTTTTAATATAATGTATGGATGGGCATACATATTTATATCCTTTCACTTAATTGAAGGCTTAATTTATGAGTGGTACTCCAGTCCTCTTCGTATGGATCCATTGAAACTCTCAAACTTAAACGACTAATCTAAGTTCTTGGTCTTAAGTTCTAACTATATTCTCCTATCAACTCAAGAGCTGGTGATCTTGTTCAAAATACAAACCAGCCTTTTGGTAGATGATTATATATGTAGTTGGAAACTGAGAGTTGATAAGCTAACTGTGATTTGATAGATGATCATGTTTCACGTACATGTGATGGGAGGAAGAGGAAGGAGGACCTAGGTCTATGGCTGTCCTGTGGTAAATTTTGTTTGAAAATAAATTCTGTAAATTTCAATACCTTTTTTTTTGCCCGATGGTCCAGGTTCGTTCATGTTTTCTTTTTGCATATTTCATAAATTTCTTAATGAGCCCGAGTAAAATGGTTTTCTTGTCATGTCCCTGATCACGTAGTTCGTAAATAGCAGAAATGTGAGAAATCTAATTTTTGGTCAGTCGAGCAAAGTTCGTGAGTTGAGGCAAGTCTCAACATTTTGTTTGCCCGGAAATTAATAGCAGAAACCTTGGGTGCCATGTGAGCGGTACAGTTTGCTGCTGAACTGCATATTTGAAGATGACTGTTTAAAGTTTAAACCTCATCAAGCAGATACAGTCCAGGTCTATGTCTCCAGCTGGGGGTTTAATTGAAGAACTCATTGTTATTGTTAGAGAATTAATATAAATGATTAGATTCCGTCCCTTCCTAACAGTTTAAAACTTTTGGAAGAGTTGGAATTCTATCATGGTATGCCATCTGACTCACGCCCATCTGGATTAGAATCTCACCGGAAACAAACTCCGCCCCATATTAAATTTCCACTCGAATGGCCTCCCCAAAGAGGTTGAAACCGGCCACGAGTGCGGGGGAGTGTTAGAGAATTAATATAAATGATTAGATTCCGTCCCTCCCCAACAACTTAAGCTTTTGGGAGAGTTGGAATTCTATCACTCATCAATACACTAGTTTCAGATTTTAGTTCTGCTATATACGTTTACTCTCGTAGACAATTGTTTTGGTTATTCGGTTTTACCTTTTCATTCCCCTAATGTATGTTGAGTTTTATCCAATACGTACTAAGTTGAAACTTTTGGCCTAAAAGTTATCCAATTTGTTTGCTAACTGGTAATATGAAAACAAAACAGCTGAGTCATTTTATAATAGGTAAACGGTCACCTATAAATAGACTTATTATTCAAGTTAAAGCTATGAAATAATTTGATTGAGATTAATTAGATGATAATTAATCCTAGAAAGGAGCAATGTATGATGTTGATAATGTATGATGTTGATGTAGGAAGGGAAAATTGAAAGTCAATACAAAAGGACTGCGGTCAGTTAGTGGATGTTGAAATGAACCGCAAAACAATCATTTGATTTCATCCAATAATTAAGCCCGACTTATAGTAGTACTTCGTAATATACTAGTAGTAGTAACAATTTTATTCATTATTGCATTCATATCATCATCAGATATTATCGTAGTAGTATTAATTTGCACGTACTATTTCAATGCGCATAATTACATTTAATAATAGTAGCACTGCATGTACTAGTACTACAATTATTATTGCATTCAGACTTTACACAGTTTGATAACGGTCTTCTCGTTCCCACTTTCTTTTTAAACACCCAAACAATTCATTAAGCTCAAACAAGTACACGTTTAAGAGGGATATACCTCAATCATGATACAAGATGTATCACTAAGATACGCATGCAAAGAGTGTTCAAGTAGTCAGAGAGACTAATGGTAAAATCAAACGGAACGAAACCCAAAGACTCTAGTTGCGGTATGATCGTTGAAAAATCTAAAACAAAAGCATCGACTATGAAAAGCCCTTCTCGTTCCCACATTGACACCTGATGTTATATTTTGTTTGTTAAAGAGTACATCATGCATAGCATCAAGTTTTTCTGCAACAAATTTATTTAGATACTAGTTTTAGATATTTGTTCAAACTTTTAACATTTTAAAAGTAAGGTTAAAAGATGTTGGGATTGATGATTTTAGGTGTGGAGAATGAAGTTGGAGTTTTGACTAGTACGAGATTTGTTAAGTTGTTTGTGAGTGAGTCGGAGTATCAATGTAAATGGTGTGGGAGAGAGGAGGAGACTAGTTGACACTTACTTAGGGGGTGTGACTTTGCTAGCAAAGTGTGGTCTTTAGTGGGGGATTGGCTTGATGTGTCCTTCCCTCAAGCTCCTACATTGGTAGAGTTTTTTGAGTTGTTCGTGGGCCTTGCGCCTAGAGGTAGAAGGAGGGTGTGGCTTCCCTTTTGGCATGCTACGTTGTGGAATCTTTGGCTAGCAAGGAACCAACTATCCTTTCAAGGCAATAAATTGTCTGTGGGAAGTGGTAGAGAAGATAAAGGTAAATAGTTGGTGGTGGCTTAAAGGAAAAGGGGAGTTGGGTGCGTATGACAATATGCACGATTGGGTGTTGGAGCCGAGGCGTTGCTTGAATATCTAGAGTGCTTGGGGGAGGGATGAGAGTGGTGAAGGTTGTGACAATCCATGGAGAGGTTTCTTTGGGAAGCTTGGTGGAGTTGGCCGCAGGTGGGGAGATTGGTGAAAGGCGGGAGCTTTGTTTTCTAATCTTTAACAGTTTTCTTCTCCTTGTGTGTCTTGTTTTCTCTTAGGGGTACAACCATGATGTTCACAAAGGAAGGACTTGGTGCGCTCCGTTTTTGCCAATCTTGGTCGGCGAGTCTCATTCAAGTGGTGCATGGGTGTGGTCGAGCTAGACTTCCTTATTCCCTCGGTGAGTTACTTTCTATATTGGGCTCGTATGTCTTGTGTTGGTGTGGCCTTATATTTCTTGCCACTTGTGGGTTGTGTGTACTTAAGAGGAGGGATAGGTTAAACATACTCGTAGTCATCCCGCATTAACAAGGATGAACCTTGCCGTGAAGCTTCGTATGTTCCTATCTTAAAGTTTCTCGTTTTAAGTACACTTTCCGAGATAGGGTGTAGGAGCGTGACCACATGAGTTATACGGGTTGGTTTGGTGTGGCTTGGACCTTGTTAAGCCTTGGAAGTTCGGTTGATTCTCGAGGGTGTACAAGGAATAGACTATAATTTTCACCACGTTAAGGAAACCGGCGTTGGGTGGAAGTATAGGGAAATTAATTTAAAATGCTTGACACATCCTCGAGGTCGAGTTTGATGGAAGAAGTCCATTCATAGGACGAGGAACCTTACCCGCTTGAGTCGGTCTCTTTGTTCGCCTTAATCATGTTGTGGCTCTCGATTCACGCTTTTATTTCATTTGAGGTCTTGGTGAGATGTTTGGATACTGCCCCTGAAGTTCATCCTCCCTTCTTGATGATGCGCTAGAAGGCAATCTGGAGGTTAAATTATGATTCTTATTTGGGCATTTGTGCTTGTGCCGGTTCAGACCATTGTTTGCTAGTTAGACTAGTGTGGTAATTTTTGGCCTTTCGAGTTAGGCCTTTGGGTGGTTGAGTATTTGTAATTATTGTACGGTGTGCTTGTTACACTCGACTTTGAGTGTCACATTACGAGTATTTCTTATACTCGTGTATCAATAAATTTTTAGCCGGTTAAAATAAAATAAAATTTAGAACTATTCGAGTTAGTAAATTGTAAAATTGCTGCATTTTATCTTTCGCTGCTTTGTAAAACGGATAATTTCCACGGCCATACATAAACTTGCAACTTTGTGGTTTGGGGGAACAACAATTTGAAAACATCCACATGGGATACATTGATACATTGGCATAAAGCCATAAAATGTACTGCAGAAATTTTAATTCAAAATTTCATTCCTAAAGTGCCCTTATGTAGCAAAAATCAGTCTGACATGAAGACGAATATGAACAGTACTATATTTAATGAATCAAGGATCCTGCAGTAAACTTAAGCAGAAATAACAAAACTAATGTTACTTTCGTTTTGAGTTCACAATTTGGGATCATTTGTATTGGTTTGGTTCTGTATTAATTTCCTCCTCATCTATATTTCAATTTTTAATAAAATAGTAATACTAAACTCATAAAACGATTGAAGTAACTAATTGCTAAATCTTAATTAAATAAGGAATTAATTATATTGGAATATTATAGATAGGGTATTAAAAAATAATAATTGCTAAATTATTACTAAAATTCTCAACGATTTGGTAATAATTCTCAACGACTTGGTATTAAATGGTAAGGTGGATAATAAAATGGATAAGGTCCATCATATAATAGATATATCAATAATAAAACGGATAGGTGGGTAATAAAATGGATATGCTCCATCATATCATATCGTGGATAGGTATTAATGATATATAAAACGGATAGGTTGTATATATTATACATTAGATAGGTATTAATTGAATGTTTAGTTTTTTCATTATCTTCTATGTGGAATAATCAATTGAATTCAAGAACTTTATTTGAGTGTTGTTGTTTACTTGATCTGGATATAGATGAATAGATTTAATGATTAATGAGGAATGAAATGAAAGAAAAAAAGATGATCCCGGCGATCAAAATTTAAATGAGCACCATGATTTGGATATTGGGTTTGCTGAATGGATTAAAACTTAATTAAGTGCCATGAAACCAAATTAATGATATCCTTGCCAAAACTGGTAGTACTTCAAAGACGAAACAAATTGCTAATTGTCCAGGCTCCAAGCTAAAAATATGCTAAGTTTTCCAAATTTATAAGTAATTATCCAAAAATACAACACAACACGAAACACAAAATCAAAGAAAATAGCAGAGAAAAAAAAAGAAAAAAGGTAAAAGCATCGAAGATGGTGATGAGAGTGAATTAATATATTACAGAAGAAGAAATTAGACTGATATCCGATGTGAAGGATTTCAATAGGATTTCAACAACTCATTAAATAAGGAGCAGGAAGAGGATGATTAGTGTTTGGATATGACTGTAATAACAACTATTGAATCTAAACTATGATCCTTGTAATTGATAGAGATGAAATTTGAAATGGGTGAGGATCCTACTATTCATAATAACTTGGAATGAAGTTTGATTATTATGATTTATGAGATGACCGATGATGAGACTGTTCATATTAAATTTGAATAATGTAGGATAAATCATTTCTGGTTCCATTCATTGATATATATTGGCATCTAAGCAGGGGACAGTAGGATCAATATCCCTACACTGGAATATAATCAGAGCTACTTGCAGAGTAGGTGCCAGAAGCCTGACAAGGGCATGGAGGTCATTTTTCCTTGTCAGTGTATGTGAAATGGGATCGGAGCTTGGAATGAAACTGAAGAAAAGGATGTATTTCATACTACAATGATGTAGGATGGTGTACCTTAAACTAATGGACCCTTTGTAAAACTTGTAAAACTGTGTCCACCAATGCTGCGCGTACGTATTCATTGGCACTTTAATTTGCCGACAGTCTACATGATACATTTTGAACAAACAGACCAATATTGTCTTAGTCCACTCCACAACTATCTGTGAAAGAAATTCAAAAACTGAAAGAAATAAGGAATGTAACCAAATTACAAGATTTATCTTCTAGAATGTTCATTCTTGTTTGCAAATTGTAGACTATCACTTGGGTTTGAGACTTTCCCCGACTATGTTGTTGAGAGTCTCACACTTAACACGAAAAAGTATATCACATATATAATGCATGTTAATTTGAGAAACAAAATAAGGGGATGAATATTTGATTTATCATCTTTTTTTTTTTTTTTACTAAGCTAGATAAATTAGTTTTTCAAATCAGTCACCTTATTGACATTCACTAAACACAGACTTAGAAACTGTTGTTTTCATCTGAATTGAATGAACAAAATTAAACTTAACTAATAAGAACTAAACTGAATTTATTTGTAATATAAAATACAACTAAGCAAATTTGAATATAACAGAACTGAATGATTTGAATAGAATTGAACTGAACTGAACAGAAATGAACTAAATTGAAAAAATGAGTTTTCATACAAAGAGATATTACGATCAGACGGTCAAATAAGGTGAAATCAACTGATGTAACTGATAAAGTGATACCAAACATATAATATATATATATATATATATATATATATATATATATATATATATAGATAGATAGATAGATAGATAGATAGATAGATAGATAGATAGATAGATAGATAGATAGATAGATACACACACATGGATAACTTAAAACGTTTAAAATGTACACTATCTTTTTAAATACATGACTTATATTAATAATAATTAGTACTGAATTTAAAGAGTCTAAAATAACCAAGTTCAGTCAAATTTTAAACATCCCAGTTTAAAAATGTACAATATAATTCATAATATATGTCTATATTTCATAGCTCCCAGATAGATTCAACTTTTGAAAAAATTGAAATTTTATGATGAGTTTAAACAAAACTTACATTAGTAATGTCACTCATTGGGAAGACACTCATGTAGTTTAAGTGTGAATAGAGGTCGATGAACACACAAGAGATGTACTAAGTTTGAGAGACAAAGAATCAACTGAAAACTGAAAAGTCATAGGTACTGTAGTTTTTTCTATGGTGTCCTCTCATGTCAATGAGAAAGAAAGATCAAGGCAAGAGAAATTTGTACCCAACATAAGACTAACTAACTAAGTGATCCCAAATGGCAGTCATTCAAGATTACTATTATTATTGCCAGTCTTTATAATTTTCCGAATTAGTTAAAATACCAGTACAACCATTTGACTTAAACACAGTCATGAATCATAAATAGTTTCCATCACTTCTGGTCTATTTTTGTTGCCTACAAAAATGGAAATTAAACAAAACTCGTGAGAACGGATTTTTTTTTTTTTCTTCTTAACTTCAAAAAGACAGGACTATTGTTGTTAATAAAAGCTCTGAGATATTTAAGTAAAATTGCAGATATTGTTAACGAAATGCTTTTTTTCCCTTCTTTATGAAAAATATTGATTTATTTAAGTAAACTTGGTATTGTCAATAGTAACTTTGACATCTATTTTATTTTATTTTTCTATTGGTGCTCTTTTAATTTCCAGTAGGGTCTTGTTCTCTTCGACCAAAGATATGTGAGTTGAACTGAAAATGTTATTTTTTTTATATGAAAAGTACCCAAAGTACAAAAATGAAATTGTCTCTTGTCTCTTTGAGACTTAGGCTTTGTTCTTTTCATTTGAAAAATATTTCAGTTGTTTTCAGTTAAATTTATTTCTTATTAATTATCTTTTATATTATAAATAAATTCAATTTTGATTTATTAAAATAATTCTTACTCACAAATCAAATAGAAGGTACTATAAGAAAATTTCAAATGAAAAGATGGGATTAGGTTTAGGTCACCAAACATTAAGATATCCAATACAAGCTAGAATTTCTAAAGTTGAATTTCAAACTGATCTTTATTCTTCTCTTTTGATCTTTTCCTTTGGAAAAGTCCGAGGAACTCAATTTAAAGTACATTACAATATCAAGCTCCACTTAGTCCAAGTATAACCTACTCCATTCTTTAGTAGCTAGTTACATAGTCTCCATTAAATTAATAAAGTAAACACACATATATTATATCAAATGCAAATATATATATTTCAATTCTACGTTAATTTTTCTTTTATTTAAGAAAAAAAATTAGGGTTCCTCGAGAGATCTCAAAACGCGTTCCGTGATCATGTCCACAAGGGTTCCCATGCCACTCCAAGAACGTCCTCGTCCAAAATGAAGCTCGAATTGAACTCATGATTATACGGTACCATTGGTTCCGGCTGGTTCACTAACTCGTCCTGTCGTATTACAACCTGTTTACAGAAAAATTCGAGTAAATTCGCATTTTGGCATTGCATGTTCATGACCTCCGCTTGTGACTTGGCTAGTTCGGCTTGAAGTTGGTTAATTTGCTTCTGGAGTTGACAAATCGCCCCTGCGCAACCGTAGACTGGATCCCTTAGCCTAGCATTGGCTTCATAGACCATGCTATTCACTGCATCTGCTCTTTGTGGCTCGGGGAGATCCTGTATTTTGAAGTATGTTTGTTAAATATTGCATGACAAATATTCTATTGATTTTATGATTAAATTAAATTTTCAACAACCAAATCAATTGACTAAAGAGTATGTTAACCATGGATTTTTATAACCTGCAAATAAACATAAAAAAGAAGAAAAAAAAAAACATGGAATATGATATTTATTGATAATTTGTGGGTTACAACTTCCGTGGATCTCTTGATTCCTCTCTCTAATCTATATGGACTGGATTACCGGGGTCAAATGACTTGTTCCGGGTTTGATCTAACCTACAATTTTGTAGTAGGGGTTTGGATTTGGAGTTTACCTACAATTTGATTGTATGGAGTTTGATGAAGTCGTTTGTGACTCCATCTCTAACTATACAACTCTAGCCACCCTCACATATTTATAGGTGAGTAATAACTTGGTGGACAAGTTAAAATCGTATCTTAGAAATATGATAGGGATATCATCCTAATCTTATATATATTATCACATATTTTTGTGATAATTATCTCTAATTACAAAGATATACTAACATAGTAAAACACCAATAATTTACGCAATTTAGGTGTCTAAAGCTAAATCATATCCTTAGAGATATGATAAAAATATCTTCTAATCCTATAATTATCATCATATATTTTGTTATAATTATCTCTAATTACAAAGATATTCTATAATAGTAAAACACCATAATTTACGCAATTTAGGTGTCCACAGAATACACTTGGCAATAATAGTAAATTATCCATATTTCACTTTCTTTGGGTGAGGAAAGTGGAATTTTGGTTGGTTGATGCTTGAAATATGTGAGAGAATTAGTAGTAGACTTATGGAGCTAAATTGGTCATTTTTAATTAGGTGCCTACTCCATTGACATTTAGACATATCATTTTCAAGTTTCAAACATGAATTAACAGGTTAACTATAATGTAGGGATAATAATACTTAAGAATTTCGTTTTTGGTACATAGGAATTAGGATTCACGAGCAATGATTCGAGTGTAAATTGTCTTTTAGTGGGTGTCACAGTACTTATTCCCTTAACTTTAATGAATCCAGAAAATGTGACAGGTCACAAGTTTTTTTTTTTTTTTTAAGGAAATAGGTCACAAGTTATAAATTCATGTGAAGATGTCTAAAAACTGTAATAGAAGTCAAACACCGTGTGTCTTCCAATTCATTTTGTCACTGACTCGCAATATATTCATTTACATATTATCCGTTTCAGAAAAAATAAAACTCATATACAAATTTTAGTTACTATTATATTCTCATGTTAAATATACAAATAATAATCAAGAAAAGAAATGTATTCTTTTTTCATTGAAAAATAAAATTTTGCAAGTTTAGTAAATAGTTTAAGAAATAATCAGGAAAAGAAATGTAAAAAATATTCAACCCACTTTTGGTTAATAATGCTTCAAAACACAGACCAAAGTGGGTAGAATCTAAAGATTTTCCACTTCAATGTGATCTAGTTAGTGTGGAAAATTTCAAAGAAAAAAAAGAATACTGCCTTTAACTTTCTCTAGATATTCTCATGGCCCTCTTACATGTCAAACATTCAATTGATCTCATTACATGTCCGAATTCTTAAAGGATAAAATTCGTGATTTTTAACCCTTATGAGTTTCAGCATGTGATATTTAGTGCAATTTACCAAATCGTATAAATTTGCATACTACTTCCTCCATCCTTTCCATTTCAAGTAGTATTACATAAGCTCGATTATCCAAGTATCGTGACATAATAAAACAGCCCAAAAAATTGCTACTATAGTAAACATCATGATGAAATGAATTGAACTAATTAATTTACCTGCAACAGCTTGATAATGTTACTGGCACCAAAGACACGGTGTGCAATGGTGAACTTGAGCGGATCCGTGGGCGGAAAGTAAGGCGCGAGCACGCATTTGTCCACACACCTGCGGCGTAGGATCTTACACGCTGCACACGGGCTGAGGATCACCTGTGGAGATAGCGGAGACGATGGTGGTGTACCGGGGGACTTTGGTGACATTGACAATTCTGCGGTGTTGTTGTCAGTGTATTCCATTATATATAGTGAGAATGTTTTGTTAAGGGTTTGTAATTGTGGACTGTGATTTGATTTAATTTGGTAGTGACCAAAGTATTTATAGGCGTGAAAACAAATACTCCATGAAACACGGTATGCGATCGTGTAAACAACTATACTATAGGAAGTGCGAAATTAACAACATTGCGTCACTATCACATTTATATGACGTATATATTTCTTTATTCGGAAAACAAATTCCCTTAAATTAGAATCCATGCAATTATTATTTGATGGAGAGAATTAGAGATACAAATTTTAACCAAAATCTATGCGTATCGTTTTACACTTTTACACTCGACATTCTATATTTATTGTTTCTTATACCCGCCCCATTTGAGTCATGTTGACTGTGAGGAAAAGTTTGAAAAATGTTGAAAACGTATCATTTTTCTCAGTACACCAATGTTTATGCATTCTATTTCAAGTGAAGGTTCCAAATGTGGTGCAAGGTTAAAGATTAAATGGCTTCTAATTTCTAGGATATATTTATTCGGATGAAAATAACATGATCTAAGAGTTTGTTCTCTTTATTTGATTAGAAGTGAACAAAACTCAATTGGATGAAGCTGAATTAAACTTAATTTAAGAAAATTTAATTTTGTTATATAAAAATAATTAAACAAATTTGAACTGAACTGATAAATCTGAACATAATTAATTTGAACTGAACTAAATTGAAACTCATAAGTTTTCAAATGAAGAGAACACAACCTAAACGTTTCCAAAAATAGACAAAACATTCCTTAGGCAAAAAGAAATAAATTAAACAATTACACGTCCAAAAGGTTTCTTAATATCATCTTCTATATAAGGTGTAATTAATAAGGATGATAATCGAAGTTCGTGCAAATATCCTTTTCTATTAAACGTTGATTTGGACATGTATTAAAATTCAAGTGAGCTTGCCAAATTTCAAAAATGTCTTTTTTTGTTTAGATCAAGAAATGATAGTATAACTTTGAAAAATGTTGAAAACTTGTTCATTTTTCTCGGTACTCCAATATGTTTATGCACTCCAATGCATTCTATTTTAGTCCACGTATGTAGTATACAAGTTATATTGACTCTTAATTTTCAAGTGAAGGTTCGAAATGTGGTGTAAGTAAGGACTAAGGACAAATTAAAGTTTGAATGGGTTTCTAATTTCATTTCATGATGAAGAATTAAGATGGTACGTAGTGACAAGTTTAATAAATAGGTTTGAATGTGAAATGTAGACCAAATTTTTATATATAACGGTGGAAAAGTAAGTAACTAGATAACGTAATGTAATAATTGATGATCATGATATATATCCATCTTTTTTTATTCTTTTTCCCTTTCCATATTTGATATTTCCATTAGCAAGCTATATATAGCTAGTCATTTCATGCAGATGCAGGTCCAAGTCTCCAAGATACACTTGATGGATGATCGACGAAAAGGTGGAGGTTTATAAAGTGATTTTTAGTTTCATACAACACTTAAATTGCGATCTTTGCCTGCTAGTAACCAATAAGTCCCGTTAAATATGATATTTTATGGAGTGCGTGCTATAAAATGCATTTTTAACTAGGTACGTTAAAGTGTGATGAATTCAATTGAAGTATTTCAGAGTGGTTAGGTTCGAATAAAAAGAAAAAAGACTAGGTTGGATGATATATGTATTATATTATAATATAATGTTCAATTTTGATAGTTTTTCAATTTAACGATAAAAAAAAAGTAAACAATGCAAGAGTGGTAACCACACAACACAACAGACATACAAAACATGGCTAACAAAATTTGCGTAAGGAATAGAAAAATGGGCACGTGCTAAATATAAGTATATACTTTTGGTACTCTGAAGTATCAAAACAGAATGGCAAATATTAAACGCCGGAACATAAATTTACTAAATGTTGAAAATTTATTGTAAATTACATAAAGTATCTATAAATTTATAATTTTACAAATTAACCCAATACTTTTAAAATCATCACAATTCCACCTTAAATAAATCAAGCCCCTAAATCAATAACCTAATCAACATATTTCAATTCAATTTGAAGAACACACCAAGAGATATCATCAAACTCATTTCACACCTTGATTTGTAAATTTGTAATAAAGTATCTATAAATTTATAAATCTCTTGTAAATTTAGGGGCTTTATAAAACTCATTTCACACCTTGATTTGTAAATTTGTAATAAAGTATCTATAAATTTATAAATCTACCAAAATTTTTTTATAAATTTATAATAAAGTATCTATAAATTTATAAATTTATAAATTTTTTTTTGCTATCTTTTTTATTTTCTATATATACGCATAATTGAATAAAATTTATATAAATTTTTTTTTTAAAATAAAAAAATAAGAAAAGAAGGTTGAAAAAAAAAAACTTTTTTATTTAATGTTAATAATTTATATTTATGAGTGTATTTGTTTTAGGGAGTGTTTGTGGTAAAGTAGAATTGATGAATTTATTATACTTGCAATTGTTTATGATAATTTGTATGAATTTAGTAAGTTTGGGATTTATTTGTAATACTTGCAAAATAAGAGTCATTTTGTAAATTACAAATAAATTTTCAACGTTTAGTAAAATTGCTACTACGTTTAAACCCCCAACAGAATTTTAATGCGTGTATAACATGTCTCATTGTTCTTATTGTTTCCTGATTTTCAGACTGCCAGGTTAGTTGACGTACACTTGTATTATTCACCTTTTTCTATTAAAAATGAAAAACTGTACAAATTGACAATATGTATAAAGTATCTAAATGACTAAATCTGACCTAACTACTGGATTACCTAAATTGAACATAGCACATACTTTGAAGTATATAAAATAATTTTTTTCCCTAGAGTGTGTACATATTTGATTTTGAAATTGAAATGAACATTTAAAAGGGTTTACGCACAATAAGAAAATTATTTTAAACTAGCTCTCAAAATCGTTCGCGTTTGTTTGGTCGTTCTCTTTGGCCTAAAGCGTTGCCGGTGGTGCTTGTCCTTCAACTCCCTCCCTGTCACTCTTTGTTACTGTTGGTTGCCTTGGGAGTTGGGATCTTTTCTCATCTTGGAGGCTACTGCTTAGAGGCGGGCCTGGTGTTCTATAGTAGTATGGTGGTGGACTTTTGTTTGTTTCGGTCCGCTTTTGTGTTGTTTTCTCGGTAGCTTAAGCTTTGGCCGGGTGGTTTAGCTCGTGCTTGGTGTTTAGTTAGCAGTTTAGGAGACCACTTGCTTTGTTTTACTTTTCTGCCTAGCATTGTTTATGCTCCATTTGCTATTAATAATTTTTTAGCCGTTTCAAAAAAAAAAAGGATTTACCTTTTTTAACAAATTGTAATGTACAAAATATTACATTCTACCCGCGCGTTCATGTCAATTATGGATTAAACTATTCAATCTTGCCTAACAATCAAGCTGAATCTTCCAATAATCTTCCCACTTAGTGGAGTAATAAAATTAGATAACTAAGTATATCTTCATATCTGTACTCATAAAACAAACATAGCTTTCGTCACAATGCTACAAACATATCGACATAAGTTTGATGGCTATAATTTTCTCCGTATAACGCTAAAAATTTGGTCAAAGAGAACGACTAACATATAGTATAATCTACGTTAGTTAATTTATACATACAGAATTCTACTAATAAGGATGGAATCATATCAGAGTGGGTATTGTAGGACTTCACTACCCTAAAATCACAAAAATAAAAATATGCAATATTATCGGGAAAAAACCAGAATTTCCCCCTCCAACTTTCAAAATAATCCTATATCGCCATATGAAACTTTAAATCCAAGTCAGCTCCGTATTAATTGTTCTATGATATAAGTATATAGCATACAGTTATTGTCTATCAAGTATACAGTTATTGTCTATCTAACTTGGCCTAATCTTTCTTGGATGTACTGTATAAAAATGTATACTTGTTCAGTACTGGTAATTAGTACTAGCCAATACTAGCTAGGTAAGTGATATTTTAATTAGATATATCACCCATCAAGTTCCACCTTCAACAATACTTAATTGATTAATCTTAGATGAAGAGATATGGAAAAAAAAGTTCAATTATGAGTTGCCTAACAAACTGAGTAGCTAATCTAAATAGTACCACTCAAGCTCTAATTCCTGATTCCGCATCTGATTGGAGGTTTGAATCCCTCTTCTATGTGTTATTCCAGCACCCCTCTCACCCTTACTCTTAAAAGAGTACTGGAGTTATAATTAAGGTGGTGTAGCGGTAAGGAGTTAAGTTAGTGAAGGAGAAGTGCAGGGTTCGATCTTCGACGGTGGCGGAGTTATAAGGTTAGTTTAGATATGAAGAAATAAAGTGATTTATGAAATTTATATAACAGTAGTAGTGTAGAATTAGTTATAATATTTGATTTTTAAAAAAATTACTTCGGTGTGTAAGAATATACTCCAAACTTTCGCGATGGGCATCGTAAGGTAAGGGTTCAAAGAACTATGTGGAAGAATGTCGTCAAACTAGCATTCATTGCACCATTAATGCGACATTTATATTGTAATAAATGGTACAACTAACTGTTGTTGAATATGATAATTAACCTTGATAAACACATTGCCGACTTAAATTAGTTGGTAAAGTTCTAGTTGGTCTTGGTCCTAGTATGAAGTGCGCGCAGAAATGTGTTCCCGCACCACGGTCAATGGTGGTAATATATCAAGGTCCGTTTCTTTGCTTCGGATTACTACGATATATAAGTGTATATATAAGGCGGTTTCAAATTTCACAAGTGAAATGAGGGGTTTATTTATCTATTCGAATGATATAGAATTAACAAAAACGTATACCTCATTTCGTCAAATTCATCTTCTCAATAGTCAACTACAGTTATTAGTTATTCTGCGTAATCATGAAACGCCTCCAATTAATCGGATCACGACTTTGTTAAGCTTTTTCTAATTCCAGTTAAGTACGTGCAGCGCAGGTTTCTTTAATTGAGCAACATGATGATTAGTCTTGTAAAATTAGTCATTTGCTCTTTGCACCTTTCTCTTTATTGTTTTATAGTTTTGAGACCAATTATCGTTCAAATCCCATAAAACATGTGAAGCTTCTTTAACCCGACATGATGAAACATCAACGAAGATATTTTCGTTTGTGTTGCATGTGTGCTTTCATAATTAGATTTTTTTAGAATAATAGATTAACAAATTGGTACGGCATTTAAATATGTAGTTATAGACCAGATTTGAAAGAAATTAGGGGGACAAATAATCCATACGGAAAAATCCTCCAAAATGTACCATATGTTTTCTACTCAGTTCATTTTGTACATAATTTTGTACTTTCACACTTTGTCTTGTAAGTTTACAAAAAATTTAATTTTTGTACTTCGGGCCAAATCGAGCCCGACGAACTAATGTTAGGGCAAATTTTATTCTGAATCACCCCAATTCTCTATGAACTCGCGAATTCGTATAATTCTTCACTAATTCGCCTAATTATAAATAAATAAGATCATTTCTTTTAATGCAAACAAGGTAATTGTTGAGCATACCCATAAGTATGACACATCATTGCAATAAATAAATAAATTAAAATTAAAAATTAAAAAAATAAACATTTATATTACATATAACTCTAATTAAAAATTTAACATACCCCAATTAATTTTCGCAAATAATTAGAAATAAGGAGAATAGCAACCAATCCATTATGTCTTCGGACATACATTTAAAAAAAATCGGATCCATTTTATTTGTTTGTTTGCATCGATATATCATACAAAAAGGTATGCTCCACAAATACCTTGATTATTTTGAAAAGTTTTTTTTTTCTTATTTAGATATGTTAATAATCCCGGTGAAATAGTGAAAAACTATCACTAATTTGTGAGTTCATGGTGGATTGGGGGGAATCAGATTCAACTTTGCCCTAATATTAGTTCATCGTGCTAAATTTGATCCGATGTACAAAAATTAGATTTCTTGTGAAATTACAGGACAAAATGTGAGAGTAACAAACATACGGTACAAGATGGACGGGGTAGGAAACTTATGTTACATTTTGGATGATTTTTCCCTAATCCATACCATATATTATCATACTTAGTCCATTTATTTACGAATTTCTTAATTGAATTTTTAAGACCAACCTGACCATTTTTTTTTAAAGACCAACCTGACCATAAATTAAACTTAAATTATATCGGAACAAAATATAATAAAATTTAATGAACTATATACTTTTATAATATAATTTTATTATATATCACAAGGTCTAATTTTTTATTTCTTTTTTAAAAAAAAAGGACAACGTTCATCACGAAGTCGACTAAAAATTTACAAAAAGAAAAAAAGTAACTACTCTTTGGTAGAAAGATGATACAATTATATATTTTTTTCTTTTAAAAGTCAAATCTAATTACTTTACTCCTATTTCTACACTATTCTTTACCGCCTTATAACTTCAAAATACACCTAAACCAATCTTATACCTCAGTCGAGGTTCAAACAATCTATCTCTCCTTGCTACTCCAACTCCCAAACCACAAAACCAAATTACATACCTCTCATTGATACAATTACATAATTACATTAAATAATCATGGAAAATAACTCAATCAATTACGTACCTCAAATTCACATTCTATAGGGGTTAGACACTTAGACTATGTTCTCTTCGTCTGAAAATTAGTTCACTTCAGATGTATTAAATTTAACTTACATTCAAATAATAGTATTCTATACTATAAATTCAGTTCAGTTCATTTCAATTGATAAGTTCAACTTAGACGATGAGAACAAAACTTAAGACTAGTATATATTTTCAAGGCCCACAACCACACGTTTTAATGTCTTCCATGTAATTATTGTTATTATCTTAAGACGACTGATCTTTTCTTGATTTTGATTTACGTTTGTGTCCATAATTCCAACAGTCATGTGACCATACACGTATGTAGTTATCGACATTTATACTTTTCAGACAACAAATACTTCTACTACTTTCACACTTGTGTAACATGTTGCGTGTAGTTGTGTAACATGTTGTGGGGAGACTGTAGTCAGTGTTACGACCCATATAGAGTGGTGTGATAAATCTTTAATTATCAAATATCAAAACATAAACAAACCAGGAACTACGTAAGAAATTAAAAACCGAGTATTACACTAATTGCAGTTTTTGTGATATCTTAATCTTACGTCTTATTGTAATTCAATTTAGAGTTCTCGATCGAGTCCGAAGGAGCAAGGATATCTGAGTCTAAGGAGACATGTCCTGAACCCCACAATTAAGTCGCGCCTTCACGGTCTAGTTATGTCTGAAGCAAACTAGGAACTAGGAACTATATAGTTAGGGGACGTCCTTATATATATCATTTTTTAAAGTTCGGAGATCAAATGTTTAAAAATCATTAATTCTTCCTAAAAGAAATTGGAGGGCGGAGGACCAGCCCCCGGTTACGCCCCTGTCTGGAGCCCCATTTGGCCAGCTAATAATGTGAACAGTTAATATATTAAATGATTAGAATTCGACCTTCCTAACTATCTTTTGGGAGAATAGAATTTCCAATTTTTACAACACGGCCCAGATCAGATCAAGCAGCTGAAATCTTTATGAAGTGTTCGTACAAAAGCTTCATCGCATTACTTGAACTGAGCTGGTACCCATTAAAACAACAAATAACGTGGCCTTGCTACAGAAGCAAAATTGACGAAGAAACAAAAACACGTTTTATGGCCAAACTGGATAAAGACTTTACTACAGTCTACAGTATATACCAATTTCAAGCTTGTCTATTCATTTGATTGTTACTTGTCCAATTTTCCAGGAACTGACAATATACGTAATTTAAATCAACTAAAACACATACAGTACTTATTTATCTGGTCGATCTTGTATTTCTATTACATTATTGACAATAACTCCTCAGATCAAAATTACTACTATTTCACAATAATTATACGGAAAAAAAAAAAAAAAGTCGAAACGTAACAATCGGTATATATATGAATTTAGTAGCACTAACTATCCAACAAGCACGTAGATGGCGTAGATGATACCCGGTATGTATCCTAGCACGGTCAGCAACAAACATATCCAGAATTCAACCTGTAGTTAATTAAAAACGAGTAAGATATACGTAAAAAGAATCTAAATAAAACGGTTAAGTATTCAATTATAGTACTAAAATACTTACTCCACATCCGTATCTGAGGAAGACTCCAACAGGTGGCAAGAGAATTGCCAATATTATTTCAAGAAACGTTTCTGATCCCATCAATAATATATATATTGATCAAACCCAAACACAATGAACTGAAACTTGATTTTATGATTTGAAGCCAAATTATTATTTAAATTAAATGAATAAGGGATTGAATTGAATATATGTAAACCAAGAGAGGAAGTGCATGATGGACACATGTCATCATCTTACGAGGCAATACATACAGTAGCCACATTAGCATGATTACGTGGAGTCAAACTTGGATGAGTATTTCAACTTTATTCCAAACCTTCAAGATCAATACAATACAATAATACAATGTCATCGATCCTTAAATTCAGACGGGCTAAATCATAATTTATAGTGAAGTCTCGACTTCAACTGGAATATTTTGTTCTACAATGACAAAGAAATGCTTCTAACAATATTCCACATTACAGATCACAAAAACACTTAACTAAATTCAATTTTACATAATTTAAAATTAAAAATTTTAAAAATAAGAAAAACAAATTAAAGATAGTGGTACTTTTAAATTATCCAGTTTAACACATTACATAATTTTGTACATCGTCATCTATTTATATTTAATATATTAAAGAATTAATTGATGGTTAAGGTTAGTTTTTTCATTATTTCTTTAAAATTTTATTTAGTGGGATAAAATCAACTTAATGGTCATAATGAATTGAAATGGTATCCCAACTTATTATTGACGTGTTTGCTTTAACAGATGTATAGATTATCGAAAATAATTATTTTTAGAATTTTTGCCTTAAAATTATTTTTAAATTATGACATTATAAAATATAATAAAATTATATTATAAAAATAACAGAGTGATAATGAGTGTGTGAACGATTTGGAGAACGACGCAATCAATCTCTACCACACCGCCATCGCCGAGAAAGTAATCTTCACGTGGAACTCCACTGCCACCGACAACTCACGCAATCGAATATTCATGACCTCCGACCGCCACAAGATACCATTTAAAGGTATCCTATTGGTAATATTTTTAGGAAATTAATAAACTAAATGTGATGTATTAAAATGTGTGAAATTTCTAAAACGAGAACTAAACAAGTTTGGAGGGAAAAGTAATAAATTTTAGTATTTCACACATTGTCTCAGGCCCTCAACCATTCAAATCTTTCTTTAACAATAAATTTATAGGTATTGATAAATGTAAATTTAAAATGTACCTGAAATGTAAGGGTTAAACGTCACTTTCAAATGTGCATGAAATTTATAAATTTTGGAGTATAGGTACTGTATCTGAATTTCAATTTTAACAAGTAATATAGTTTAAGTTTTGTTTTGCTTTGCACATATATACTTGAACTCGTTCAAATTGGACTGTTTCAATACCACTACATGCGTCTCGTCAACTTCCAGCACGTCGTAATACTCATAATTGATAGGATATATGTGAATGTGGTTTTCATCTTCTTTGGATTTTGATGAAGAAGTTGAAATGTTTGAGCAAATCAGGTAAAGAAAGGCTGCTCCGTTGAAAGTTACTTATGCAATCTGATTCCTAATGGGCTAAAGTTTATAATAAGGCATTATAATTTCCAAACGATGAACTCTGGATGACTACTTCCAATCCTTCTCATAGTTTATTTTGGAAAAAACTTGTTAACTAGTAATTTTTCACAAAATTGAACTTGTTCTCAATTTGAAAGAGGAGAATATTATTAATTTTTGGAATGATTGTTGGCTATTTTCCTTTCCTTTAGGAGAATTTGTACCTCATCCCTCAAATTGGTTTCCTTTAACTTAACTGATTAATAAAATGGAACACCTTAAACGTATTAAAATCTTATTTTGCCCGAAGTTTTAAAATCTTGAATTTTGATTAATTTTTTTTTTTGAAAACTTACTTTTTTTGAATTTTGATAAGTTGTACCGAAATGTAAAGAGGAAAATGTAGGTTTTCCCCAATCCTGACAAAATTGACCAGCCATCCGGTCCAATCGAACCGTTCAATTTTCATTTCTGAATTGCGCGTATTGATCGATCAACACTCCTTATCCCTCTCCCCTACACAGTTCCGAGAATCCATCAATCGATCGCATAGCGAGAGAGACGCTGTTCAGGCGCTGAGAACGTCAACCGGTTCTTCACCAGGTAGTATATCAGCAGCAGCTGCTTTTTCTCAATTTTAGTTTCAATGAAGTTGCTGATTGAAAAAATTCATGATTCAGATCGCTGCTGTGTGTTTTTGTTCGTTGATTTGCAGCTCAAATTTTAGTAATGGCATCTACAGACAACCAAAATGCCCTGGATTACATTAATCAGATGTTTCCAACAGGTTATTTATCCTCTCTTATTGTTATGATATAATTTTTTATGACATATGAAAGTATTGATGTGTATTTGTAAATAGATCTCTATTTAGAATAAATGATATGAGTTTGATGTTTATTCTCCGTTATGATAAATTGATGATATATGAGAGTTTAAGTAGTTTGTCTAGTCCTAATTGAGTCAAAATTAAACTCTTTTTTTTTTTAATTTTTCTTTTTTTGGAGTAGGTTCAATATGTCAAGGGCTTGGATGATTTATTGGTAAGAAGGTTTTGGGTGCTAATGCAGTATTGTCTGATTCTACCTTTACATTTAGCAGTTCAAGAAATCTTAAGGAATTATGCTTGCTGGAAAAAAAATGTTTCGGAGCAGTAGTGTAATCGGTCATTTCCTATCTCTTGGACATTGGAGCTGTGTAGAATAATAGTTTTAATGTGTCAAGGGTTTCGTATTCGTCGTACTTTGAGCTGTCCTTTGAACCAGCTTAGGTTGTTCTATTATTCATTAGTTTGAACAGTTTGATAGTTGATGACATTAAAGGTGGGTGATAATTGATTTGCAGAGGCATCCCTATCTGGAGTTGAGCCCCTTATGCAGAAGATACACACTGAGATTCGTAAAGTGGATACTGAAATTTTAGCAGCTGTCCGCCAGCAGGTCGGTATAGGTTTTCTACATGTTTAAGCACCCAATCAGTTGATTTTTCTGCACATTGTAGTTTGTTTGACTTTATTACCACTGGAATGAGCATATACAAAATGAAATGTAGTACTAGTTGGTTTTGTTGATGTTGTGTGTGAACGAGATGGGAGATGATATTTTAAATTGTCTGCTTGCTACTTCTCTTGCACAGGACATCCAACAAACTTAGTAGCTTGAAGCTGTATGGTTATCTGGGCACTGATCTTGAATGCATAGTAGTTTGTCCTGCTGTAGTATTTCACTTGCAAATAAAGTATAGTGATAGATATTGCTCAATAAACTTGTCTTTCTCTAGAGAGGATTGGAAATATTATTTTCTTCCGACACTATGGTAATGAATATTAGGCTCTGTCTCTCTAGACATATATCATTAAGCTAGTACGAATGTAAGTGCAAAAGTGCACACTTATTTTTGGTGACAATCTTTCCTCTTCTCATGACTATGCTGATGGTTGCATTATATTGTAGAGTAATTCCGGAAGCAAGGCAAGGGAGGATCTTGCGGCAGCTACTCATGCTGTTCAGGTATTGTTTGGTGTCTTTCCTATGACTGCTACAGAAATTTATTCCGCCTGTCATGATACTTATGATATATTGCTGGTCTACAGTTAAATACTTTTATCATATCTACTGGGAAGTTATGTACTTTTTACTGTTTGAACCAGGAACTCATTCACAAAACCAGAGAAATAAAAACCAAAGCTGAGCAAAGTGAAACAATGGTTCAAGAAATATGCCGTGACATCAAGAAATTGGATTTTGCAAAGAAGCATATAACCACTACAATTACGGCCCTCCATCGCCTTACCATGCTAGGTTAGCCTATTAATCTTGATGTTCTCAAAAAAAAAGATGCAGTGTTTATTTTGTTCAATCCTTTTGTATTTTGTCTTGTATTAGTAAATACGTTTGAGATAATTATCTTGCTATCTAGTTCTTCCAAGGCTCTGGTATTTGATAGTTGTTGCATCTTAGTAATAATTGTATTCAATGCACTATGAATCTCTTTTGGTGCGGTGCTCTCTTCTGAAGATTCTTTATCAGTTTACAGACCTGTAACTGACGTCAAAGTTAGCAAGAGTTATTAACATGTGAATAGGATAGCCCCCCCCCCCCCCCCCCAAACCCCAAACACACACACACGCACCTGTTAGATAGATTTTTCAAGCATAACATATTAGTAAATATATTAATAAAACTTGGTATTGGGCCAAGTTGGTTAATGTTGTTAAGGAAAAAGATTAATAAAAAAATGTACATATTTTCTGTCTCATCTTGTTATACACAGATGGATACAGAAGACCTTTTTGCATTATTTTATTAATTTTTGTACCACATGTTAACAATTTATGCCCAACAAAGTAAACTATGTAGTTGTTTATCACATAGGCTGAGGAAAAAAAAGGAATGAAAAGCTGAAAAACTAAATTCCAACAACTACTCTTGGAAAACATTTCTGGTATACTAGCTACCTAGTCAACACTATTTTCAGGATTGCAGGGTATTAAAGGATTAATTAACAAGACCACTTCTGGATTAACAATATATTCACGGTACTAATTGTGTCTTGCCTCACGTATACCCAAGAATCTTTTAAGTCACTTGAGTTCACAGTGAGTGGTTGGGGGGAGTAGAATTTGAAATTCCAAAACTGAGTATAATGTTTCGATTGAACTGTTTTCCTGTTGTTCAGTACGGTGCCCTAGAACTTACTCTGTGTATTGTATTTTAAAATGTATGCCTGCTTCGGTAAACGAGTATCTTGAGCATATCAATCTATTGTATTCTTTTTTCTTCTCTCACTCTCTCTCTCTCTCTCTCAAATACTTCCATCTTATCTCGGGAAAATTTATGCAGCCTGTCTTTTGTATCACAGTCTCTGCCGTAGAACAACTCCAAGTCATGGCTTCTAAGCGACGGTACAAGGAAGCAGCTGCACAACTTGAGGTATTAAATAACTGCATAAAATCTTCCACCCTTTCTATGCGTGTGAAAATCATACATGTTTAATTGATATGGATTTGGTTCTAATCATGGTGATCTCAAACGCGTCTATGTGTATCTTCCTTCTACATTTTTTAGTAACTGGTACTTTTATCATAATTATTCCTAACTTCGTACAATTGGGATAATATTTCAGGCGGTCAACCAATTATGCAGCCATTTTGAAGCATATAGAGACATTCCAAAGATTACAGAGCTAAGGGAGAAATTTAAGAGCATCAAACAAATTCTGAAGTCACACGTATTCTCGGATTTTTCTAGGTATCTTTTGTATGAATATTTACTATGTCACCACACGCAGTCCTAGTGGTAGTGGTTCATACCCCATTGAAGATAAGTTTGGCCAATAAGTATAGATTTCGTCATTTCTGCAAAATATAGAAGAAACTCATGGGTTAAGATGCTGTGCTTCAACTGTTAGATGCTTAAATAAGTATGAAACCTGTGGAGTTCTATATCATTCCATGCCTATTATGAGTATTATCAATGTTCATTTGTGCTCTCTTCTATATCTTCTCTTCCCCAGTTTCAGCAATTAGTTTAATATATTTGGTAAATATTTCTTATTCACAGCTTAGGCACGGGAAAGGAGACTGAAGAAGCTAATTTATTACAGCAGCTATCAGATGCATGTCTGGTTGTTGATGCTTTGGAAGCATCAGTGAGGGAAGAGTTAGTAAAAAAATTCTGCACCAGGGAGCTTACTTCGTATCAACAAATATTTGAGGGGGCAGGTTTGTCAAATATGTTTACCGCCTCTGGCCGTAATGGTTTTTTCAGAACTTCGCGAAATTTGAGTTTCTTCTGTGTTTTTGCAGAATTGGCAAAATTGGATAAGACTGAGAGAAGGTATGCTTGGATCAAACGTCGGCTTAGGACTAATGAAGAGATTTGGAAAATTTTCCCGTCATCATGGCATGTTCCTTATCTGCTGTGCATCCAGTTCTGTAAGTTGACAAGGTCAGTTATCCAGCTCTTATTTTAATTTACAGTTCACATTTAGCTCTGCGGCTGAAATATTTTCTTTTAAGTTTCACACTTAGCTTGATCAATGCCATAATATCTGGCTGGAAGATCGGAAATGATTTAACTTCTCTACTGGCTGTCATACCAAATCATACGTGTTCATCCCTTGATACCCTCATACCCATCCGGACCACTTTTACCCATTAGCTTCAACTGCTAGCAGACATTTCTCAAAGATGAATCCTATTGTGATTTTTTTGGTGAAACTTGAAACTACCTGTGAAATTTCTCAGACCACTATTGTCCGCAAACTATTTTTGCTATCACTTTAGGATGACTTACCCTGAGACTGAGACTGCAAGCAAACTTTGCAAAACTAAGTTTAAAGTTCTATATTCTTCATAAAATCATAATGCTTGTGGGTTTATTTATCTTCAGGACGCAACTTGTGGAGATACTCAACAATCTTAAAGAAAAGCCAGATGTTGGAACTTTATTGACGGTAAGCCTATAAAAAAAAAAAAAGCTTCTAAATTTGCTCTCATTTTTATCCAGCTTTATTTTTGCCAAGCACAAGTTGCTTAAATCTTTTAGTGGTAATATCCCTTGTTCACTGAGTTATCTAGGCGAACTTTTGAAATTTATTAGGATAGGCTGAGGTGACTGGTGACCCAGGGAGATGTTAAGATTCGAGGAGTGTTGAACTCTGTATCTTTTTTTTTTTTTGGGGGGGGGGGTGGGGGGTGGGAATTGTTATTGTGGTTTGACTGGTGGGTAAAACTTAGATAAAGTATATTTTCTTTGCTATTGCAAACAGCAAGATTGAGTGCTATATCTAAAATATACTTCCTCAATGGAAAGATCTGAATACTGAATTTTTACCCCCTTTTTTGCCTCCCCTTCGTGCCATAATTGTAGCCGTGTTCTTGCTGCTGTCAGTAGCAGCTTGCTCGTTTAGTAGATGTGTCTTTAGTCTGAAGCAATAGTGGTAACATCAATAAGGCGATGAAGTCTCCTGGGAGATGGTCTATCATGAACATCAGGGTTTTTTACTCGAGAACACACATGATTTTCATTTTAAAAAAAAATGTTAAAAAGGTTGGTATTTTACTCGAGAACATCATGGTTTTATTAACATCTTAAAGATAAACATCTCCTTCAAGACTTTCCCAATAAGACATGCTCACTTTGGTATAGGAACCCAGAGTCCCAGACAAGTTAGTAAAACTTAGAGGTTGCTGAATATCTGTATACGTGTCTTTGCATTTTGTTCTCAACATCGAGATTCATATTGAGGACATATATACAAAGGGAGTTTCTCTGGTGGTGGTGAATGTGGGGAGGGGGTGGGGGAGTCAAAGAAGTTGCACTTGGTAAACTGGCAAAATGTTTGCTCTCCTTTAATGGATGGAAGCCTGGGCATTCGTAAGCTCATTATTATCAACAAAGCACCACTCCTTGGGAATGGCTTTAGAGGTTTAGTACTGAGAGAGATAGCTTTTGGCGTCTTGTGATTGTGGACAAATATGGTGAACTAGAGGGTGGTTGGTGCTCCAATGAAATGCAAAGGGTCTTATGGTGTGAGCTTGTGGAAATTCATTAGAAAGGGTTGGAATGATTTTTAGGAAAATGTTAGGCTGGAGGTTGTGGACTTGTGGTGGGATCAAATGTCAGTTTCTGGCAGGATTGGTGGTGTGGCGATCAATCTCTGAAAGAGTGCTTTCCTTCCCATTTTAGCCTATCAAACTGTCAGAATGCTTCTGTTCAAATGTAGATGGAATTGAATAATAGTGATGTTTACTGGAATGTGACATTCAGAAGGAATTTATTTGACTGGGAAGTTGAGGTGTTAGATATTCTGTTGGATCGTTTATCTGGTGCTCAGGTTAGTTTTGGAGAAATGGATAGATGCAGATGGATCCTGACTAAAACTGGGTTTTCTTGGTTAAGAGTTACTACAATTCCTTGGGGCCGTCTACAGAATTAAATTTTCCTTGGAAACATATTTGGAGAAGTAAATTGAGTAAGGTGTTAACCACCGATAATCTACGGCGCCGGGGATGTTACATTTTGGAATGGTGTTTCATGTGTAAATCTAATGGGGAATCCATTGACCACCTGTTTCTTCATTGTGAGTTAGCACAAATGCTTTGGGATTCTGTTTTGGGAAGATGTAAGTTGTCTTGGACCATGCCAATCAAAGTGATGGGTTTGATATTGGCTTGGTAAAGGAAATTCAGAGATAAAGATAAGGAAACTCTTGGGAATCTGATCCTTGTTTGGTTTGGAGTATTTGGATTGAGAGGAATTATAGATGCTTTGAGGATGCGTCCAATCCAGACAGGAAGTTTTTGAGGAATTTCTTTGGCTTGCTACTATTCTGGTTCAGTGGGATTGCTGTTAATCCCTTACCTGATAGTACTAGCCTTTTTTCTTTTCTGTCTGACCTGCTGTAGTACACATCCCGTGTATTTTCAGTTTTGTTAATAAAACCTTCTTGATTACTTTTCAAAAAAAATTGCAATTAATAATATTACACCTAATGTTCGCTCTTTTTTGTAATCATTTAGTTTATTCACATTTCTAAGTTCTCATATTGATGATTATTACAGGCTTTGCAACGAACTTTGGAATTCGAGGAAGAATTGGCAGAAAAGTTTGGTGGTGGAAGTCGTGGTAGAGAATCAAGAGGTGATATTGGTGATGATATGATGGAAAATAGTAATCAGGCTGTTTCAGACATTAGAAAGAAATATGAAAAAAAGCTAGCTGCACACGATGGAGAGAATGAGGCATGAGCTTATAATTGCCTTGTTCAGCTGACATGTTATTTTTCAAACTTGGAACTGGCCTCATCATTTACCTTCTGAGTTCTGACTGACCAATTTCTTTTCCTTTTCAGGAGCAAGATGGCCAGAAAGATTTATCAGTGCCTGATGCTGGGGTATTTTCACCAGTGATTTATGCATAATACAGCACCAGAAATAACCTACTAAAATTCCATGTTATGCTGAGAGACTTTTATTAATGTGGCAGTTCAATTTTCGAGGGATCATTTCATCGTGCTTTGAACCTTACTTGACTGTATATGTGGAGTTGGAAGAGAAGACTCTTATGGAGCACTTGGAGAAACTTGTGCAGGTTTGAATCTTCATGTTAATGTGTAAGGGTTTTTTTATTTTTTGTTTCTCTCTTGCACTATTGATCAAATATTCTTTTGGTACAGGAAGAAACATGGGACATTGAAGAGGGAAGTCAAACTAATATTTTGTCCAGCAGCATGCAGGTAACAAATTAGAGGGATATTGCTGATTCTATTTTTTATTAGCAGATGGAGGAGAAGATCCAATTTTTTTCTTGGGTTCAGATGTTGTAAAAAGTTTCCTTATTTTCTAGGATTGCTTTATTCTTTGATTATCTGAACTTTGCGACATACATTTTCCCTTCACGGAATGAAACTTTATTTACAGTTCTTTCTTGTCTCTTGCATTATTATTGAACACAGGAAGCTGCTCTTTATACTAAATCCTTGATGGTTTTTTTTTCTTGTGAAGGTCTTTTTGATCATTAGGAGGACCTTAAAGAGATGCAGTGCCTTGACTAAAAGTCAGACTCTGTATAATATGTTTAAGGTGCGCTTTCAAATATCCAGTTAATGCAGCTATCATAAACTATCTTGAATACCTGGATCAGGAAGCTTGTCTTGGTTTTATTGGCCATATCATCTTTCACTGTTCAGGTTTATAGTTTGGTTTGAGGCAACTAGGCACCTCTAGCAATTCTGTTGGATTACAGAGAGAGATGACTTTTTTCTTGATATTATGGAATACCTGCATCAGAGTTTTTAAAAAACGATCATGACGGGGCAGAGCCTCTCCTTTCATCATGTCCCCGGGGTTCTTTTATAAAATAAGAAAATGGACGACACAAAGAGAGGCAACCCCCTCCCACCCCAAAACCCCCAAACCTCCTTGTGCATGTGAAACCTAAACTTTAATGACATTATTTTCAAAGTAATGCTGGTACGCGATTATTAGAGTCAACTGTTCAGCAAGCCACTGTACCAAATTTTGTCTGGGAGATACTTTACTTTGTACAAGATGATTACATTGCTAGATATATTATCAGTGAAGACTTAAAAATTGAGCATTTAGATTTCCACGCAGCATTGATCAAAACTGTACATCTCATTGGGGGCATGCCCTTCTTATCCTTTGTAAATTTTCTGTGTGGAATATTATATTCAGTTCAATGATAACAGATGACCACATCGCTTCTATCTTTTCTTCCCCCCCCCCCCCCCCCCCACACACACACAGAGAAAGATCAGTACCCAATTCTGGAATCATCATCTTCCTTCACGTCTGTTACATGTTTGCTTGACTTGAATGAATGTTAGGTTCCTCTTTTGTAAATTGACATGTATCCTTGAGGCCACAACTTATGTATCCTGGTACCTGAACCTTCTAACAAGACTTGAAAGATAAAAAAAAATATATGGGGCATATACGTCTTGCTTTCTTTTGCCGCCATGCTTTGTGATATTTGGAGATCACTTTGTTAGTAGGCTCTCATACTGATGGAAGCACATGTGTCCATTTTAGCGTGTAATGTCTTTTTCACCTGCATTTGTATTGCACACTGCAGTAACATTTTCTAAGACAACGGTATTATTAAATAGGTATTCCAAAAAATTCTCAAGGCATATGCCACAAAGCTTTTTGCAAGATTACCGAAGGGTGGAACTGGTATAGTAGCAGCTGCCACGGGAATGGATGGGCAAATCAAGGTTCTCTCTCTCTCTCTCTCACTTTCTTATCCATTTCCTTTTATTATTCTGTTCTATTTCCGAGTTTCATCAGTAGCACTTTACATGCATTCCCAACTAACTTGATGCATTTTGCAGACATCTGACAGGGACGAACGCATCATCTGCTATATAGTAAACACAGCTGAATATTGCCAAAAAACGGTTGGTTTCCCATATGCTACATCTTTTAGCATAGTCTGGTTAATTTCATAATCTTGTGTAGTGCATACTGTTATCCCGGTTTTGTCAAGCCAGATATTTAATCTCAGAATCTGGGTGTTTGCTGCTTAGTTGAATTTGTGGTAAATTGGAAATTCCTTTTACTTGATGAGTGAGATTACTGCTGATGCAGAATGTGGCAAAGATTAACTTGCTCTAGACACCTATTGGGTCATTTTTTGAACATCGAGTGAACCAAAACACTTGACTAGTAAGCTGATGGCCCACCTTGTTATAGAATCTTTCTATATTACAAGACATCTAGGACTAAGTAATAGTATATTCCCATAATCCCATTCCCAAGACCCTGTTGTCTGCTGACTGGATCTTACTAGTCATGCTTTAACTGTAGTGCTTTTGTGGATGCCTTCAAGTACAATAATACTTGAATACAGGCACGAACATGCATGCACATATTCACCAATCATAGTAAAGACTTTTCTTTTGCTCTGGATTATTTTTAATCTGAGTTAGACTTTGTATAGCATCTATACACTTGGACTGCAATCGGCACGTTTGCGGCATAGTTGAAGATGTGGAAATCTGGGAATTGCTTTCTTTGACTGGCTGAGAATTTTACTGCTGAACTATACTTAATGGCAAAGATTATGCATGGTTTACAAAACCTGTTAGATGCTCTTTTTAACATCAAGCGAACAAAACACTTAACAAGGTTGACTGGCCTCTTTATCGATTCTTCTACTATATTATAAAGCATCTTAGCTTTTAGAAATCCTGTACTATCTCAGTTTCATAAAAAGCTTTTCATTTCCATTTTAGTTGTTCATAAGCTTCACATTCCATTTTTAAGAATACACTGCCTTTATAACACACACATGACACAACTTTGCAACACTATCAATTCTTTACCCTAATCTCTGCTTTAAGCCAAAAATACTGTTCTATGTTGTCAGTCAGGGGAATTGGCCGAGAACGTATCCAAAATCATTGATCCTCAATTTGCAGAGAAGATTGACATGTCTGAAGTACAGGTAAGTACTATCAAAATTTATAAGTTGCCCGGTAGATCTCCCCGGTCATTAATCGTTGTCCATAATCATTGCTTCTCAGGATGAGTACTCTGCAGTTATAACGAAAGCACTAGTAACTCTCGTTCATGGTATAGAAACTAAATTTGATGCCGAAATGGCTGCAATGACACGTGTGCCTTGGGGCACACTTGAAAGTGTTGGTGACCAGTCAGAGTAAGATTGCTTTATCAATGCGTGAATTTTGAAATCCTACTATTCCAGTATTATTCTAACTCTTATGTATATTCCTGCAGATATGTCAATGGCATAAATACAATTTTGACTGCTAGTATTCCAGTACTTGGAAGGCTTCTCACCCCGATTTATTTCCAGTTCTTTCTCGATAAGGTGAATGAGTTAATCTGATATGTCAATAATAGCTAGCATGTATTTTTCTATCAGGGGATTTTCTTGCTTCACAAGTATTTTTCTTGCAAATATAGTTTACATATGCACCAAGTACTCCTTATAATATCAGTACTGTACTCTAGACGCGATCAAAAGGAACTGAGATTCATGAACTGAACTGGAACTGCCGGTTCATGGTTCTAGAACCGTAACCTTCTTGGGCGGTTATAGTTCCATCATTATGGAACCGCCAGGAACTATGTGGTTCCATTATTCCAGAAACCGGTGGTTCGTGAACTGTGGAACCGTCTGATTCCACGGATAATTAAAGTTGTTAAACTCTGTTAATTAGAGCTTAAGAGTTCTAACTAGACATAATTAAAGCAGTCAAGTAATTTTTGGTAATTATTACGAGTAATTAGAGGCTCTAAACAGCTCTAGTTACACGAAAGGTTCTAATGTAATTAGAGCTGTTGTTGTATTAATTAGAGTGTGACAGCTCTAATTTAAACATTTTAATAATTCTATCCAAGAACCGGGCGGTGTCCGGTTCCAAAACCATAAATTAGCTTCAAAAGTGGCTCCTCAAGGGTCAGTTCTTCTTTCTGTCCCTTCTCAATTAAAATGCTTATGCTTTTATGTTTCTTTGCAGCTTGCATCTTCACTTGGGCCCCGCTTCTACCTGAATATTTTCAAATGCAAGCAAATATCTGAAACAGGAGCACAACAGGTATTTATTGCCTTCTTAACTCCTTCGGGATGGGTTTCCTTGATAACTTGAGTTTTAGTAATAATGTACTGACTTTTCTGTTCTCATATGAATATATTTTGAACTGCATTTGGCGGGCCATACGTGTAATAATTATTCCACCACCTGGATTCTGATTTAAGCTATGTGCAATATGCAGATGCTTCTGGATACACAAGCTGTTAAAACAATTCTTATGGAAATCCCGTCACTTGGAAAGCAGGTACGGTATCATATAGGCTTTAGAACGTCGAGTTATAACGAGTTCTGTAATTGAGTATCATATTCATATATTGATGGCTTTATTGCATAATCTTTTGGGTGGGTGGATGTTTGACTGTGCATCTGTGGTTGGTTGCTTGTTCATCAATGGAACCTTTTCCAGGTTCTCGATTAATGGAGGCAAATAAAGCTTAGTGACCACTTTACATCACAGTTTAACTTGAATGGTTCTACCATGTTCCCTTGAAATTTTAAGATAGAATTACTTTTGCAATCTTTATCGGAAACTGTAAGTCACAATTGGACCTAATAATGGTAAGAAGAGTGCATGCCGTGACTTGATTATTTATGTGAAGGCATGAAACATATGTAAGTTGTTTCCTACTGAAAATTTAGTCTCTGCTATTTTTCAAATGGCTGTTTTGTTCTTCTAAATGAATATAAAATAAAAATGACCAATTGCAATGCTTAGACAGATCTGTGTTCATGAATTCGCATGAGAAGGTTCAGTTATGATGCTCTTTCTCACCACCATATGAATATCCTTGTATCTGAAATTGTTTCACTCTTTGATCAGACATCCATGGCTGCTGGTTATTCAAAATTTGTAAGTCGTGAAATGAGCAAAGCTGAAGCACTGCTGAAGGTCTGCATTAAGTTGCATTATATTTTTGTGCCCTTTTGTGATTGTGAGGTGTTTTGTGTCTTTCTCAGATTAAAGTTCCATTTCTTGGTTTGCAGGTCATATTGTCGCCAATTGACTCTGTAGCTGATACATATTGTGCTCTATTGCCGGAGGGTACTCCTACTGAGTTCCAACGGATTCTGGATCTAAAGGTTTGTTCAATGACCACCTTAGACTGTACTTTTGAGTTTGTTTACCATTTTAAAGTCTGAACCAGAAACTTGAAGTAGCTTATTTTTGCTAGTTGACGACTACTGCATGCAAGACAGTCTGATTTTAATCTATCTTGATTTATGTTATTCGGTAAAATGGATTCTTCGGCTGGAGTCCCAAGTTATTGGTAACCTTCTATAAAAAACAAAGACAAATCTTCACTTTAGATTCCCCTTTTTGTTTTTATGGATTTCAATGATCAATTAGATCAAGTGATTATTCACTTGAGAAAATTAGTAGTTTGTTCGGCTATATGAGTAATTCCCGTTGATGCGGCTACAATCTTTTCAGTTGCATGCATGATACATGAGTATGTTAACCCATGCAAGTTTGTTCACTGTACGAGTAATTCATAGGCCCTATTGGCTACAAATCTTCTTCTAGATGTATGCATGCTAGGTAAGTGTCAACTTATGCATCACAACTTCTTAGAATTTCGCGAAAGAACTGTTGCATGAAAATGTACCAACTAATCACTATCCATTTAGGCAAGTAGTATTTAACGGAAACCACGATACTTGCATCTCTTCCATCAGTTTTCTTGGTCTGTTTTTCTGCTAGTTTCTATCTCAACTTACTACTATCTTATCCAGGGCCTCAAGAGGACTGACCAACAAAGTATACTAGATGATTATAACAAACGTGGATCTGGAACCTACCAACCATCTATAACCACAGTAGTACCAGGCACATCTATAACCACAGTCGCACCAGCGATAACAGTTAATTCATCTGCACCTGGAATCATCCCCTCGAAAGAAGATCTTATGGCAAGAGCAACCGCTCTTGGAAGAGGCGCTGCTACAAATTCCATCCGGAAGTTCCTTGCGCTAACAGAATCAACAAGCAAAGACCGGAAGGATGGAACCTTCAGAAAGCTTTTCATCGGATGAAATGGAGTAATGATCGATCTCTGGCTGCACCTGTATCCTAAATGTTGCCCGGTATAGAACCTTTTGCAGCTGTTGAGTTATTCTGGGATTTGTTTGATGCTTTGATGTATAGGCGTATAGCATAGCATCCCAGATTGCTGCACAAATTTTATATCTGTTACTGTACATTATAGTACATGGCCTTCTCTTGCTCATTTTGTGTATTCTTAGCTTTGTTGGTTGTGCAGTAACATAAATAGCCATACTCGCATTTTCCAAATCAAATTATGCGCATGTATTCATTTTAGGCACCGTACAATTTACTGCGAAGGGTTCACGAGATATGTTTTAGCGTAAGTCAAACTATATGATTTTAGCGCGCTAAGATGGTTGGTGCAAAGTTATTGGTTGGACTGGATCTGGACAAGATTAACGATGGTCTAATTGATCTGGGTCTAAGTGAGAAGTAATAACCCTTCTTTCACCGTGCATGTAGGTCCCTCTGACCGATCCTCCTAGGATCGAGAGATGTTTCAAATTCTCATATTTCTAACTTGATTTATCTGGACAAGATTAACGATGGTCTAGTTGATCTGGGTCCAGTGAGAAGTAATAACTAATTGAAAGTATCTATGTGCTAGAGACAACCATTTGTGGATTTGTGGGATAATATGTATTTAGATCATAATAATCAGTTTATTATTAATTATAATATATAGTTAACTGGCTTGGCATCTTTGAATTATTTATTTGGTTGTTTTAATATAATTCTATAAGATGTTACCATGGACCATGCGTTATCACCAAATGAGTGAGAACTTGAATGACAGAGCTTAAGTCCTAAAATAGTCCCAATCGAGGTCATTGAGATTTGGGATATCAATGACGCACGCTAAAGATTGGCATGCGAACTGCATTATATTCTTAGAGGAATGTAGTGCTTCTCACAACTACGAATGACTTGGTCATTCATGATGGATGCATGGTACATCTTAGAGGGTGTTGACTGACCCACCGAGAAACCGTTTGATTAATTCTATTAATGTGTCTATAGAAGTATCGGTGTGTAAGGTAATTTAACAGTCCTTTGACTTGAGGTCAATACTGACTACATGTGTGGAATAATATATCTTGACCATGACCAATGCTTGTACTCCACTTGGGGTAGATACGGCATGCGTTGGATATATTATGAAGCACATGGGAGTACTAGTTGAACCAAGATAGAATTCATTCCTCACAATAGACGTTGGAGAGAATACTTTACATCTCATAGTTAGGTTGATCGTTAGTCATTGGCCAATGCATTACGATATATTCAAAATGGTGTTTGAATATGATCAAAGATCAACTAACAAGAATGAGAAAGAAATGAATAATTTATTGGAACAGACACGATATCAAGTTCTAGACTTATTCGAGTATTCGAGAATGAAGGGTATTAATCTTACACTAAAGGTGATTTGTATATCCTTACAAACATCCTTATATATTAATGTTGTCCGGTAAACCGTCTAGGAGTTTCACCGTGAACCTAATTAGATTAGTGATTAATATATAATGCCCTATAGGTCACACTACATGAATAGTACTCTACCAAACCGGGATTGTTAATAAATGAATATTAATTTGATTAATATTATTTATTATAATTATACTATGTGAATAATTTATTTGTATCAAATTGGATTTGAACAATTAAAAGAGAGTGTTAAAATTGGACCGAATTGAATTTGGACAAGAAAATATAAATGGCCCAAAAGGACCAGCCCAGAACAAAACAAAGGCATGCGCCGGCTGTTGATTAAGTAGGAGTGGATTAGTGGACATGGTCTTACAAACTTCCAATTAATCAAGTTGGTTTTGGTTTTGATAAGAGAATATAGAAATAGTGGTAGTAGTAGTAGTAAACGAAAATACTACAGTGACTACTTGCTTTCTTCTCTCTTCACCTTTGCAAAACACAAAAACCATCTTAGTCTTCTTTTGAATAAGAGAATATAGAAATAGTGGTAGTAGTAGTAGTAAACGAAAATACTACAGTGACTACTTGCTTTCTTCTCCTTCACCTTTGCAAAACACAAAAACCATCTTACTCTTCTTTTGAAGAAGAACAACAACACACTCCACATCATGCAATATAATTCACACATCCCACTTTATTTAGAAGAGTTTCCTAGCACTCTTGTTGGTAGACAAAATTATGTGGATACTGAGGTTAAGGATTGTAAGATAGAGAATCCGAAGGACTGGGACCTATTGGGAGACGAGCTTGATGACTTGCTGATCAACGAAGAAGAGTTAAAAGCTTTTGCAAGGAAACTCGAAGAGGAGATCGAGGAACAGCAGATTGAGTTTGCTGATTCGAAAGACGAGGATTTGAAATCGCTCCAATTGTAAGTGTCAATCTCTTTCAAGTACCACATGTTAAATAATTGTTATCAAGAATGGTCGTTAAAATTTTTGAAATTCCGCTGCGTATGCTTAGAGCAAAAACGACCCTATATTCCTACACTAATAACCCTTCTTTCACCGTGCATGTAGGTCCCTCTGACCGATCCTCCTAGGATCGAAAGATGTTCCAAATTCTCCTATTTCTAACTTGATTTAGTGCCTATAGAATCATTTCTTTCGATAGTACTTCTTTCGTCCCATAACAAATGTTACTACATTTCATTTTGTTTACTTTTCAAGGGTTAGTTTGACCTCATATTAATTCCAAATTATACAATAAAAATAATTAAAAATATTATAAAACTAGAATGTTTATATTTTCATTATATAAAATTCTTAATTATTTTTATTGTATAATTTGGGATTAATACGATGTTAAACTGACCCTCGAAAAGTCAACAAAATGAAGATTAACATTTGTTATGGGACGGAGGGAGTAGTTTTTACTAGATTCGTGTAAAGTGTAAACTACCCGAAAGGTTACTAGAGAGTTCGACTCATTAAAAACAAAATTAATATTTATTAGACCGTCTTCACGGAGACATAACTAGCGCAAGTATTGAGCTTTGTTGCGCTCAAACTCTTTTTCTTTATTATTATTTTTTTTTTTCCTCTTCCTTCTCAATAATAACGAACACGGGTAAGTATTGTCCAAAATCACTCATAAAAGTTTTGAAAGTATACCATTGTTATAAAAAAATTCACCCATAAGAGAACTATAGCTCAAGTGTTGTATGATGTATCTCTCATATCCCCTCACTTCAAATCATGCAAACATGACGAATTATTGAATCAGGAATGGTAGTTTTAGGCGCATAAAGCTTCAAAGTACAAACATAACATAAAAATCAAATGACAAAGGAATGGTAGTTTTAGGCGCACAAAACTTCAAAGTACAAACATCACATAACAATCAAATGACAATTGGACATGAACAATATCACATGTTCCAACCCCGTGATAAAATAACTGAAGGAAAGAGAAAATTGAAAAAAAAAATAAATCCATAAATAATTTACTACTAATTGAGGAAATGAGACTAGACATGGGAACCGGAACCAGTACTCATGAAAGAGCTAAAGGCTTTAACTGCACCAGCTCTCAGAATGAACTGATGATAAAATGCTGCAATGGCTGCACCTATAAACGGCCCAACCCAAAATATCCACTGCAAATAAAAATTAGAAAAGAAAAAAAAAAAGGATTGTCAAATTTATAGTATTTACAGGTGCAAATATATCATGCGATTTTTAAAAAACATAATTAAAGTGTAGTAAATATTTACATGATCACCCCAGGGCTTTTCTTGGTTGTAGATGACTGCTGCTCCAAGACTTCTAGCCGGGTTAATTCCAGTTCCTGTAATCGGGATTGTAGCCAAGTGAACCATGAACACTGCGAATCCTATCGGAAGTGGTGCCAGTACCTGGCAAAACCATTACATGCATGCTAGATTATGAATACTAGCTTGTTAAGACCGAAACTTAGATGGGTTCCAACTTAGATAGCAGGTTAATAGTTTCAGAGTCAGAGTAAAATAAGTTTATCAATGATCTGGGTTAGTTTAGGTGTGGAAATATAAGATGGTTTTGGCATGTTGTATAGCAGTAGTGTAGGAGTAGTTGTAATATTTAATGTTTTAAAAAAAAGTTTATTAGTGAGAAAAAGGTCATCTGAGCTTTTATATATATTTCGAATTTGAATCTAATGTTTAAAATCTTAGATTATGTAGACGGTAAACCTCTTGATTATGCATGAGGTTTTTTCATATAAGAAAGACAAAGCAACAAAAACACAATTCTCACACATTCGATTCTACTTTAGTTTATGAACGTTTATGTACGAATTTGGAAGCTTATGTCACAATGTAAGACTGTAATAGAAATGGATTTGGAGCTTATGTAGTACTAGTACTTCACTACTTTCTCGTCCCTGCAAAAGGTTATCATTTGTTTTTTTAACTTTTTTTAGTTTATGTTTGACTCCGAATTAGTCATAATTCATATAGAAAAAGTAAGTTTGGAAATTATATTATAAAAATAGAAGATTTGCACTTTCATAATATAATTTCAAATATTGATTTTCCTGTACGATTTAGGATTAATTCGGAGTCAAACATAAAAAAAAAAAATTAACAAAATCAAAATCAAAGGAGAAGTTTTAACCGGACGGACCAAGTACTATATTAGTTTCTAAGGCCGGATCTATCAAGTATGCATTGGAAACTCAGTGCGTGATAAAATTAATTACTCGTAAATTAACTCACTTTTGTTGATTCCTATGTGCACTAATTCGTTAAAATGATTTCTAGCTAGTGTTCACTTAATTGGATGCATGCAAATGTAATAATTAACTCTTACGTACAGGGACATGAGAGTCTCTAGCACTCCTCTTTGGATCAGTGGCGGAGAAAACAGTGTACACAAGGACAAAAGTGCCCATGATCTCCGCTGCCAAGCCGGTGCTCGTGCTGTACCCTTCGTTTAGGGAGTTCGCGCCACCACCATTCACCTCGTATGACGACCCTTGGAGTGTCTTGACCAATCCAACTCCGCATATGGCTCCCAAACATTGAGCCCCAATGTACATCATGGCTCGGATTAGGGACACTTTGCGCGCCAAGAAAAGTCCGAATGTTACCGCAGGGTTAATATGTCCTCCTACAAAAATGAATCAAAATCGATTGAGAGAAATATGATGTGGTCTTGTCTAATTGTTGTAAAGTTAAGATTGAAGTTTATTAATTAATAAAATAGGTAATGTTAGCTAGACCTGAAATTCCGGCAGTGCAATAAACAAGAATGAAGATCATGCCGCCAAAAGCCCATGCAATACCGAGAATGCCGACACCGCCACACGTGTCATGCTCCGATTGGACATTTTGCCCGATTACCGTCATAACGGTAACATAGAGAAACAAGAGGGTGGCAATGAACTCGGCTATCACGGCTCTATAGAATGACCATTTACGTAGCTCATCCGCGTCAAGGAGGGGTACCGGTGGTGGATCGTGATAGTCCTTCACCCTGAACGCTCCGTGCTCCGATGACGCATCCTTGTTCATTTTCAGCTTTCCTATAAAATGGAAAGTATGAACAAATGTGTAGATGGGAGGAATGTGCTTAAATTTTCTCTAGGGTAGTAATTGTGTAGCTAGCTAGAGAGCTCAAATGAGTAGTGGGGAGAAAGAAGATAGTGTAGGGGTATTTATAGGGTGACTTGAGCTGGAAAATTGTTGTCTAACATCTTAATTATTTGACTCTAGTTCGACTTTGTGAAATAAGCTGAGAGATGTTGAATAAGGCTATGTTGTTTTTATATGCAAATTGATTATTTTAAATTCAGTTCAGATTAGTTCAGTTTAATTCAGATGCATTAAGTTCAGAGTTCAGTTCAGTTTAGATTTGACTAATAGTATTTTGTACTACAAATAAGTTCAGTTCAGATCCATTAAGTTCAACTCAGTTCAGTTCAGACTTTTTTAGACGAAGAGAACGGTGGCTAAGTGAGATTTGAAAGAGGAAAACGTTAGTTTACTTATTAATTAAGAAAAACACCTTAATTATTTAATTAATTCAAATTACAAGAAAACTAGCTGTATTTATCTGATTTGGAGCCGTCCATGGGATAAAATGTTCCTTGTAGTCATTGAGACGGATAGGAGTTGGATGTATTTCACTTTCACCGACTCACCAGTTCATGACCACATTTACAGCTATTATGGTTGTCTTTGGTTTCATCTGTCAAGCATAATTATATTTAGTCCATTCTAGAAAATCTTACTAGTATTATGGTTTGTAGAGACGCTCAGAACAAAATCACAATCCATATTGTCACCTCTAATGATTTTCTTGTAAGGCAAATTGAAGCAAATATTAACAAATGTTTATTTTGACGCGACCTAATCAGTCGGTTTTGTATTTTCAAAACATACATCATATATACCAACACATCATATAGCAACATTAATTCAATTTCATTACCGGTGCTAATAGGACAAGTATAAACATTCCCATTCATCTGCATCTTAATCAATTTAAACCAACTGGCTTAATTTTATTCCTGAAACACCACTCAAGAATTCTTTTTATTATTTTCTAATTCATAACAATGTCATTTGTCTTATAAAGTTGTAGCAAATTCGATTGATCACGAGCTAAAACAACTTTTAATTAAATAACTTGGAATAAAGCATAATGAAGTTCATTAACAACATGACAATCTACCACATAATCCAGATTAGTAGAGTTCAAATTTATTGTTGAAGAGAATGTTGGAGAAAATAATAATAATAATAATTATTATTATTATTATTATTCATAATAATAATTAATTGAACATCCACCGGCCAAACATTGTATTCGGTAGACTCTCTACTGTACCATCACAGGGTCGGTTAATGACTCTCCGTGAAACAATGTTTGTGAAAATATTGAACTACACTAGCAACCATATATTTATGAAATAATGTTGTGAAAATATATGGAACCGTAGTAATCTAGCATACGAGAGATATGAAATACGTAGGAGAAAGAGAATTGATGTGATTTTGTCTTGGGATATTGAAATCAATTCAACATCGCGCTGTGATTCGTATTAATATGTATGAATTGGACGTCCTTTAAGGATATTTAGCACAAAAAGTGAAAAATGGTCATATTATTTCTTGCATGAAACATCGACAGAGAAATGAAAAATGTTAAAGACGACATAGAAAGAAGTCATCAAAGAGAAAAAGGTCGGGCAGAGAGATTCTTGGAATTCATTATCTTATTACATCAAATCGTAAATAATAGGTAGTCCGCCGTACATATAAATATAAATAGTACTTCTTCCGTCCCTGCTAAAACTTCCCATTTAATTTTGTTGATTTTTTTTAGTCTATGTTTGACTCCGAATTAGTCCTAATTCATATCGAAAACGTTATTTTGAAAATTATATTATGAAAATATAAGATTTACACTTTCATAATATAATTTGAAATATTGATTTTCCGGTACGATTTAGGATTAATTCGGAGTCAAACAGAGATTAAAAAATGGTCAACAAAATCATATGGGAAGCTTTATCAGGGACGGACCAAATAGTAGTTATCGGGTAACTGTCTTTGATAACTAGTGTAAATTGAAAATAAATTTGAATGAACTACACTCCTTCATCTTCAAGAAATCTTCCAAAAATTCTAAATACTTGCATATCCTTCAAATGAATTTAAAATTTAGGAATATAATTATAAATATTTTATGAGTTGAGCTTGAGCACACCATCACGATCTTTTTGCATTTCACTATTTCATAGGAATGAATTAAACAAAATTAATGCACTTCAATATTTCATGTTGAATACACACATTCCGTATTTGTTTGTTTTCAGTATCGTATGAGTTGTACTATAATACAGTTGAGATGGTCGGGGGTTCGAATATCCACGGGGTAAATGGGGAAACCATTATTGATCCTCGCTTCGAAAAAAATAGATGGTGAGTTAAGCTCTGTTCTCTTTATCTGAAAATTGATTATTTTAAGTTCAGTTGCATTAAGTTCAGTTCAGTTCAGATCAGTTCAGATTTGCTTAATAGTATTTTATACTACAAATAAGTTAAGTTCAGTTCAGACCCGTTAAGTTAAGTTCAGTTCAACTTCGTTAAGTTCAGTTCAGATAAGTTCTGTTAAGTTCAGTTCAAATGAAGAGAACAGAACTTTATAATACTATGCTGCTGCCTCACCATAGACAGCCAAAGCAGTGACATATAATAATATCTCACCACTTCACCAGAAACAACTAATACACCATATTGCACTTCAGTACATAACTAGTGTGGTGTGTGTGGGGGGGAGGGGGGTCGGAGCTTATGCCTTATGTCCATGTTTCAGATAGAAAAATTAGCCATTGAACCACAGACCATACTAACTTTATTATGTACTCATTACATAATATACACATAATGAAAAATATCAGCTCCTACCTTTTAATTATCATGGTAAAAGAGAGAGTAAGAGAAGAAAAAAAAATCAACATGTGCTCAAAGCCTAAAAACTTTTGATTAAAAATCTAATGTATTCATAATTTCAGCTCCCAATTGCAGAATAACATTTCTCGCTCGCTTCAATGAGAAACACAAGTAGATAGTTCATGCAAAGCCATCTTTCAAGATGCTTAAAATGGAGCACAAAGAGTGAATGAGTAGTTCAAGATGCTTTGTGCAGACAATACAAACGACAATCAGAAGAGCTCTCATACTCAGCCTCCCTAATATATAAGTTAATATTGGTAGAACATAGTAATATTCCAGGTCGGATCCTATACTAGATATTAAGAAGAAGAAGATTCAGGCAATTGAATCAAGCCTGGAGGCAAGTTGGCGAAGCTTTGAGTAAACTTTAGCAGCAGGAGAGCCCATTATGAGACAGCAAAGGCAATAATAATTATATATATATGTTGGTGATTTTAGTGTCATCAATTCATTTTAGTAGTAATGCGATCTGCTAGAGACTGATGCGATCTCTCGTTGAGCTCGGAACAAGTTTGGGTAGTGCGGAGTGCACGCTTGTTGAGCCAACGAGTTATCGACCACGAATACGAACCGGGGGTCAAGGGGGCTGCGCCCCCTTGCGGGGTCGAGGGGCAGCGCCCCTCGCGGGGTTGCGAGGGGCAGCGCCCCTGCGGGGTTCCAAGGGGCGTAGCCCCTGGCTGGGGTCTGGGCAGCGCCCCGTCCTTTTTGGAACATTGCAACTCTTCGTGAACGAACAGGCTTGTTCGTGAACTAACGTGACCTCTCGTTCATAACACTTCGTTCTGAACAGATACACCACTTCGTTCACACCTTTTCGCTCCTATTTATTGAAGCGATCAGTCTCCAAAACAAAAATAACGAAAACTCATACATCCTCTCTACTTTCTGATCGAAATTCATATTGCCTGAATAAGATTGCCTTCTTGGATTATCCCAACAAGGAATTCGTGTAACCCCGGCAACAACTGTAGGGTCGAATTATCTTGTTTGGAAAGTGACTACACGATCCAAAAAAGTATTCCAAGATTATCACACCCTATATTACCAACAATATATATATATATATATATATATAAGTTAATATTGGTAGGACGGCGACTTGGAGGACCCCTTTCCATCTCTTCTTCTTCTTAAAGAAACTCCAAGTTTCAGCTCAAACAAAGGTATCTGTTTATTTGTACTCTCTACCTTTTTTATTTGGGTTAGTTTTCTCTTCTCCGAGCAACAACAAAGCTCCCTCTTAAAAATTTTCTGCAGAATTTTCTTCAACAAAAACCTAAGTTTTCTTAGCTTGTTTGAGCAACTATTTGAAAAAACATAGTATTCTATTTGGGATAAATTTTGCAGTTATTGACTTGATTGATTGATTGATTTTGTAAGACCATGACTATCTCAAGAACGCTGACAAAGGCCTACCATCTTCTGAACAAATCTCGGGTGTAACTTCCATGAACATATCATCTCTCACGTGCTATCTAGCAACATTTGTTTGGGTCATTTTTTCCCCTAATCCTAAAAAATCACAAACACACACACACACACATCACACATGCATACAATACAATAATATAGTATAGTAGCCTTTTTATATGTATATATATTGTATGTATGTATATGTTGATCAAAGTTTAATGAGAATTACAACTTATTGGCACATAAGTTTTGTTGGTGCAGGGCACTATTGCTGCAGAGCAAGTAATGGACCGGTCGTCTATTTTACCCAGGCTTTTCTTCCCCTTCAACTTCATGACTGCTACAGATCCTATGGATGATCATCACCAACTCAAGGGTATGTTGTGTTTTTCTCTACTATTATGTTTTATGTATATTTTTTCTTCAAAAGCAATCAATCATGTTGATCATACAGAGAGCATGCTTCATAAACTGTATCTTAATTTTGTGTTCAAAATCTTTTAATACAGACTTTGTATATTGTTTCATCTATTGATGCCAAATCAAAATATGGAAGTTGGTTCTGATCACGAGATTGATCAGGTCTTAACTTGTTTTTCCAGGAGGTGATAAGAGGTTTAGGAGGAGGGCAATCGAGTCTTGGATGGAGAATGCAGAGCTTGGCAACACTTGGAAGGAGGCTGGCGTTACAGATCCCTATCGGGTGCCACCTCCTGGCTGGAAGCTTGGTGACTCCCCTAATCAGGATCCTTTATGTTCTAAGAAGTGTGGGATTAGGTTTGATGACCTTAAAGGGAATGGAATGCTGAGGTGGGTGTTAGGAGTAAGGTGAAGTATAATGGTAACCATAGGAGCTTATCAACTCATAGTCACCCCACATATGAGTTAAGTGACACATATTTTTCCATCAAATACAGCATATGTCAGGAAGTTGCTACTGTTCTTGCAGATTTTTCAGCTTCCTTGAAAAACCCCCAAACACCAGATACCTATCTTTCATTTATGAAAGAAAAAGGGTTTTCGAGTGCTCAGCTTGAAAGAGTAATTTGGCATCACCCTACCTTGCTCTCGACTTCGCCTAAAGAAACCATCATTCCCAAAATCAAGCTTCTCTGTGATCTCGGTTAACATTTGCTGATGCAGTTGGAATATTAGGACGCGATATTATTATTCTGACTTATCACTTGGATAAGATCAGACACCACATTGTTGTGTTAGAGAGACTATTGGGCTCAAGAGAAAATGTTGTGGTGCTAATGAAGAAAAGAGGCAGTGTGCTCTACGTCAAACCTGAAACAATCCTGAAAAATGTTACATTTCTCAGGAGTTGTGGCCTTCACACGTCACAAATCATGGGCTATTTGCTGAGTATATCAAATGTATTCACAATAAGTGAAGAAACTCTGAGAAGATGTGTTCGAACGGTCGATGAAATGGGAGTTCAGAGATCATCTACTATGTATATCCATGTCATCAGGGCAATTTCAACAATGTCAGACCAGACATTGAAGCTAAAGCTTCAGACCTTTCAAGATTTGGGTTTTGCTGAAGATATAGTGTTGAAGATGTTCAGAGCGTGGTCCGGTGTGCTATCCGTTTCAACAATGAAACTAAAGCAAGTAACCGAATTGTTGATTGAGAGTGGCAGGTACGAGATGTCCTCAATTGCTAAGAACCCAAGTGCTCTTATGGCGAGTGTTGAGAATAGATACAAACCACGAATTAAAGTGTTAACAGAGCTGGAAAAAAAGGGTCTAATCACTAAATGGCCTCCTCTTTCCACCCTTTCAAAGGAAAAAGATGATGACTTTAAGAAGAGATGGGGCTAAAGTGATGGAAGAATTGTGAGAGTTTAAGGATTGCACATTCATCTGCATTCCTCTTATTTTGTTTCTGGACAAGAATTTGCTATGCTAGGGATACCCTTATTATTACTTGTTGAGTTAATGGCTGCAATGCAGTAACCTTTTCATATTTTGAAACTTGGGGTGAACTCCATTTTCATGTGGTATCATATGCTATTTTCTTATTTAACAGGACAAAACATATAAGAAGATCCAATTACATAATATAGGATGAAGTGATTACACAGACACAGTACTGGTAGCACAAGTAGCATTAGTACTAGATTTATAAACTGATTGTAGGCGCGATTAATAATCGACTAAAACTGAACTGGTTTTAGTTGCACTTTGAAGTATGAAAGCAGAAACAGGACAAGCTCAAACCCTAGGAAAACTATCAGCATTTTGAGAAGCTGACAACCTTGCAACATCTCGTGGCACTCTTCTGATAGGGAGGGTGTCTTCAATGAACCAACGTTTCGTGCTAACGATCCACATATCTCATAGGTTCCGAAAATTGAGACATTATAAATACTTGGTCCGCAAAGGTCTGCTTAAACATAGAGTACTAGATGAAGTAAGAGTAGTTATCAAATTCCCTAGCCATTTCTTGATCATAGTCCTCTTCACCACTGTCATATCCCAAGTCGTCTCTTACTTTCCTAGGGCAAGCTAGTATGTTATGACCCTCACCCTACAGTAGCCACACTTGATCCCAGTTTGATCTCTTCTTGCCTTGGTGGACCTCTTCTTACCTTGCTTGCTAGTTGGTCCCTCATCTTCACCCCTCCTTCTACTAGTTTCAGGTCTTCCTTTTTTCTTCATCATTTGGGGGGGTAGTGGTGGAATGAAAAGTGTCTCACCCCACATCTCTTGACCATTCACTCCATAAATGGCACCAGTACTGTAAACCCTTTTATAGGTTTCAACTTGGTAACAAGGATGCACTTGTCTCTTTGCATCAATCTTCCTCTTGGACATTGCACTTAGAGCATGGTTGCAGGGCATACCAGTTAACTGCCACCTCCTACAAGTACATGACTGATCAGCCAAGTTCACATTGTATTGGCTACTGTCATACACCTTGACAACCCAGTGATCATCATCACACTTAGTGGTGATGCAATGCCTCATTCTACTCATTGTTTTGTCCAAGTTCAGCTTTGGAGTTGGACATATGAGAACCTTCCACCTTAGCTCAGCATGGTCCATATTCACTTGCAACCTTCTCATCAAACACTCCCTAATCCACTCCAACATAGTGAGTATTGGCTTCTTCCTAGCCTTCAAGATCATCTTGTTAAAGGACTCACAGTTGTTGTTCATAGTCTGATCACATTTAGTACAAAAATCAAAATGACTCTTGGTCCATCCCTCGGGAGCCTTTGCTAGCCAACCATTCATATGCTTTAGGATCAAGCTCCTCCATCTCTTCCATAGCTTTCTTCCAAGCACCAACAGTAGTTGCATTGGCAGCCTTATACAATGCATGTTTAAATGCATCACCCTTGAAACCAGCAGACCAGAAGTTCTTCAAGAGATGCCTGACACAGAACCTATGGTTAGCTCAAGGAAATACCTCAGCAACACCCTTAATGGGCCCTTTCTGCTTGTCAGACATTATGGTGATCTTGCTGGGGTCTTTGATATTAAGATCAGACCTCAATAGACCTAAGAACCAAGTCCATGTGTCTCCAGTCTCATGAGTGACAACACAATAAGCAAGAGGGAACAACTTATCATTAGGATCCACACACACAGCTGTAAGGAGCACTCCAGGATGAGGCCCTTTCAAGTGACAGCCATCCACACCAATCAATGGCCTGCAACCAAGCATGAATCCTTCCTTCAGAGCCTTAAAGCAAACATAGAAACTTGTGAACTCATATGTCTGCCTGTTCATGTCACAAATGACAGTAGACCCGGGGTTCATCTTCCTCAATTCCTCCGCATAGTCCCACAGCAATGCATATTGTGCATTAGGATCCCCTTCAAGTAGTGACATAGCTTTCTTCCTTGCCCTGTAGGCTTGATGTTCAAAAATCACCAAACCAATCTCATTTTGGACATCCAACACAAACCCCTTGACTGACCTATCTGGATCAGACTTGAACTTAGCAAGAAACCTGTTTGCTAGAAAAGAACTCCTAGCATTGTTCACATTCTGAGTCATACCACAACTATGAGTAGGGTCATATGTGTGGACCTTGTATCCAGGCTCATCCTTCACCTTATGTGCCCTCAACTTCCATTCACATTCATCACTTTCAACGCACTTAGCCCACATTCTGATCTTGTCATTTTTGCAAACCCTCATATTCCTAAATGATTTCACATGATGAGCATGGATACAAAGCCTTAACTCTTCTTTGGTCTTGAAAACCATGCCCAAAGAGAACCTTGGCTCATAGTCATTAGATTTCTTATGGCAAAGAACCTTATTTCTACCTCTTGGCCTATCACCACCACTTGCATCAGATTCAAGCTCTGAATCCACTTCCACATCACTCCCCTTCACAACTTCAGACTCATCAGTTTCATACTCAGTTGGAGTTTCAGATACATAGCCACTTGCATCCACAAATTCCTCATCCACAACTTTCCCCTTCCCCTTAGCTTCATTGGCTTTTGGTTGACTGTCAAAGGGAGAGGCATTAAGAACAATGCCTTCAATGAAGAAAGACATGTCCCTAGCATCTAACCCCTCAGAGCCATTGGCCATAACCTCAATGTCACTAGCAACCTCCTCAAAGTAAAATTTCTTGTACACATGAAACTTTCTAATAGTCCCAATCCCACACTTGTCAGCCATTTCATTCAACTTAGCCATGCTCAGCTCTTCAACGGCCACATAATCAAACTTCATAAGCTTACCCTCCACATACTTTTGCTTCTTAGTAACTATGTCACTCACAATTCTCCCACCATAGTGAACACACACAGTAAGGTCAGTAGAGTCCTCATCTGAAAATGAAAAAAACCATTCTTTAGACTAATGTAACACTTAATCACTACTACAGTCAAACACCAGCCTTTTTCCATGTAAAAAACACAATTTCAGCAGTACATAAAGCACTACAGTACATATCCAATGTAACAGTTCCAATTTCATGCATACTAAAAAGCATTCAAGTGCAATTAATCCAATGTAACAGTTCCACTTTCATGCATACTAAAATGTAACAGCAAAAAATGCTATATTACTCTGTTTTTCACATATATTCATGCAAAAAGTTCATATCATGCACTACTAATTACAACTTGTAATGGTAAAGTCACAAAGAATATGTTAAAAGGCCCAAAAGTTTCATTATAATACTCTGTTAGTGGTATGTAATCTATAATAAAACTTCAACAACATTTATACAACCAAGAATGCATTTTCAGACCATATTTTAAAATTCTATGACAATAAAATACTTACCATACGGAGGGTGTGGCATGAACAACTCATCTTGGTCTCTTAAATGCATGCTTTGAGATGTTTCGAAGATTCAGTATTCAGAGATTCTATAGTAAATGTAGTGGTCCAAGTGTTGATTAGTTTAAGGTTGTTGGAGAGAAAAGAGAGAAAATGTCGGCTGGAAGTAAATATTCTAGGGTTAATGTGAATGGATAGATTTTACTAGGATAAACTACAAGATTTTGGAGGGAAATGTTCATCACACTAACCCAATTCCCTCCCTTTTTGGTCCCAGATCTGTAAGTGTGTTAAAGTGTGTTGTTTGTGTGTTTTCAAGGACGTGGAGCTGACATGGAGTGAGCTGGAATGCCATTTGTTCTTTCTCCACACGCTGGCAGGCATGTATTGCTTAAGTCGCACGTTTCACGCTCCCATACGATGAATTATACGAAACAGAGGACCAAGAGCGCAGAGAGCATGAGAGCGGGGACCAAAACCGAGGAGGACGGCGACTTGGATGACCCCTTTCCATCTCTTCTTCTTCTTCAAGAAACTCCAAGTTTCAGCTCAAACAAAGGTATCTGTTTATTTGTACTTTGTACCTTTTTCATTTGGGTTAGTTTTCTCTTCTCCGAGCAACAACGAAGCTCCCTGTTAAAAATTTTCTGCAAAATTTCCTTAAACAAAAACCTAAGGTTTCTTAGCTTGTTTGAGCAACTATTTGAAAAAACATAGTATTCTATTTGGGATAAATTTTGCAGTTACTGATCTAATTGATTGATTGATTTTTAGGACCATGACTATCTCAAGAACGCTGACAAAGGCCTACCATCTTCTGAACAAATCTCGGGTAAAATTAACTTCCATGAACATATCATCTCTCACGTGCTATCTAGCTACATTTGTTTGGGTCATTTTTTCCCCTAATCCCAAAAAAACACAAACACACACACACACACATCACACATGCATACAATACAATAATATAGTATAGTAGCCTTTTTATATGTATATATATTGTATGTATGTATATGTTGATCAAAGTTTACTGAGAATTACAACTTATTGGCACACAACTTTTGTTGGTGCAGGGCACTATTGCTGCAGAGCAAGTAATGGACCGGTCGTCTATTTTACCCAGGCTTTTCTTCCCCTTCAACTTCATGACTGCTACAGATCCTATGGATGATCATCACCAGCTCAAGGGTATGTTGTGTTTTTCTCTACTATTATGTTTTATGTATATTTTTTCTTCAAAAGCAATCAATCATGTTGATATTACAGAGAGCATGCTTCATAAACTGTATCTTAATTTTTTGTTCAAAATATTTTAATACAAACTTTGTATATTGTTTCATCTATTGATGCAAAATCAAAATATGGAAGTTGGTTCTGATCACGAGATTGATCATGTCTTAACTTGTTTTTCCAGGAGGTGATAAGAGGTTTAGGAGGAGGGCAATGGAGTCTTGGCTGGAGAATGCAGAGCTTGGCAACACTTGGAAGGAGGCTGGCGCTACGGATCCCTATTGGGTGCCACCTCCTGGTTGGAAGCTTGTTGACTCCCCTAATCAGGATCCTTTATGTTCTAAGAAGTGTGGGATTAGGTTTGATGACCTTAAAGGGAATGGAATGCTGAGGTGGGTGTTAGGAGTAAGGTGAAGTATAATGGTAACCATAGGAGCTTATCAACTCATAGTCACCCCACATATGAGTTTATTTTTCCATCAAATACATCATATGTCAGGAAGTTGCTACTGTTCTTGCAGATTTTTCAGCTTCCTTGAAAAACCCCCAAACACCAGATACCTATCTTTCATTCATGAAAGAAAAAGGGTTTTCGAGTGCTCAGCTTGAAAGAGTAATTTTGCATCACCCTACCTTGCTCTCGACTTCGCCTAAAGAAACCATCATTCCCAAAATCAAGCTTCTCTGTGATCTCGGTTAACATTTGGTGATGCAGTTGGAATATTAGGACGCGATATTATTATTCTGACTTATCACTTGGATAAGATCAGACAGCACATTGTTGTGTTAGAGAGACTATTGGGCTCAAGAGAAAATGTTGCAGTGCTAATGAAGAAAAGAGGCAGTGTGCTCTACGTCAAACCTGAAACAATCCTGAAAAATGTTACATTTCTCAGGAGTTGTGGCCTTCACACGTCATAGATCATGGGCTATTTGCTGAGTATATCAAATGTATTCACAATAAGTGAAGAAACTTTGAGAAGATGTGTTCGAACAGTCGATGAAATGGGAGTTCAGAGATCATCTACTATGTATATCCATGCCATCAGGGCAATTTCAATAATGTCAGACCAGACATTGAAGCTAAAGCTTCAGACCTTTCAAGATTTGAGTTTTGCTGAAGATATAGTGTTGAAGATGTTCAGAGCGTGGCCCGGTGTGCTATCCGTTTCAACAATGAAACTAAAACAAGTAACCGAATTGTTGATTGAGAGTGGCAGGTACGAGATGTCCTCAATTGCTAAGAACCCAAGTGCTCTTATGGCGAGTGTTGAGAATAGATACAAACCACGAATTAAAGTGTTAACAGAGCTGGAAAAAAAGGGTCTAATCACTAAATGGCCTCCTCTTTCCACCCTTTCAAAGGCAAAAGATGATGACTTTAAGAAGAGATGGGGCTAAAGTGATGGAAGAATTGTGAGAGTTTAAGGATTGCACATTCATCTGCATTCCTCTTATTTTGTTTCTGGACAAGAATTTGCTATGCTAGGGATACCCTTATTATTACTTGTTGAGTTAATGGCTGCAATGCAGTAACCTTTTCATATTTTGAAACTTGGGGTGAACTCCATTTTCATGTGGTATCATATGCTATTTTCTTATTTAACATGACAAAACATATAAGAAGATCCAATTACATAATATAGGATGAAGTGATTACACAGACACAGTAGTGGTAGCACAAGTAGCATTAGTACTAGATTTATAAACTGATTGTAGGCGTGATGAATAATCGACAAAAACTGAACTGGTTTTAGTTGCACTTTGAAGTATGAAGCAGAAACAGGACAAGCACAAACCCTAGGAAAACTATCAGCATTTTGAGAAGCTGACAACCTTGCAACATCTCGTGGCACTCTTCTGATAGGGAGGGTGTCTTCAATGAACCAATGTTTCGTGCTAACGATCCACATATCTCACAGGTTCTGAAAATTGAGACATTATAAATACTTGGTCCGGAAACGTCTGCTTAAACATAGAGTACTAGATGAAGTAGTAGCGTAGAAATAGTTGTAATATTTGTCGTTTCATAAAAAAAAAAAAAAAACACATTACTAGCGAGTTTCCAGTGCATCAACCGGGGGTGGAGACTTGTTCATATCTTCAAAGATGTTAACTCAGAATTTGGATATTAACTCCCAATTTGCTTGTACTCCCTCCGTCCCAAAACAACACTGTTTTGACTTTTCGCGGTCAACAGTTTTGAAGTTTGACTACAAATTACTCTTAAACTATAATGTTAAATTATTTAACAAAATTACATGTTGAAAATTTATGATGTAAAGTTTCATAATATAATTTTAATATAATTTTAGTAAATTTTATACCATTATAGTTTAAGAGTAATTTGTAGTCAAATTTCAAAACTGTTGACCGTAAAAAGTTAAAACGGTGCAACTGTTTTGGGACGGAGGGAGTACAAGCAAATAGGGAGTTAATATTCCCTACTATTTCTGGATATTTGGTCTCAATGCCCACAACTTGTGGCTAGAAGAATTTGTGCTCAAGGATGTTTCGAATGTTAGGCAGTTTCGTAGGGTTCCTACTAGCATGAACAATGGCGATATACTATCACTACTTGTTTGATTAATATCATCTCCTTTTATTTTCAAAAAGAAAAGAATAACTTAAAATTCCCTTATAAAAATATAAAATATGTTCTAAGATTTGACATTTATTCTCTAAAAGCTTCAACATTGAACTAGCGAAAGCTTAATTCGAGAAATAGTGAAACTCCGGAGCTCTGATATTAAATTACCGGTTGGAGCGTGAAAAGACTGAAATAATAATAAAAATAATAATAAAATTATAATCTCACTCTCTCATCAGCTTCACTGAAACGCAAAACCACCACGCAACATCGTGGAATTGATTCTCTCTCCGCCGTCGAAGCCCGCCTTTAGCTCTCCATTCCTCTCTCTCTCTAAGTGCTACTACACTAATTAGATAGAAATTGACCGCCGCCGGAAACATGGTGGCGAAGAAGGTAAACAGAGGCGGAGCAGGCGAAGATGCGGAGGAGCTCTCACGTGAACCTCTACAAGCTATCCTATTGGCCGATAGCTTCGCCACTCACTTCCGCCCTATTTCGCTCGAACGACCTAAGGTATTTTTTATTTTTTTTAATTTTTGAGAAAACGACCTAAGCTATTCTGATTACCTGTTTCTTCTCAGCCCTAGAGGTTTTGTTCTTCGAGTGATTGCTATACTGGATTAGTTTTTAGCAAGAGCTTTCGAGATGTTTTTCAGTTGAATAGCATATTATGCTGAGTTTTGTGAAGAAGGCTAGCTGAACAAGTAGTTTGTAAGTTGTAACCTAAGAATCTAGGGATTAAATCTGTGAATACGAGAAATAGTTCTGTAAAATTGGTGCAAATGCTCCAGGTTGTTGAGCTTTCAATTTGAGGTTCTGTGTGTCGATTAACACTGTATATTAGAGGAAAAGAAGCATTATAATGAGCCACTGTGTATTGTTGAATTTACGATGGGCCTGTAAGCTTGTTCTGTTAATGATTGCTTAATCCGTGTATCTGGATTAGATAAGGTTTTGATTGAGCTTTCGAGTTGTTTTTCAGTTGAATAGTATTATGCTGAGTTTTGTGAAGATGGCTATCCGAACAAGTAGTTTGTAAGTTGTAGCCTAAGAATCTAGGGACATGATCTGTGAACATGAGGAATAGTTCTGTAAATTGGTGCAAATGCTTCAGGTAGTTGAGCTTTCAATATGAGGTTCTATGTGTAGATTAACACTGTATATGAGTGGAAAAGAAGCATTAAAATGAGCCACTATATTGTTGAATTTCCGATAGCCCTGTAAGCTTGTTCTGTTAATGATTGCTTAGTCTGTGTATCTAGATTAGATAAGGTTTTGATTGAGCTTTCTAGGTGTTTTTTCTTAGTTAGGTGCATATACTATAAATATTGATAGCTCATGCAGGAAGCTAGCTAATAGGTAGTTGTTGAAGCTTACGTTATCTCATTTCATCCATGATTACGTGAACCAACTTACAAGTATCATATAATGTTCAGTAAATCAGTTAAGTGGCTTGAGCTTGTTGTCCTTTCAAGGTGAGGTTGGTGACCTTATGCGTTGCTTAATAATGTATATTTGAGGAAAGGAAGCGTTAATGGTTATGAGCCATAGTGTGAGAATTGGTTATAAGTTTCAGAAGTGTATTGTCTTGTGTGCATGTCCGCTGATAATTTCTGCAATCAGTATTGTTGTTATGAGTTGATTATACAAATGGCATTAGTCAGCATGTTGGTTGACGAATGAGACTGAACTAGATTTTACTCTTTGTTTGTCTGTGTTGTAATGTGTATATGTTGTTTGTGTTTCTTCTTGAAGGTACTATTGCCATTGGTTAATGCACCGATGATTGACTATACCTTAGCATGGCTTGAGTCTGCTGGAATAGAAGAAGTTTTTGTGTTTTGCTGTGCTCATTCAAAGCAAGTGATTGACTATCTGCAAAGTTCTAAGTGGTTTGACCAACCGAACTTTCTCGTCTCTACAATAGAGTCTCACAATTCAACAAGTGTTGGGGATGCTCTCAGAGTGATATATGAAAGGCATGTGGTAAGTTCCCCTCATTGCTTCCTTCCCTTTGTACTGGCAAAGTGAGTAACTAGTGGCTAGGACCGTCTTCCTTTGCTTCACAGCCCGCAGCATCGTAATTATTGTATATGTTTAGATTTCTGTCCATGGGCTTCTTTCTAGAGAGCATAACTGCTTCATCAAGTTGGTACCCTGTTATATTTATGACTGATATAATTTGGTCTTACCGTGTTTCTTTCCTTTCCAGATACGTGGAGATTTTGTCCTGGTTGCTGGTGATACTGTAAGCAATATGTCTCTTACACAAGCACTTAAAGAGCACAAGGAAAGAAGGAGAAAGGATAGCAATGCAGTGATGACAATGGTCATTAAACAATCGAAGGCTTCTCCAGTTACTCACCAATCACGTTTGGGGACAGAGGAGCTGTTCATGGCTATTGATCCAGACACCAAGCAGTTGCTGTACTACGAAGATAAGGATAATTTAAAAGGAACACTCTCCCTTGACAAGACATTACTGACAGATAAGAATTCTCTATCTCTCCACAATGACAAGCAGGATTGTTACATTGACATATGCTCTCCTGAAGTTCTCACTCTTTTCACGGACAATTTTGATTATCAACATCTACGCCGTCACTTTGTCAAGGGGTTGCTTCATGATGATGTATGTGTTAATAGTGCATTTACCTAGTTATTTTCTACCTAGCACTGGCAGTTGTTTAATTTTGCCTTTTGGGATCATCAGATTATGTGTTACAAGATCTTCACCCATGAAATCCATTCCGGTTACGCAGCTAGGGTTGAAAATTATCGGAGCTATGATACCATTAGTAAAGATATAATACAGAGGTGGACTTACCCTCTGGTGCCAGATGTCCAGTTTTTTGGAAATTGTGCAATCAAGCTAGAAAGACAAGGAATGTATCGAGCATCAGGTAAAAAAAAACACATGCACCTTAATTTTTATGTAGCTGAACAGAGATATGTTGAACTCATTGTATTTGTATTTTATTCTTCCTCCCGAGTACTAGACCACCTCTATGCTGACCTGGATAACTAGACCATCCAAAAATTGATTTCTAAAAAGTAACATCTTTATTTCAGACAAGGCAGTGCCAATAGATTTGCTTAAGCTATGTTTCCTTTTCTAAATATGATACTCACCCTGAATGATGCTATTGAGTTTTCAGTGCTCGAGAAGTTTCTGATCATGTATGTATGCATAAAATTGAAGAAATCTGAGCAATGAATAAAATTCTATTATTTTGCCAATCAATATCTTTTAGGTAATACTAAAAGATGTCAATTCATATGGATGGCTTGACGTTCTAATGCTATTGTCTTACTAGGGAAACCAAGCAAACATTTCTTCTGTGAAAATGCTTGTATACATATAACCTTTAGTGTTTGGCCACTCTCTCAAGATTAAAAATAAACAGCAGACTTCTCCTCAAATTAAAATGATATCAATAAGCTTGATTGTCCTACAAATTAACATTAAGCAAGAAGGGTTAGGTCAACAGTGTATTCTGTTCGACAGCTTTGTAACCTGTCACTAGGGCTCGACAGTTTTTTTTTTTTCGAAACATGGCTTGACAGTTGATGCAATCTGTAGGTAGAAAGAGTTCAGTTACCCTCTCCTATTTCTACAGCTTCCAGTATTATTTTCCTGATAGTACTGTTTGTTCACAGATGTGGAGCTAGCACGATGTGCCCAAGTTGGTCCATTCACTGTTATTGGAAATGGCACTAAAATTGGGAGCTATAGTGAAGTATCAAACACTGTTATTGGAAAAGGTTGTATAATCGGGTCAAATGTTACAATTGATGGTTGTTATATTGGGATAATGTTACCATCGAGGATGGGTGTACATTAAAACATGCAATAGCTTGTGATGGGGTTATAATGAAGTCTGGATCGGTTCTGGAAGCTGGTGTTGTATTGTCTTTCAAGGTATTCCTTCTTCAAATGCCTAGATGGTGGTAACTTTCTTTTAATATCATCCAATTTCTATATGCTCTTGTATGCTAATTATTGATCTTTCTACAGTAAGAATCTCCAGTTTATTGTAGTTGTTTGTATCATGACATATATTTGGATACTTAGTTTTCTTTATGAAATTATGAACCCACAAACCCTGGTTTTTTTTTCTTTCCAATTGCTTCTCTATACACGACGAATTATCTCCAGTCATCCAACATGTTATGATTAGGTCTTAACAGTTTCCTTTGTTTAAATATATGATTATGGACGTCTTAACTTGTTTCTTGTTCACCTTTTTCTGGTCATATACCATGTTTTTCTCATGAGACATACTATAAAACTATACTATATTATTGTATTCCTTTTCTGGGATGAAAGAAGCTGGCAACAAGAATTTAATTGTCATCACGAGCTATTCCCAGAGTAGCTGTATAATACAGATTTCTAAGTGCATATACACCCTCGTAATGCAAGTATAGCCTATACATGACGTCATGACCCTAATTGCTGTGTCTTATTTCCGTTTGACGTGATTCTTCGAGAATCTCATGTGCTGTTGTTGTGCAGGTAACAATTGGACCACAGTTTGTTGTTCCTGCTTACTCGAAGGTGTCTTTACTCCAACAACCTGTCAAACAAGATAGCGACGAGGAGCTGGAATATGCTGATAATAGTAGTGGTTTCTTAGAAATTCCATGTAAATATTCGAACTATTGTCTTACACACTTACGTCTCTCTTGCTTGCTACTTTTCTTTTGTTAGGCAACTCAAAGCTCTTCACTTGACATGTTGAGAATGAATGAGTCTGTTCTTGTATTTCCAGTTATACTTGTCACTTCGTTTTAACTTTTAAATTTGAAAGCATAAGTTATTATAACACTGCCAAGGTGCAAATTCATGATATGTATATGCAGTCTGTTCACTTTTTAATGTTGCTACATACTATTGTGGTTCAATCAATAGTAAATGCTGATCATGACTTCTAGCGATTACAAATAGGCTGTAATATTTGCACTGAAACTGACGTTGGTTATATGTACTTTCACGCAGCAATTTCTAATGCATCTGACAAGCTGGACGAGGAATCGTGGTCCGAGTCATCTGATTCACAATCAATGCTTGTATCTGAGGTTCTTTTTTTGTTTTTTTGTTCTTATTTTATTCTCCTGCTTGAAACTGTTTAACTATTTGAAGTAGTTCTAGCCTTATTTTTTCACGTATCCTTTCAACATGACATGATATAATGTTGGTTAAACCACTAAAAATGTTGGTTTACTGTCTGATGAATGGTTGGTTCCACAGCTGTTTCTAGTTGTTTTAACAATCTCATATTATCAATCAAAACATACACTTTATGTAAATAATATTACAGTGTTCATTCAGATTTGGATTTAACTACTGATATAAAGGTAGGAATATGAAAAACAATCCTAAATTTTCTTTACTATGCACCTGGTAAAGAAAGAATAACAAACAAACAGAGACCTAATATTAAAATCTGTATATCTCCATGGTCCAGAGATGCAATTGAATATTAGCTTCCAATGCAAATAGTAGCAGCATGCTATGAAGGACCTCAAAGATTGTCGCCATAGATTGTAGAAGTTTCCTTTGAAGGTTCCCTATTAAATTAGTCATTTATTGAAATTTTAGGATTATCCATATCTATTTGCTATTGCTTCCTCAGTAGTTTCAACTTCAAGGTATAATTTGATTGTGCCTTCCTTGGTTATAGTGGTCTTTCAATCTTCGCAACTCTGATTGTCTTTTATAACCTGAAATAGATGATACAGTGTTTTTTTGTTTTTTTTTTGAAACAGCCAAAAATAGATAATACAGTGTGATTGTGTCTCGTGATAGGCTTTAACTGTTGGAAGGAAAAAATTATGTATGGTTCTTAACAATAACTTGCTGACCAGGTTGGTAATGGTGGGGTCGGATTTATTTGGTCCATTAGCGAGGGTGGGCATGAAGAAGAGTGGAGGCATTCAGTAGCACCGATACCTGCAGATAGACTTGTTGAACTTGCGCAAAATGCAATCGATGAACTTGAGATATCGAATCAAGATGCAAATGTTCTTCCACCTTCTGGAGAGCTAGAACCTAGTTCCATTGATAATGATTCTGATACAGATGTGAGAGATGACTCGATCCAGTTCCAGAAAGAGGTACATGGTTATTTGATGCTTGGGACAGATGAAGTTTGCTTAAACCTAATTTCATGTCTGATTGTTTGAATATATGTTGCAGGTTGAGGCAACTTTTCTAAGGGCTGTAAATGAAAATTTCAAGGATGAAAATGTCATCTTAGAAGTGAATGGACTGCGGTATGATCCATATGGTTGCTTCCCCCTCCTTTTCTTCCTGATTTTTTGGATTCACAAGATCTTTCCCTGCCTTAGATTCAGTCTTTTTGGCTTATCGCTTGCGTAATTTCATTGAATGAGTATAAGATTGTAAATCTTTTTCACAATATGTTTCTCTGTTGGTGTTCCATCTTGGGTTTTCTATTTAGGGTGCATTAGTTATGGGTTTCCATCTCAATCAATTTGTCCTTTTCCTGAAATTTTAAGTACCTTTTTATTTGCTTGGTCATTACTTCCCCAGTAACTTAGGGGACCTTCGATTATTATTGTGGTTGCTTTACTTGCTTTACATTTGGTCTGCCTAAGTCTATTATTTTCATTTTCATTTTCATTTAGTATCCTCCACGATTTCTTAATGGTATATTCATACAATCCTTTTATGTCCCAGGTTGTCCTACAATCTGACTTCCACAGACTGTGCTAGTGCACTGTTCTATTCTATGATGAAATTAGCATTGGATACTCCACATAGTTCACCGGGTGAGTTTTGCCCCCGCTTCATTAATCTTTTTCTTGGTTTGACACCTATTAGCTGCGGCCTGGATGACCCTCTTTCTTGTGTTAAAACATGCATGCTAAAAGAACTGCGAAGTCAAACGTCTTATTATCTTATGCTGTTCTTTTTAATGATTTAGAACTCTATGTTTAGTCTCTGTCCTGGCCCGCTGGGTGTTATGACTAATGAGTTTTTAATGTCTTTTTGCAGCTGAACTGGTTAGAAATGTTTCCAATGTGATTACGAAATGGAAGAATCTCTTGAAGTATTACCTTCCAAGCATAGACGAAGAGGTACATTGAAGTTTATACAGTATCTTATCATTATTTCAGTTTGGTATATTGGTGGCGAATACACCATGCTTCATACTGTTGCATACAATTCTTTGGTTTTGAACTTGGTTGTTTTCTGCATTGAATTGTAAATAATCCATAATATGTTGGTTATGGTTGTTTCAACATTTCAAATTTTAACTTTGCTGCGAAGTAATTAAACTCCAGTAAGGCAATTGCTCAATTCCTGTTCTTTTGCTGTTTGAAATTTAAAAAATAAATCATGAAGTAAAAGCTTGCAAATATCAAATCATGAGGTTGCTACTCCAAATGGTATGTACGGATTTCATTTTAACCCACATGAGATGTCTTATTCGCTCGGCTTTCCAGACCCTATAGTTTTCATACTACTCCTAGAAGACTCTGTCCAAACTCCAAACCCTAGTCAGATAGGGAGTGTTGGCTATTGCATTTCTACCCCGGTCATGTGGTGGTGATTTTTCATGCCTGATAATAGATCTAATGGGCTATTAGCATGATGTTGTTCTTTATCTCTCTTGATTAACAGTGTTTCTGATTATGTAATTGATGACCATCGCTAACTCATTTTTCTTGAATATTACAGATCGAAGTGATCTTGAAATTTGAAGAGATGTGTTTGGAGTCTACAAAGGAATACTCTACTCTATTTATGCAGGTAGTTTTGCCTTTTCTGCTTGGTGTGTTTCATTGTGGCATTGAATCCTCACTTAGTTAGTACGACAGTAATACATCCCCTGATTTTACTTGTCTTTCTTTGTAGTCAGCTTATATCCATGACTTATAATGAATCTATAACACTGAGATATAATTGAAATGTAAATAATTGTTACATGCGTATAATTTTCTCAACTTCCAGTGTCCTTGATGCCGCTAGAAAAATCCATCATACTTGGTACTTGCTGCCTACTGGAAGTGTTTGGTACAACATGTATTACATATCCATTATGTATTCTCCTACAGTTGAACTAAAAGCTCACAAGTTCATCACAAAATTGATCTAGATTGTTTCTTAATGTCAGCATGATTACTAGTTGGGCATGTTTCGTTCTTCCAGGTCTGAATATGAGAATTCTAGGTTAACTTTTGATGATCATGCAACTGAACATGCAGAGGTTAGCTATGGGCTCTTGTGATTTGCTGAGACATGATCACTTTTCACTTCCTACCCCGCTACATGGAAAATTTGTTAGAAGTGTTTTGCGATTTCCTATTTATGAATTTTTTTGTTTTCAGGTTTTGCACAAACTATATGACATCGACATACTACAAGAAGAGGCTATACTTAATTGGGCAGCTGAAAAGGAAGAAGCAGATGAATCAGATAAAGTTTTCCTGAAACAGGCAGAAAAATTCATTGAGGTGAGTAACGTTTAGCTTTACTGTTACGACATGGTATGGATATGATTAACATGCAATAGTTATATTTGAAAGGAGGGATTGGTAGAATTCTTGCTTATACCAGGTTTAGAGAATTTGAAAAAGTAAGAAACTTTCCAGCTGGTTATGATTTTCTCAGCTTAAGTTCTCACATACATTTCACATTTTATGCAGTGGCTGCAGTTGGCATCAGAGGAAGACGATGATGATGACAATGAGTGAAGGACCTTGTACAGGTACGGGAGCTTGGTGGTTTGCTCATTCATAGCTTTATTGTCCAAGCGGATCATGTGCCCTTTACACCTTTGCATACAACATGGGGATACGATTTTGAGTTGTTCTGCATGAAGAACAGTATTCTTGTAAAGATGATCAACTAGTACAATTTTACATGCAGTGAGGAACTCTCTTGAGTTCTGCCGAATGGCTGAGAATGAATGCCATCTCACATGAACATTGTATCAGCTTGTCTCGGTCGTGATTTTAGTAGTATTTTCACTTTGAAGATCGTACACCTACTAATATTCTCAGTTTGTGCATGTTTGGTTCAAAATGACCAATTTGGAGATTTGGGAGGAGGGATTTCAGCCCATAATCTTATTTGGGCTAAAGGGGGGATTTGTGTGTATCAAATCCCTCCAATTGTTGTTTGGTTGATATTTCACGAATAGAGATTTCGAGAAATTTGAAATGAAATACCTCGTTTGGTTGACGAGGGATTTGTGACGTATTCGGACTCCGTGCGAGGGATTTCGTAAGTTGTCCTAGGTAGTACTACCTAATTAGATACAAAAATACCATTTTGGCTGAATTATTTGTTCTTCAAAGGAGGGCATATTTGTCAATTAGCATTTTTTAATTTTCCTTCCAATCTGTGTATGCTGGATTTGTGTATGCTGGATTTGTTTTGAAATTTATGTTTAATGATGCAATAACTTGGAACCAATTTTAACATGAATATAGATTATATATAATAATTCTAACTGGTAGTAATTAAAAATTGAAATAACAATCATTAGTGATAAAATCCATATTTTCTAAAATATAATTGTCATTAGAAGTACATTAATTATCCACATGAATCATAATCACCATTACCGCTGGTGTATGCAAACAACATATTAGAGTACTAAACAGCCCACAAACACATAGAAACACATTGAGAAGTTTTTTGTCCACACATTAGTTCTACAAACTAGATAAAACATAATCAATCAAAAGCCACATGAGTTCAAATTCTTATCAGACCACAACAAATAAAATGGGATAGCATGGTTTAGAAGCGAAACGGTATGACTTGAGTATGGTTCAGAAGCGAAAATGGCACCATAATAGTACTTATCCAAGTGAAACATAACCACCAGAAATGCTCGAAATATTATAGCAGGTACTTAGCCTATTGAAATATTTTGGTAGAGCTAAAAAAATTCAGACACAATGAAGGGACATGGACATATGTTTAAATGGTGATAATGTTTTAAATATTTTTATTATTAAATAAAAAATAACGATAACATAAATTGTAATATGGATACAAAATATTTTTTTTTGATTTTTAAGTTTAATTAAAGAGAGAATTAGGAGTCAGTGATGGGGTGCTCCAAACACAGTCAAGAGTGGCCTCTATTTATAGATCTCGAAAAAATAAAGTCGTATGTGATTTTTATTTATTTTTTACATTTTATTTTTCAAGCTATGACTGTTTTAAGATAAAGGGTGTTGTCGCGACATGTTGTATGTTGTACGTTTGTGGTTTTCTCGTGATTGTTTACTAATGACGAAGATAGTGAAGTAATTTCAGTTTGGACATGAAATCTCCATTTGAGAGATTTCACAAATACCTACTCCAACTAGGTATTACAATCCCACAAAAAGACAAGAGCCCTCACATGGAGGGATTTGTGAAATCCCTGGCCCGACGGGTTGAAGACACCGTTACCAAACGAGGGATTTGAACAAAAACACCCCAAATACCTCATACCAAACATGTACTTTGGTCACAAAATGCTAAAATCAGGATAATATACACTACATTACTACTTGGTATTTAACTACCACCATCGGTTCAACTTGATCCTCTCTTATTCTGTCAGCTGATTGATTCATCTTCGTACAATCAATTTCTCTGTTGTATCTATTTCTCCTATCCGCTGGAATCTACTTCAGTTCATGGACCCAATCCATGACAAGCATCCCAAGACACCCAATTGATGAGTCTTAGTTGCTTCAAGTTTGACGTTCTTATGAGTTATGATCAAATTTTTGCTGAGTTTCAAATCCACTGCCCATGAAAGAGCCTGCAGATTTTGTAAAACAGGATGGTCTCCGCTAAACTCTGTCGGGGATAGAAAAGAGCACATAGGTGGCAAGACTATTATGCCTTAATTTCGGAATCTTCTAAATATCTACTGGCAAATTTCACATATCATGGTGACAAATATGTAAAACTCCTACAGCATAGATGGGGTGGGGGGAGAAAAGAAAACGTGTTTGCAGTATAACAAGATTTTAATGACACAAGAGAGACTAATTTTTTTTCAAAAGATTTGTGATATAACCATTTTCAACAAAGATAAAAAAAGGGTCTGAAATGAAAAAAAAATAAAAATAAAAATTAGATCATCAGTGACCTTTGTTGAAGGTGGTTATCTTTTTTAATCTAACTAAAGTCCGTTCAAAGTTCAAATATCACATTGCAACAAAAGAAACTAGCAAAATGTGCAGTCATACTCACTAGTAAGTTAATGTGAGTACGAGTGTACACCCAATACAACAATGACCACGAAATCATTAAAAAAAGTTTGATCACTCATATGAAAATTACTTTGTATTTAACTGTGAAGCTCAATCAATCATCAGAGAACAGAAAGCTAATGCCATAGATTATATATACAGTACCATTTACAGGGCAACAATATGGTTCAATTTACTCCTTTTTTTTTTTTTTTTTTCATTGTTGATCAATACTGGACACTGGTCAACTAAAAATGGAATAGGTAAAATTGTTTGAATAAGAGTTTGGACTTAAATGTAATACAAATATTTAGTAGGGGGTAACAGATGTAATTTAGACATAAATGTAAATATGTAAGTAATAAATTAACCCTTCTTCTCAATCTCACACTCTCACTTTGCTCGCTTCTATCAATTTTATATAGTTAACCAGTCGATTCGATTGAGTTCTCTCTCTCTCAACTCATAACCGCCGTAATAATCTTCTTCTTCGCTTCTCTTTCACTGATTCTCACGGGCAAAATCAAAATCAAGGTCAGTTAATTTCCCCAATTAAATAAATTTGTTTCCCAACTTAGGGTTTTAGCCATTCGATTGATTACTTCATTCATTGTGTTGTGTGCATTCGTCTCCTTAGACTTGCCTTCTCTATGGCTTTTGCTTATTCGTGTTGGGAAGAATAAAAATCCAATAAACCCTAGTAGTTGAGATTTCAATCGACCTTGACAACTTCAATCAAAGCCTGAATGCGAGATCTGTCTGTATTACCTTGTCGTTTGTACTTTATTCAGTGTGTTTGTTACATTTATAGTAGTTTTTTATTTGCGTTTTAGAATAATTATAGTAATAATTTGTTAGTTTCACTTTCACATAGTTTTAAGGATATATACTTATGCAACTGTATCTAAAGTAGCTGTGCTAGTGATGTGTGGTTCATAGAAATAATTCATGGAAATATGGTCTTTATTTACTTAACTCCCATACTATAAATATAGGTTATCAACTTGACCTGATCTGCACATTTACGTACGCTAAGCTGATAAGTTCTCCAAACTATACTATACTACCTTCTTTAATATAATAATGTATGGAAGTATGGAACTGTCCACGAATCTGTATATGTATACTCATTGATGGAACTCGTTTGTGACCTTTGATTTAAGCAGACTGGCTAGGTACCTGAAATTGTTTGTGTTAGAACCAACCAATTCTAGGAATTAGGCATATCTGGTATGTTATTGCTGATGCTGCAGTCTAGCAAAAAATGCAGTGGTATATATGCATGTCAAGTGGAATCAGTTCATACGTTGTTGCGTAGGTATATAGTATATGAGATAGATATGAAAACACTGTATAGGCTTGTTTCAATTCATTTTCTACTACATTAACTGCACTGAGATTATGGTTTCTTCCAGCATATTTTCTACCCTGCTGAAATAATGTCAACCATGACAAATACAATTACCCCATAAAATTATTTCTCACTTCTTTCGACATGTATTCTGATTTGATTGATAAAGCTAATAACCACCATGTGACTGATCTTTTTAGTAGTATTCTCTAATGAGCTAGACCATTTTATTTTTGTTTTGTGCTCCAGTTTCTTCATATGCTGCCATACTTACGTGTTGATACCGTGTAATCTAATCCCAATCGTTTTTCATGACACCTTTCACTTTAGTCCCAGTTATCAAAGTTTCTGGACATCTTTAATATCTATGTGATGTATTGTTTTATCCTTTTGTCTAAAAGTTGATCAATTATTATATGCTCAAGCACCAAATTTGGTGACATTTTATGCCCATGGTTTTTTGTTTCAGAGTGATGGAAGATTTTGTTTCTTCATCTCGTATACAAGGCCCAATATATCTCGGGCAGGGAGAATCGGAGCTTTCAGCTGAAGATGTTGTCTGGGCAGATTCCTGTCTGACCAAAGATCCTGAAATATCAGACATTAATTGGAATTTCTTCAAAGACACTCCGCGTAAAACTATAAACACAGAAGACGAAAATAAGGAGAAATTTGTTCGTACAGGGAAGAGTGATCCACAAGGTTCAAGTAAAAATGAAATTAGTGCAGTTCTTGACAAGGAAGTAGAAGAATTAAAGATTGATAATTCTGCAAACAGTGACACAGTTGAAGATTTCTGGTCAAGGCACAAGATGGAAGAAGTATTCCTCCCTACGTACAATGAGAATTTAAAAGATCTTGGTTTGAGTGATACGGACACAGACTTGGGTTTTCTGCCATTTGAACCTGATCAATCCACTGAATACAATATATTCAGGGTGTGGGATTTGGATATTCCTGTTGAGGAGGATGATCTTGTCGTAAAGTTGAAGAAGGCCCTTACCGAAAGTAGTTTGGAGCCAACAGATCCCATTTCTGATGATTCCAGTGCATGGAAAGATTTCACAGATGCTTCAGTTGATGACCTCATATCTGGGATTGCAGATCTCCAACTTTAGACTGATGTATACATATACTCCTACGTTTTACATTCTAAAATGTGCTCCTTCTTCTTGAGGGTGATTTTCAATGTATGATTTTTATTTTTTTATTTTTTTTATTTTTTTTATTTTTTATTTTTTTATTTCTTGCTCTTTATATGGCAGCTTAGTAGCTTACCATCAACAGGTGACATCTTAACAGTATGTTTCTTCTGATTTTTGAGATAACACCATCCACAAAGAGGTGATTGCCGGATATATGCTTTCCACAGTTGAAATGCAGACATGGCATTGAAGTTCTGCACTGCGAAGTGCTGACAGGTTAAATTTTAGTTAGTGACCGAGTTTGGTCCCGTTGTTGAGTTTTGGTTCTCCTGTGTATATGCAGTTTTGGTGATTCTTGTTCAAGTCAGACTTGTTGGCTTAAGTTGCTAATTCTAAATGGAAGCCCAAAAAAAAAAAAAAGAAAAACTCCACCCCAAGGCTAGGAACTCAGCTATAATAGTTCGAAAGGTCATTTGAGGTCCGAAAGTCCACATGAGGTAGGAAAATCCACTTGAGGTTGGTAAATCCACTTTAGGTCCGATCCCCAAGTCCAGCCGATGTACATGAGGCAACCACGTTTAGTACTGAATCTTCCGTATGTTGAGACTTGAGAATTATCTGAATCCTGTGAAGTGTGGATCAGTTACATCAGTGAATTAGATTATTAGAACTTGGGTGTTAGAATGAAGTATATGATAAATGTGGAATCCTGACGAGTTCATTTAGAAGCTGAGTAGTTTTGATTTGTTTGATTTTGCGGTTTACGGTCCTTAGCGTTTTGTGCTTATGTTTGTTTGTTCATTCATGTCATCATTGATTTTAGGTGGTACGTTTGGCCGGAGCTCGCGGGAGCCAAAATTTAATATTCTTGAGTTTCTTTGGGTTTTTTTGTCGATGAATCTCAGCGCCAGGGGGTGTTTCTTTCTTTTGTCATTATAAATTATAAATGTAGTCGTGGAAGTTAATTGCTGCATCCAAAGTTATGCTAGCTAGTGTAAAGCCTCGGCAGTATGGAATAAGACCTTTAGTTCAATATGCCACATAAGTTCTATCTGGACAATGACACTGAAGGATCCTCGATCAAAAGATGCATCTCAGAGGTATAAGTTTTAGTTTGTTTAATTTGAGAAATATCAGTGTAGATTTTAGTTTGACTGACTGGAAAGGTCAAGTTGGAGACACACCGTTCCTTCACAGACTGGCAAAAGGATGCAGCTCATTTTTAATTTAACAATATGCAGGTATCATGCTCATATATTTAATAACGGAACCTTATGTGATGATCTAACGAGGGAATGTTATTTTCCGTCCACATTTTATTAAGTACCGTCTAAACTTTTATAAATTTTTGTCATATTACAAAAAGTCCTTAAGTTTGAAAAATATCAAATTGATCCAAATATTTTTTTATCTAACATAAAATCTAAAAATATTTAAAAAATACATAAACAAATCCATTTAAACAAACAATTTCAACATATAATGACCACTTACACAAACCAATTAAGAACACTAAACAAACAACATCATAATAAATACTATAATGATTTTCATACTAAACAAGCAAATAACAAAAATTACATAATTTATATCTTAAAAAAAAAAAATTGGAATCTGGCGCCAGGTTTTTGGCGCCCAGGTTTGGACGCCAAAAAATCTAGTTTTTGGCCACTCTCTCAAGTTTAGATCAATCTCCAACGTCCGTTGAGGAGGTAAATTTGTATATAGGCTCTTGACCATTTCATTTGATCATTAAGCAATACAAGCATTTGAAGCATCCTTTGCAATATTTCTCACACAAAAAACTCTCTTCTTACACTTAGCAACAAGTTCGGTAGGCTGACTAACTAGTCTCTAGCTGAACTAGCCTAGTGCCGCACGGGTTCAAGTTCTTTCGCATATTATATTATCAACAGAAAATATAACCTTAAATATTGGTACGTGCATACCGACTTCCAGTCATGATCATAAAGAAGAATTTGTTTCGAACATGCTTACGGATAAACTAATGACAAAAGGTCTGAATAGAGGAACAGAGAACACAACTGTTGACATACTTACCACTCACAATATGATTTTGAAAAACTTTCAAACATTTGACACTTCAATTCTACTCCATAAAATTTACATGTTTGTAATGTAAAAGAGAAAGCAGAAGTTATGCATTTCTTGACAAACTTTCAAGTAGAGTAGCAATGTCACATAACGTACCACCTATCACCATGACCAGGAAAGCATCACGTATTGCAGCCATTGCATGTTCTGATGAGTAGGTTTAGAGAGACTCAGAGTGATGAAAGAGAGAGACAGAGTTCAGTGCTATGCTCTGTTTGTGTGTGATGATAACTGCTGCTTATTATATAACAGAAAAAGAGCACAAAGACAAGCAGCTGCAATTAAACGTAACCAGATAACAACTGCTTTTGCTACATTTATGTTTTGCTTTTTTTTCTTTTTTTTTTTCTTTTTTTTTTGATAGAAAACATGAAAGAATTGATGAAGGGCCATGAGCCTAGTGGTCATGGTGTGGGTGGCGTTGATTGATCGGAGGTGGCGTTGGGACAATGATGATAGTATTGATGATCACCCTAATGGGTTATAAACTTGTAATGAGTGCTTAAACGTTTTGGGACTCACGACTCAGGTGACAGAGCAAAAGGAAAGTAATGATAGTATTGATGATCACCCTAATTAAATTAAATTAATAGAATAACCCGATTGTTCTTATTTTAATTATTTGTTTAATATCTTTTCATCATTATCTCTTCTCTATCTTCTTTTCGATTCACCTTCTACTTCAAGCTCCACCTCCCCCTCACCCTGAACAAATCTTCCATGGATCCCTCTCCCCAAAAGTTTCCAATTTTGTTTGTAAACAGATTGACCGGATCTTTGACTATGTAATTCTGATTTCACCTAGGTGGAAGTCTCCTTGGAGCACTTCAAATCTCCCAACGTTGATAGGCGGCTCCCTGGCTCTTCCTTTATTTTCATCTCCAATCTGCCCGAGTTATTTTTGGACCCATATTGAGACGGGCTTTAGTAAATAGTATTAATGTGGGATTGGACCAGAGTTATTCGTACAAAATTCCGGTGGTCTTCAAGTTAATTAGGTTTCCCTGGTATAATTATATTTTTGTCCCAGAGCTGAATATTGCCGGTAATTATGAAGGTTCGAGCCCGATGAGGATTGTCGCTTGTTATTCCCCCCAGGAACTGATATTACACTCAAGTTAATTATACCCTTCTCATATCATATGTGAATAAGGTTTATCATTCTAATTTGTGGAACATGGAAATTTGTTTGCATATCTTCATTGTGATATACACTTTTGTTATCATAGTACCATGTAGAATCAGGGACTAGTTCTTCAAATGTAAATGCAACAATATCAAAGATGTACAAAAGACAGTAGCATGATTTCTTGTGAGCCTGATGCCTCTATGTATGCTGATTCTAATCAGATTGTTAGATTAGTTTTTTGATAGGTTGTTTCTATGTTCCATTATAGAGTATATGTGTAATTCTAACTGAACTATCCTAGGGGGAAAGGTGTTAAAAGATCCGTAGCTGAACAGGGGCGGAACGAGGGGGGCCGGCGGGGGCCTCCCCCAAAAAAAAATTTTTTTTAGAAGGAATATACGATTTTTCAAAAATTTTAAAGGTATTTTTTACGATTTTTCAACTTTTCGCCCCCCCTCCCCGAACTTTCAAAAATGATGTTCGCCCCCCAACAATAATTCCTGGTTCCGCCCCTGGCTGAACATACATGTCACTATAATGTCCTGAGTCTGAAATAATCGGTCTAAAAGGAAATCTGGTGATGGGTTGGATGAGATACCAACTTTCTATGCGGAAAATATGCTAAGCAATGCTAGAATTATTACTTACAGGTTTGCTCTTTTCTATTACTGTTGTTTTACGTAGGATTGCTAACTTTATCTATCAGAAGTTAGAGCTCCTAATTTGATGTTGCATTGATCTTGAAAGTAGATTACTTCGTTAATATATGTGATTCTTCGTATGTAATATAGATCATGTAGAAAACTTTTCTTCAGTTTGAAATTTACTATCTTGTGTGGCTTAATTGATGCACTGTAGTTTATTGTTGTACAAATTTGAAATTATGCAGCTCTGGAGGCTTGTTGATACAATGCTTATGCTCTTGCGAAAGCAGAGAGTAAGCAAGTCAGGTTTTCGGTCCTTTCCTTTCCGTTTTGATTTTAGCTATGTGTGTGTGTTAGATATTTGCTGCATGTATGCTTCCCATTGGTTGTAGCTTGTGTTAAATGGCCCTGTCATGGAATTTATCATCTGCACTGTCCAGTATAGAAGTCCCTTGTAGCATAGCACACTTGTAGGCTTGGGGAAATTTTTTCAACTCTTAGCTCATAAATATACTGTCTTTATGCTCCGAAAAGTTTCACAGATATGGCATCTGAGTTTGTGTTGTCCCAACTTGCAGGGAATGCTGGTCAGCTGGTGCTTCATTTATGGAAGAATCAACATGAATCCAGTTGTAATTATACTATATCGTTTAGTTATGGCTTTCTAGAATTTGATGAGCATTTTAAGAATGAGGACATAGAGGTCATGGACTCATGAGATGTGTAAATGTTAATTGTGTCAACGGCCAATGAAGTAAGAGATTGTTAACTTTTGAGGCAAAAGCTACATTCAATAAGTCAAGATTTGATATTTATAATGGTTAACAGGCAAAAGCTACATTCAATAAATCAAGATTTTAATATTTATAATGGTTAACTATTTAAACCATATATTTTCAATTTTCAATGCTATCATCATCAGTGGCTTCCACAGTTACTACGAAATAATAAAAGATAATAAAAGATAATTACATTATACAATGCCAATTAAATGTCAATACAATACTTCTTTTAGTAGAAATAAACTATTATATTAATACTTTCATCATGTTAAACGCTTCACACTAAAACAACACTATCGATAACAACACTATAGACAACAACACAGTAATACTTACGCGTGTGACGCAATTTCTAATAAAAAATTAATAGAAGAAGATTGAACTGCAATTTGCTAAATAATATTATTAAATCCCATCACATCAAAATAATAATAATAATAAAATAAAATTTAAAAGGGCAAATTACATCTAGTACCCCTACTAATTTATTTATTACATCCTAGCCCACCTAAATTATTTATTACATCGTAGCCCTCACTAAATAAATTTAAGGGCAAATAACGTACAGTACCCTTGTTAGATTTTTATATTACGAATTTATCCCTCTTAGATTTTTTATTACATCGACCACCCTGTTAGAACAAATTAATTACATCTAACCCGGCGACTTTGACTTTTCACGAACTAAACCCTGGAAAAGACTATTTTAACCTCGTTTGAAAATCTGATTTTTTCCAGAACCAAACAGCTTCAACTTATAGTAATTGTATATTTGACTCTAAAATTTTCATTTTTACCAAATTAACTATAAATTATTTAAAATAAACCTATATAACTTATTTATATTTCAAAACAAACTTAAAATTATTTAAAAAGAAACCCCAAACAAATTTTTATTCAAAAAAACTCCATTTTATTTTTTGTCTTTTTTTTTTTTTTTATCTTCTTCTTCTTAATTCCGGTACCGGAAAAGCTATCAACTCTGATCAGAGCTGATTTACAGCTCCAACCAGAGCTGAAAAACAACTCTGGTCGGAGCTGTAAATCAGCTCCGACCAGAGCTGAAAAATAGCTCTGGTCGGAGCTGTAATCAGCTCCGACCAGAGCTGTAAATAATCAGCTCTGGTCGGAGCTGATTACAACTCCGATTGAAGCTGTCAGCTCCGGTACCGGAATTGCGAAGAAGAAGATAAAAAAAAATTGAAATAAAAAAGAAAAAATGAAAATTATTGGTAAGGCCATGTTTGGAAGCAAGAAAAAGAAAATTGTGTTTTAAGCTGGTCAAACTTTTTGGAAAAGATTGGGCTAGATGTAATTCTCAAACTAAGAGGGATAAAAATGCAAAGTGGGTGTCTAAGAGGGGTAGTCTGCGTAAATTTTCCTAAATTTAATTACATCGTAGCCCACGAGTTTGACTTTGAGCGCTCTAAGAGCTGAAAATGTCATTTTTACCCTCACCTGAATTTTAGATTTTAAAATTGGCCAAACAACCTTTCATTTATTACACATCTATCCCAAATATTTTATTTTTTACAAATTAACACTAAAAATTTAACTATACTTCAAAATGATCCACAAAATTATTACTATACAAACCCTATAAAATTTGTAATTTAAAATAAGTCTCAAATTATTTTCAAAACAATTAAAAAAAAAAAAGGTTGAAGAAGACGATGAACAGTAACAGCTCCGATTGGAGCTTTGCACAACTCCAATCAGAGTTGTGTCTCAGAGTTGTGTCACAACTCCGATCGATTGGAGCTGTGTTAGCTCCAATCGGAGCTTTAGCAAAGCTCCAATCAGAGCTGTGTAGCTGTGTTACACATCTCCGATTGCAACTGCCAAAGCTCCAACGGTTGGAGCTTTGCCCAGCTCCGATTGGGGCTGGCAAAGCTCCAATCGGAGCTGTCAACTCCGGTGCCGGAGTTAGATTTTAAAAAAATAAAAAGAGAGTAAAGAAAAGAGAATATAGAAAAAAAAAGTAAAGAATACAAATAAGGGCGTGTTTGTTTGTAGCAAAACGGAAAAAGGGAAATGGCCTGAGTCAACGTCGGAGCTCGGAATGGGCCAGGATGTAATTGTTTGCACAAGTTGTTTTTTTTTTTGAAAAAAAAAAGTGGGTCTTTAGTGAGGGTGTCATATGTAATTAAGTTAATTTAAAATGAATCTGAATCTCATTACATACATAAAACAAGATTGAACTGCAATTTGCTAAATCTATTTGAGGAATGAATTCAATCTCCATGTATTTCATGATTTGCCCAACACATGCCATATCTACCCCATATGGAGTGCAAGCGTTGGTCATGGTCAAAACCCATCACTACATACACACATGAGATGTGTATTGACCTCAAGTTGAAGGACTACTTCATCACCCTACAAAACGATACTCCCGTAGACACAAAAATAAAATCTACCAAACGGTTTCTTAGCGGGTATACCAATGCTCCTCTAAGAGTACCTATGTGTCCATCACAAGTCTAGTACATTATAGCCGTAAGATCGACTATATCCTCTAAGGAAGTGATGCAGGCCACATATCGACTTATCGTATATCATCGATATCCCTTTCTCGATAACCTTTAGACGAGGTCAATTTACGGAGTTATGATACGTTGCACAAGTTCTCACGTACTTGACAACTATAATATGCTCATGGGAATATTAGCATAGATAATATAAGATAATCATGAGACAATATAATACTATGCAAATATACAGTATACATCGAATGTAAAACTTCTATAAAAATCCAAACTAAGATCTACAATCAGATACAAACTATCAACACAATCAATCGCATCTTCAAACAAGAATCTGATCAAGGCAGAGGCGCCCTCGTCATTCCGACCCTAAACACTTAGTCTCTGATCGTACTCGCCAAACAACCTCAGGTAGATTCAAAGCCATTAAAGAGGCAGTGCTTCTTTTCATCGATCATGACTCTTTTAGGGGGTAGAGAAGAGTATAAGGAGAAGAAACAACCTATTATATTTGTGCAACGCTTTTCACAGTTTATTTGCTAGATTGTAAACTGTACAGGCAACTAATGACAAAACCTTGTGAGACTCTCAAAATCCAACCCTGCAACTACACAACTCAACAATAAACCGGACTAAACGAGTCCTAGTGAGGCACCAGTTTCAAAAAACAACTATAACAGAAAAAAATATGAACATACTAAAACATTCTATCGAGCTGCTAAGATTAACAATCTTGCAACCATATCCCACACCTTTCATCATAGTAAAAAATCACATGTTGGACTTAGAACACTCAAAGTACAAATGATCTAAACTTTCACAAGTTGCATAATCAAGTAATGAAATATTTTGAAATTAATATATTAAAAGTAGTGTGGAAGCCTAAAATTGAGTAGTTGTAATATTTGTCGTTTAAAGAAATAAATTAAAGCCAGTGGAAAATTGGAAATAATGCCCGACCCGTATCGGGGCATAAACGAAATATTTCACAAGTGAAAGGATGAAGTAATAAATTAAACATTATCAGTAATCATATATCTTCTCGCGCCGTTGCACTGAAAAAAAACCTAATCGAGCTCACAGACTCTCTCTCTCTCTGCAACAACAATGGAGGGACTCAATCAAAGCCGAGCCAATCTAGTCGTCTATCTCCATCCCTCCAAGGCGAGTTCTCCCGGAGACGCTATCCTCGGTGAGCTCAGTTCTCTTCTCTTTACCTACAACGAATCCTTAGACGGTGTCATTTTAGCTTACGATCCTAAAATCAGCAGCAATTTAGCTCATATTGTCCCTGGAATCACTCCTAATTTAGGCGTCCAATTGAGAGCTGATTTGTTGATGTTTAGCCCTAAGCCTGATATGCTTGTTGAAGGTGAGGTGGTTTCTATCACCTCACACGCGATTAATGCTGTTGTTCTAGGTTTTGCATCTGCTTCGATTGCTAGAGAGGATGTTAGGGGTGAATTTAGGTTTAGGAGTGGTAAGCGAGAGTATGTGAGTCGGTTGAGTAAGAAGCATAAGGTGAGAGTAGGGACAATTTTGAGGTTTAGGGTTAAGTGTTTCGATGGGGAGACGCTTCATGTTACAGGGAGTATGGTGGGTGAGGATACGGGGTGTGTGCGGTGGCTGGATAGGAATTTGGATTCGTGGAATCGGGTGGAGAGGAGTGATATGAAGAGGAAGATTGGAGAGGTGAAGGATGAGGAGGAAATGGTTTTGAATGATGTGGAGGTCAAAAGGTCGAAGAAGTCGAAGAAATCAAGAGTTAGGGAGGAGGATAACAAGGAAATGTCCACATTGGCGGGGGATGAAAGGCCGAAGAATGTGAAATTGGAGGGAAATGTTAAAGAAGAGTTCGGAGTGGATGTGAAAGAGGAAATGCCTTCGTTGAAGGATGGTGACAAATTAAAGAAGTCGAAGAAAGCAAGAGTTAGGGAGGAGCAAGATAACAAGGAAGAGAAGGGAATGCCTGCATCGGAGGGTGAAAAGTCAAAGAATATAAAACTGGAGGAAAATGGTGAAGAAGAGTTTGGATCAGAGGCGAAAGAGGAAATGCAGTCATTGAAGGAATGCGAGAAATCAAAGAAATCGAAGGAAGCAAGAGTTAAGGAGGAGCGAGATAACAAAGAAGAGAATGGATTGGTGAAAAAACAGGAAATTTCATCATTGAAGGAGGATGCGAAGCCGAACAAGTCAAAGAAAAAGAGAAAATAACAGTTTTGAAGATTGTTATGCTGCTTGTCGTCGTACATGCAGAGGATCGGTTTTTTCATTGGATACAGAACTATTGGATTGTCAGGCTGCTTGTTGTCTGTAGCGCCCATTTGTTAGAAGAAGATAAGTAGCCACTTACAGTGATTACTTCATCTATTATTATACTATTACTACATTGTTTGCTAAAACTCAGTTTTGAGGGGTGACTGTGAAGTTATTAAGATCAGTTTTTTTGCATGAACTTGGATAAAAGATCAAAATTTATCTTCTTGTCCCCTTGTAACCTTGTTTGATCAGTAAGTTTGAATGACATTTATTTTCTGGTCTCCACTGTTTTTGTTTCTTTTTTTAATTTCTGATAGAACTAATTCGTAAGTTCATGAATTTTAGTTGTTCAATATGTATATACCATTCAGTAATTCAGCCCATGCATTTCTATATGTGACAGTGTGACAGACCATGTTCATGAATTAACCTGATAGTATTCCATCTGAATATCTTATCAATTCTGTAAGTGTCAACATGATTCTCAATTTTGAGGGAATATTGTGCTACATATATACATACACGTATGCAGGAGAGAGGCCATCGTCTTCAAACTTGGCCTTCTTTTGATCACACTTCAAGTGAATCTGAAATTCACAGCTAATGAAATAGTTTGCTGGTGTTCTAGGATCGAATAGTTTTGGTCCTATCAACTTAAGTATTCTAAAGCAGGAGATGATTAATGACAGTTACATATATAGAAGAGAACCCATGTATGTTGCATCTTGCAAGTATTATGCATTATCTGCAAAGGGGAGAAGTATTCCGCTAGATACAGTTACACAGATGGTAGTGTAGCATTGTCTTGACCATGGAGTGCATCAGCATGACCCCTGCTGCAATTGGTTGTGCAGACAAAATCAAGGCAAAACAGAATGGAAGAAACAAGGATAGTGAAACTCAGCATTTCTGCTGCTGACAGAAAATGAGAGTGATCTGTGATGTATTGACTCAAGTATCTCTCTACTCTACATGCCAGGTCAGTTGAGAATTACTATTAATTTCATCAAATAACAGATCCTGATGAGGTACTCTAGTCGATTCATTTTTATTGTTTTATTTTGTTGTTTACAGGATTTAATGAGCAAATGCTGGGACCTAACGGAAACACATGCAAGGCAAGGCAAGGCCTATTTTTGAAATGATATCCTTTCTCTGAATTATTACTGTTGAATAATTTCAATACTGCTGAGGTATATTTTTTAATTTTATCAGCACTTATTTAGTACCATTTTCAATTTGTAATATTTGATCATTTGGTTTGCATATGAAAATAAATAAATACTACTAGTAGTAGTTGAACTTTGTGCTGTAACGTTTTTAGGCCAGTCTGCTCTCCAAGGCTAGTTAGCTGTGGATCCAAATCAATAAACAATACTACTCCTGCTGAGTTTTAATCAGAATGTGAACTTTGTATTGTACCTCTCAAATCTCAATGTTCTTGTATTACTTAATGATTTGTATTTTATGAATGTTAATTGTTTTAATTGTGAGAAAAAATCTTCACACCTTTTTCTTGTTCTTTAATTTCCTATAATTTTTCTAGATTTTACATGTTGAGTATAATGATTAGACTTGCAAAACAGTGAAGAGTATATTGATTTCTAAGTGAATGAGGTCGAACTAATCGTCCAAGCCTTGTTTAACAGATTTCTCAGCAGCGGTGAATGAGGTGGAACTAATGGGATGGTTGAGATTTGAAGTTAGGTAGAGCCTAGAGACAGGAAAAGCAGTTAGTATGTTACAGGTAGTATCTGTTGAATTCAATCAGCTGATCACTGCGGTTTCTAGCTAGGTAGCTAGCTAGTAGTAGTTCACATAAATTGGTTTCACTTGTTTCTTTCTTGTAACCATAACAGAACACTAGTAATTCACAGACGCTGAAGATAAAGAGAAAAAGTAGATAACAGAGCTCCATTCCATTCGTCAATTAAAGAGTAGTTGAGGGCTTGGTTTTGTTTGGTTTGTATATAATCTTTCTTGATCAATTTGTGTTAATTCCATACTTTGATCAATTATATATGGTTAAGGTGATTTGGGGAATTAAAATTGGATGTAAAAGGTTCCCGCCACTTCTTGTGTTTGAAACGAAGTTGTAAAGTGAGAAATTTCCAAATTGGATTGCACAAGAGCCCTAGAAATTAGGAACAAAGAAAAGAAACGTAAAATTGATTGATTGAACACACGTGCTTCGGCGAGCCAGCATCAGGCTACTGCATGCACTGGAAGAGAAACCCAGCGCCATCAACAACTAAGTTAGAGAACAAGCCAACAAGGTATACGTAATACATATATATATGTACACTCTTGTATATACCTCTGTTATTCTTCTCAATTAATTTTCCTCTGCTGGTATACTGTGTTAATTTTGAGTAATTTTCAATCGGCTTCTTTATATTATTATTGACTCTACAATGTTCTCTTTAAATAAACAACAAATTCATATATGAAATAAAACCAAAAAACACCCAGGCAATTAAACAAAAAATTAAAAAGAAAGCCACAAAACAAATGCTGCAGCCTGCAGCTGATTCATTCACATTACTTTTGCATACGTTTACAATCAACTACTGCAGTGTACCTATATATCCTATCTCCAGTGGGATCTCCTCCAGTTCTTTCATAAAATAAAGAACAAGCTGGGAAATGTGTGCTTTCAGCCAACCAACACTTGAGGCCTGAGTCACTGATCTCACCCTCCTTTGGCTCCCATGTGTACGTGCGGGACAGTTCCTTACCTGTTATCCCTGCTGTAGCAGCAACTGTTGCTGCCGGAGAGCTTACAAACCTGAAAATTTGGTAGTGTAGTTGAAGTATCAAGAAAGAAATTCGAGGTCTTGACCATGGAGCGCATGACCCCTGCAGCAGTTGATTGTGCAGACAAAATCGAGGAAACAAACAAAGAAGGGTAGTCAAACTCAACACATTTCTGCTGCAGACAGAAAATGAGAATTACTACTAGTTTCATCAAATAATAGATCCTGAATAATACTCTAGTTGATTAGTTTTGATAGTTTTACTTTAATTGTTGCGTGCATGATTACATGAGAAAGAAAGTAGTAGTTGAACTCTTTGGTGTATAGTTTTTAGGCCCAGCTCAATGCTACTCGATCGCCACTCTGGTCTCCAACACTAGTGTGGATCCAATGAACAGAATATTATCACCTTTTTCTTGTCCTTAAATATCCTATCACATTAATTATTCTAGATTTTACCTGTTGAGTATAATGATTAGACTAGAAAAAACTATGAAGAGTTTATCGATTTCTAAGTGAATCGATCCAAGCCTTGTTTACAGATTACTCAAAAGCTGTCAATTTATATATATTACCATGTCTGTAGCCCCATTGTGGTAATATTATCGGTGATATAAATTGCACAACTTCATGATCGGAAATCAACTCCTAAAAAATTGATGGTTAATGAATTAACTCCAGTTTCTGGTATTGTGGTTTGTGTGTTATCAATTCTGTATCCAAAGGTTAACTTTATGATTCTAATAGAAGTATAAGGTGGAATGAATGTAAGCTAGAGAAACAGGAAACTTGATTCAATTTTCAATGATGAAATCATCCATTGAATCTTGAGAGTAGTTATTCCAGAAAGTAACTCCTATTCACTGCAGTTTTTGGTACTGGTGCGAGAATGAGAACTGCCTTACAGTGTGTTATCAATTTTTTCTTCTCCTGATGATATAGGTTCTGATTCTCAGAATTTCAGATTCTTCTAACAATGGTATTCCAGATGTAAGCATGTTGATGAGAGGAGACGTAAGCATGTTCAAACTCTTTCATCACCACCTATACATAGTTTATGATCATGAGAGGAGACGTAAGCATGTTCATACCAAAGTACCTGTTAGGAGGACAACAGTTGCAATTTTGTGAATTATGACATACTAGCTCCAGATCATAGAGCTTATTCTCCTAGTCTCATGATCAATACTGAGGTCTTATGAAGAAGCAGTTTCTTCTTCTGATTGGAAACAGGCCATACAAAACAGAACTTACATCTTTAAAACAAAACCATACCTGGTACATAGTAGATCATCCTGCTGGATGCTCGATCGATCTCCTATAGGCTGTAGATATGGGTTTACACTAAAGCTCAATGATTACAGCTCTATAAACCTAACTGCTTGTAATACTTATCAGTTGTCATATTCCGTTGTCAGTTTTTTAGGTCTAAATAAATTATAGTAACATCTATAGATGAATGGCTACACCTCAATGATTCAATGAGCTAAATAAATGGCAATTAGAAATGCAAATTGCACTAATTATGTCAACTACAACATAGATGAATTACTTTCAATTCGATCTCAAGTGTTATTCAATTCCAGAAAGTAAACATAGATGATGGCTAATACTGCAGTATTTGGTACCAATGCGAAATTGATTACTGACTTACTGTGTGTTTATACCTTAAATCACTCGGTTCATAGTTCTAGAGTGATATCAGTAATTTCCATGTCGGACAACCTGATAGCAGTCCTATCTCCTCCTGGGGCCATATCAGCTAATTTGGAAAGAGAACGTTATGAACTAATATTGCGGCCTCTCCCTTCTTTCAAAACCACAAAAACATTAGAATGTTTGGTTGCTTTTCGATTGTGTGACGGTCGTGCTTATCATTTTCCATATTAAAACTTTTAAGAAATTAAGCTGGCAGTTATGATAAATAGGAGAGCACAGGCTGATATATATGTTTATGTTAATAATTTCACATTGCTGCTAAGGTGTAGGCAGTCCTGTCAAATTCAATTTTTTAAAGCATCCGTGAAAATGCATGACTACTACTTCCACAGTGCAACCAGCCGAGTGACTGCAATTGCTACTTCATAAAGCTAACATAACATGACAAAGAAACAGAATACAAGAGATGAACAACATCAAGTATATAAAATGAAGATTAAACCAAGTCCTGTTTTTCCAGATCAGAGGTGATGTCTAGTACGTAACTAGAAAAAGAAAAAAAAAAAATCAGAAGGAAATAAGTAGTAATTCTTTATAGCTTTTTAATGCTCACAACTTAGATTAATTATCTCATGATCACTGGTCAGTTTTAATCTGAAATCAATATTAGATGTGATCAATGTTAATTGGCACAAATTAGGCCAGAAGTATATATACATAAAATATACTCGAAGCATAGTATCATGCTAAGAATTAAGATTAATGTACATGACAATTATAATTAATAATGCCTTTAAACTTGGTTTTTGTACCATAACATATACTATGAGAAATAAATATACAAGTAAATAGCAGCATTTATGAATTTGTTTTTTTTTCCAGATAAATGTTGCTATCTTTTGGTGGTTGTTCTGGACTCTGGACAGCTAGGAATGAATTTATCTTCAGGAAACGTAATGTGAACCAAGTGTGTTTGCTAAACAATGTTTTGGATATGTAACAGGTTCTGTTGTTCAAAAATCTGCTGTGCTCGGAAATTGCCTTCTCAAATGTTTTGAGTTCTGTTCGAATTGTGATAGCTCAACATGCACAGCATTCTCCATGCAGGGAAGGGTTTGGTCTTATTATTTATTATTAGGACTGAAGAAGGTAACTTTGTAAGGGAAGGAATTGGATTCTTAGGAATCACTGATATATTATTACTATTTGATAAAACAAAATTAATAAGACCATTGGTAATACGTTTTTGCTTGGTGTCTTCCTAGTAATGTAATTGATCAAAAAGGGAGCATACATTACTATGAATAAGATCATTCTCAAAACGGAGCATGGTAATACGAAGTGCAACTCATTAGTAATACGTTTTCTCCAAGCAATAGGTCGGGAATTACATTACTAGAAAGACAAAGAAAAAGGGAGCATGCATTGCTGTGAAGATGTAGAATAGGACTAAAGGATAAGAAGTATGGAGACTGGGTTGCTGACTTGGTGTGATTGGTTTGCTAATCATCAACTTCTCAATTAATATTAGGTGGTTTAATATGCTATCTATCAACTTTTCAATTTAAGTTACTGTTAAATGGACTAAACATTAATTATAATGTTCAAAGTTCAAACTGCACATGACAGAAGAAACTAATGAATTTGATTGCTTAACTTAAAGCAAACAAATTCGACATATGTGCATTTCAATTCATTTGGTAGTATATATGATAATGTACTAGTATTATGGTTACATTTTGTAGGAATTCCAGTGACATATTATAAGCTAAGTTCATAGTACCAGTTTTGTATCCACACCAATGTCCAATGGGGTTCATATTATGCAAGTAGTGATCATTCATCTGTCAAAATATCACAGAAACTAACTAACTACTCATGCATAATATATTTATTTTTAGTTGAGGATTGGTTATAGACTCACAGGCAAGTACATAATGACTGGTTAGGTGAGAAGCAATATTATGAAGTTTGTTAGCATTAATAGATGCATGATTTACTTACCAACTTGAACATGCATGTAGTATTAATTCAAAGTACGTAGTTTATAAACAGGACTTGTAAGTATTACCTTTACCACATTAACTAGACACTGATCTCTCCTCCTAGTCCTGGTAATGTCTCTCCAACTAGCCCGCCTCTCCTGCTACTAACCTCATACACACACCAACAAGACACTCCCTGCTACTGCTGCTTCTACCAATGATTCTATCACGGTGATTAATTTAATTCACCTACCACCCCCACCTCCTACCTACCAAACAACGAATACTACACAAAGGCTAACGGTATAGGCGGAAGGCGGCCTATTTGCTAGCTCCCTTAGTGTCTGTTGGTTCCGACAATGTGGGGCAGCTTCTGATGATGGATTCAGGAGCTTCCCTAACATGGGTGAAATGCTACCGACGTCGTCAATCTAACTGTTATAACCCACTTTCTTCAACATCTTCGATCCACATCCGATGCTATGATGCAGGAGGGATTGGTATGATTATTTGTTTTGCGAACATATGATGGTCGATGTGGATTCAAAGTCCATCGACCATCATTTGTTCGGCAAAACAGATAGTCATACCAATCCCTCCTGCAATCAGCATCATAGCATTGGATGTGGAGTGCAGATGTGGAAGAAAGTGGGTTATAAGAGTTAGGATTTATGTTGGTAACATTTGACCCACGGTAGGGAAGTTCCTGAATCCATCATCAGCTTCTGCCCCCACATTGTCGGAACCAACATTCACATACCTAGGGAGTGTGTTGAGGTTAGGAGAAGGAGAGACAGGGCTAGTTGGAGAGACATTTTGTTTTGGGGCAAGTCAACTTTAGGAGCCCAATTCTCTTCATATTTGGAGGGAATAGCCATTAAACTCATCCCTACCAATTGCAGCTTCTAGCTAGTGGCCAGTAAATAAAAAGTATTTTTTTCGGCATTGCAAATATGTAAGATAATTATTTTTATATATTTTGTTTGTAATATGTAAGATGATCTAGTCTAAAATTTGGATGGGTTTCTTCTATATACAGAAACAGGAATTACAATATGATTAAAATGAGCTGAATTCTGCATTTTATGTTTCTTTTAATTTTATACATACAGAAGTGGATATCTATCAAAACCTTGAGTTTATTTCAAGTAAGCCAAGTGATGTTATGTTAGAAAGTTTGATGAGAATGTCTCATCTAATCATGAACTTCTTTCATCCCATTATCAAATTAAAAAAAAAAAAAATTGAAGGAAATTTCAGCCTGATTATTGATGACTCCAATTAGCACCTTCGTTCTGTAATTTCCGGTATTCTGAAATCTCGTCTCCTTTCAATTTAATGATTTATTTTTGACATTCCACGTAAAAAGGAGGTTTATGAGATGCTACACCAACAAAATGTAATGCAACTACAAGGGACATACCCGTGGTCTGCCGCCGTCGACACCAAGAAATCTAGTACAGTAGTCAGTACTTGCTGAGTATATGACAGTACTTACTGAGTATATGACATTAATTAGTTGGAGAGGAAATTAAACTCAACAAAACCACCACATAATAAGAGAGCTTCAACAACTCCATATTTCTAACCATTAGTGATAAACAATCCAATATTAACTAATTGCAATCAATTTATAAATTGTTGATGCATTTTACAGAGGAGTTTAGGTATATGATCAGAACTATAATAATAATCTCACTTTTGTAACACAGATCAGGGCTTCAACAACTCCACATAAGCCCTATCAGCTCCACTCCACTTTCCATTAAAATGACACTGCAAGCTATAAATCCCCTTCTTACACTCTATCACCATCAACAAACAAACTTCTCTTCTTCCTTACAACAAACAGTTTCCTTTTCCACATTCCAAAATGGAGAAAATGTTCAGTTCTGCATCTCTCAAGCCCATCATCTGCCTACTGCTGCTAGCTGCCACCTTGGCTAGCTCTGCACGAATCCTCGACGAAGCGACCCCACAGATCCCCTTTCCGTCATTCAACCCCGCCACAACCAATCCAACAACACCACTAGTCGTACCACCAGTTACAACTCTCCCGAGCGGCCAGTTTCCAGCAACTACCGTACCAGTAGCAGCCACCGTGGCACCTACTCCAACCGAACCCATAGCACCTGTCGTCGCACCCATACCCGATACTCCTGACGCTGACACGTCAGCAGCCCAAGTTATTGCGCCGGTTCCTGATGTTGCAGAGACCGACGTTCCACCGGTTGAAGCACCAGAGGCCGCACTGCCCTCTGGGGGAGCCGCCACTAACGTCCCACCAGTTACTACTCCCGGAACTGCCGTGCCAGCTGGTGGAGCTGCAGTTGCTGCATCAGCTGATCACCCCGTGCTGTCGTTCTATATGCATGATATCCTCGGTGGTTCCCAACCGACAGGGCGAGTGGTAGCTGGTATCGCTTCGAATACTGATGCAAACAGCTTTGTGCCATTCTCCAAGCCAAGCAATCCGATCTTCCCAATCAACGGAGGGGTCCCACTCAACACCGTCAACGGCGCCATCAACAACAACAATTTCCCGTTCCTAGTCGGCCTAAATGGATCACCAGGCAACGCCGTTGTCCAAAGCAACGGAAACAATGCTGTCAATGGTGGTGGCAACCAAGCGTTCGTAACAGCAGGGAACCTACCAGCAGGCCTCACTGTCCAGCAACTCATGTTCGGGTCAGTGACAGTGGTGGACAATGAGATAACCGAAGGACACGAGCTAGGAACTGGAGTTCTCGGAAAAGTTCAGGGATTTTACCTTACAAGCTCGACTGATGGAAGTAGCCACACGCTGGTACTGACAGCATTGTTCCATGGCAATCCTCATGAGGCTGATGACACTATTAGCTTCTTTGGAGTTCACAGAACAGCTACTCCAATTTCTCACATCGCCATTATTGGTGGAACCGGCAAGTATGAGAATGCTAAAGGGTATGCCACAATCGAGACTCTTCCTCATGTCGACCAACACACTACCGATGGTGTGGAGACCATCACACATTTCGCTCTCTATATCACTCCATAGAGGGCCTTCTTTTCCTTTCTGAAGTTGGTCTTTCTTTATTTTCAGTAAATGTGTGTGTCTGTGTAATTATTGATCCTGTTTTCAAATATTACCTTTGATATATTATCTTTCATACTTAGTAACCTGGTGCTCTAAAGATCAAATTCAGCATATTATACTTCAAAGGCAACGCTAAAGGATTCTAGTTTATGGAAGAACTCATATGAAATGAAAAAACAAAAATAACAACCATGATACAACTCAGAGCCAGTTTTATCACACAAGATGGACAACACAACCCATGTTGATCAGAACAAAATTCCGGGTTCAATTCACATAGAACTTACTAACTTAGCATAAACAAGAAAGACATTCGTTTCTTGATCTGTATAAGAACATTGAGTAAAACTGAAACTTCTGCTATTAGATTACTTGGTCATATGACTCGTATTCAAATTCATATCATCACAGAACATTCAGCAATCGCACATTAGCATCAAATTTATCAAGAATTGCAGTTGGATGACGTTGCTGTTGACTACATAATCAAATTATACACAATGTAGCATCACATATACTTGGTAAACTTTTATATATATCATCACAGAACATTCAGCAAATCACGTTATATATACACCAACTTCATCAAGAAATGTCTATAATTTATAACCAATGTAGTATCAGGTTTATGACATCCACACTAAACCTCTTATTACTCTGTCAAATCCGATACGTGTTATCACAGAACATTCAGCAATAAATTAACACCGAGTTCATAAAGAAACAGAGGTAACAACATTTTGCTGATTAAAGAATCAAAATATCAAATTATCCCCACTGAGCGTCAGATATAAAAAAACATCCATACCAAACCTTTCATTACTTGGTCATATTCAATATACTTCCAAAGAAGTACGAGTATTTAGCAGATTACACGTCACCATGAATCCATTCAGAAATGAAGTTAAATGACATTTTTGTTGGCTAACTTTATTATCCATTCATCACCAATTTAAATCAGATACTAAACCTCTCATTACTTGGCCACATTCAATCTAACATTCAGTATATCATCGAGAAACGAAGTTAAGTGACATCTTGGTTAACTTAAATTGAATTATCACCAATGTAACATCAGATATACAAAATTCATCCATACTAACCCTCTCGTTACACTTGCAAAATCGACAAGAACGAATCACATACCATACAAAAACAGGAGGACTATTGCACCGAAGGCGCACCCTCATCCTCAAGCTTCTTGCAATAAGCTTTAAGCGTCAATATCAAGTCCCTTGCAGGAGCCTGGATCGTCCCCACAACAGCTGACGCTGGTCCCTTCATGGCCCCCAGAATCTGTGCATAAACCTCAGCTCTCGTCGGCAAGTTCTCCAATGCCTTGAACTCCTCAGGTCCATAAAACTTCCCTTCAAAAACCGCTCCCGTAAAATCATTCTCCTCCAACTTCTTCTCCTTCTGGAATGTTCTATAAGGCTTCAACGCAGCTGGGATTTCTTCACTGTGGATGAAAAGCCAAGCGTTCATCCCCTTCATACACGGCTTCAATGCTTCCCATTTGGTACCTAATAGAGAATAATTAGAAATTTTGAATTAAAACCTCGCCAAAACAGAATGATAGTTTGCAAATCTCATGGACATGAAATTACAAACTCATTTAACCCAAATGAAATGGTTATACACATTCATTCACCTTTAAGCTTTTAGCCCAGATATAACTATCGCTAGTGTAGCACCGAATATCCAAAACAAATATATACACTTATGCACACTCCATGCATATCATCTCAGAACTATCAGCAACTTAGGCATAACGAAGCGGAATTAAACAACGCCATGGTTAACATAATAATCGAATTATCACCAGAGTAATTCATCCATACTAAACCGATCGCCACACTTGCAAACGCTAAAATCGACAATACAAACACAAAGACACCATGTCTGATAAATTACCCTGTCTCAACATAATGTATAAATACATTTTCACCGTCGAGATTAAAAATGTCATCAAATCAAGCTAAATGCAGTACCTCCATACCCTACACAGTTATCCAATTGATATTCAACTAAAAGTACCAAAAATGAGATAACTTTAAACAGAAAAATACCCAAAATTCAAAGGGGAAACTAAGCAGTACCTTCAATGGGCCTTAAGGACGAGGTATACACATTCATTCACCGTTAAGCTCACCAAAAAGTAATCAGAAAGTACAGAATGCAGCCTACAAGTTTGCAGATATAACTATTTGATGTACAAAAGCTAGTATTTCAGTGCGAGAACAAGGGGGGATGTCCAAGAATTCGTCCATCTAGTGAACTATGAGACCTGCTGGTTTGAGATAAAGAAAGTTAAGGAACCAATATTGGCATACGACTACAAGTAACAAGATGGTTGCATACTAGTTCCAAAAAACTCTAGACTGGACAAGAACGACCTCAGCTGCCTTGAAGAAAATATCCAACTCAAACAACTTTAAAGTTAATAAATAACAGAAGCAGCTGATTGACTGATTCAGACAGAATACAGATAAATGCTACAAGGTTAATAACAGGACCATTTGCATGCATGTTAAATGGTGTGAATTGGCACAGAGAAATATAAGTCACACTAGAGAGAAGAAGCACAATATATGAGACTTTGTGGTGTTCACTCCATAACTAGACACGGCTGAACATTTTAATCACACGACACAAGTGGACAGAATGAGGTTCTATAACACAACAAGCAAGGTAGATAGCTAAGGCGTAAAGAGCATTATCAGAATGCACCAATGAAGCAAAGTCGATCCGCCAACTAGGGCCAGTACCGAAGTTGGAGCACAACCTGTTAACACTCGTTGATCAATCATATATAACCCCACTGATCTAATCTATCTGTCGTCTATTTATTTATCTAGATATAATTCAGTAAATAAACAAACAAGGCCAAAGTAATTAAGTGCACCATGTTCATGAATACATAGATGCAGTAACGGTAAAACAAACACTAATTAAAAAAGCAGTAAATCACACATTATTGTTGGCACACAACTACAAACTAAACTGCAGCAGATCATATATAGAAAATATCATAGGGATAGAATCAGCTATCTATAATAAACAACTTACTTCCGTGACAGCAAGTTGAGTTTGATAGAGGCGTAGGAGACGAATATCATACGGGGTAACTAGAGTGAAGGAGGTGTCAATATGCATCAGTTCCAGCAATTGAGCATCGGACATATTAAACCACTTGGTGTTGTTGTCATGGGTGGAATAATATGCTGGATCATTCTTAATTTCGTCCTCACAGGTATTGAGATACACTCTCCAGTTGTTTTGATAAATCAGTCACCATTACATGTTAAGCTCACATACCCCTCCCAATGAAATGGTTATACACATTCATTCACCGTTAAGCTTTTACCCCAGACAAATATCCAAAACACATATACACTTATGCACACTCCATGTATATTATCTCAGAACTATCAGCAACTTAGGCATAACGAAACGGAGTTAAAAGAACACCGTGGTTAACATAATAATCGAATTATCAGCAAAGTAATTCATCCATACTAAACCGATCACCACACTTGCAAAGACTAAAATCGACAATACAAACACAAAGACACCATGTGCAACTTAAACAAAAACATCCTTTTTCCCCTTTACAATTCCATTTCTGATAAATTACCTAATTGTTTCCCCTGTCTCAACACAATGTATAATCTTTAAATACATTTTCGCCGTCGTCGAATACGAATTTCATCAAATCAAGCTAAATGCAGGCAGTACACAGTTATCCAATTGATATTTCAACTAAAAGTAGCAAAAAATGTGAGATAACTTTAAACAGAAAAAAAAACACCCACAATTGAAAGGGGAAACCAAGCAGTAGTACCTTCAATGGCCTTAAGGACGAGGGTATTCTTGGCAACTAAAAGATGGGAAGTTTCCGGGAGTTGAGTACGGAGTTGCTGGAATTGCTGGACAGTCAAACCCTTGTAAGCAATGCCAGCAATGAGGTGGCAGTCTTGGAGCTGTTGCTTGACCTTTTCGACAGTTTCTTCTTTCTTAGTGCGGCTAATTGCGGCTTGGATTTTCAAGAAATGTCGTCGTCGAGGGATTTGGTGGGTGGTGGTGGAGAAGAGGTTGTTGAAGGAGAGTGCTGACGGTGGTTTGGAGGTTGAAAAGGTGGTGAGAGAAGCTTCCATGGCTGCTGGCTCAGAAAGGGAGGTTTTGGATTGCCTTATCTTCTTCTTTCTTCTTCTTCTTCTCAATATAGACTAGACTGGTGTTGTGTTGTGCTGCTGGTTTGAGGGAAAAGAAAATAAAAATGGGAAAATTACAAAAATAATAAAATATAACAACTAACGACAACTATCTCAGGGTATATCAACCAAGTTCCAATCTCTAACATCGTTACATATTAATCCATTATATTTTTCTAAAACTCTATCAACTAAATTCAACGCTCTAAAATTATTCCATATTAGTCCATTATATTTTTATAATGAAAATTAATTTCCGAAAAAAAGTTAATTTCACGACTTAATTTCAGAAAAAAAGTTGGTTTCACAAAAAAAAAAAAGTTAGTTTCAGAAAAAATTGAGCGATGACATGGGGTGGGTGAAAATGAGAGTTTTTTTTACTGATTGTTTTAAAAGCAAAGGTTAGTGGATAAAATAAATAAATTAGCATGATTTTAGAAAAGGTTACAATTTGTTGAAAACTTTACTAATATAAATATATATAAGAAGGGTAGAAAAGAGATAATACTAAGATATAAATTTAAAATGAGGTTGATAGCTATTTATCGTCATATTATGGAGCTTAGAAAATTTTACCCGGATATCCATTTATCTATTCGACACACTGACACTCTCTCTAGCTTTTATTGTTTTCCTATAAGCAAGGCTTGGCAAGTTGGAATTGCTCCATAAACTTCGACCCAATTTGACCCCGCTCCATATAGGGTCCGATCTAAAAATATTTTCTTTGATCGGATCTGAATGGACCTAGCACCAAAAGCCATATAATTTTAGCATTTTCACTTTTTTTTTTCAAGATCAACCCCTGCTCCACTTAAGTCTGGATCCGATCCCAACAAAACTGAAGTGAATCCACCACAGATTCGATTCTTACATATCTAATTCAGTAGTGGACCAATCCGATTCATACCAATTTCTAGAAGAACTTTGAGCAACATTATACACTCAAATCACTATAGCTTAAGATTAGCACCAGCGGAAGTTATAAGGTGGTGCAGCGGTAAGGAGTTCGGCTAGTGAAGTAGAGAAATAAGGTGATTTAGGAAGTTTATATAACATTAGTGTAGTAGTAGTTGTAATATTTGCCGAATTGTCGTTTTAAAAAAAAATTAGCACCAGAATGTATGTTAATTCAGGCTCTACAAAAACATATGAAACTATGGGAAGCATAATGAACGAGATTGTCAGACTCGAACAATCAAATAAATTTGTTTTAAGCCAAAGGGCAACTCACAACTACACAAAACACGTAGTGCAGAGGTAAGATGACCTCGAGTGTCGATCTCTAAGGACTAAACTAGCTTTAACTAAATAACTATATATAATTTCAGAACACAAATTTATCTCTAACTTAACTTAACAATATATGGAGAAAGCCGGTGATAGTATGCTCGTTCTAAGCATCAAGTTCTAATTATGCATGAAAGTGCAACTCGTACTGCCTTAAAAGTAATTCGATTTACCGAACACCAAAGACATATTTGTAGACGTGTATTTTGAAAGCTTACTATCTATACTATACTTGGCTAAGGTTGTCAGTCTTAGATCAAGCAGTACTTGCAAATTATATATAATTGAATCGATGATCTTGAATTGTCCTAGTGTTTCTAACACTTTTCTACGAAGATATATGGCTTAGTCGGATCAAAGAATCGAATTAAGATAATTAAACAAGTAAAAGACTCAAAAACTCAATCATGCATAATACGAACCCTAGCTACGAATTCATATACTATCACCAACTAGAGCTTAGCTACTCATATCAATAAAACAATAAACAATCATAATCGAAGCAATAATGAAAGAAAACATGTTTAATTGAAAGATAAATAGCAGAATTGTGAGATACAAGGTTACCACCAAAGGTTGTCAATCTCCGAGATTAAACGGTGTCCAAATCTCTCCTCTAGCTCCAAATTCGCTAAGTTACAAAGAATCTAATAGAAAATATACCCATAACAAGCTCTAGGGTTTATGTCTGGAAAAATAAGAAAAGAGATATGAAAATTCGCAGATTTTGGGATATATATATATAAAGCTGTCGGAAGCTCCGCGGCGCACCGCCCCGTATGCGGCGGTGCGCCCCGCACGGGTAGAACGCGACCCGTGTGGAATTCTTCCTTTGGATCCTTGAATTCGGCCCCTTACACGGTTTTGAGCTCCGAACTTGATCTCTTGGCCTTGAAACTCGTCTCGGCACTCCTTGACACGCCACGGGTGATCTCGTTGCACCAAAACATCATTATTTCGCCATGAATTATATCCAAAAACGCAATTTCCACCTAAAACCTGAAAAGAACAAAAGAAATGGAAACGTGACACTGTTCTAACAAAATGCACTAAAATGCATGCAAGAGGATAGCTAAATTGGTGAAAAAAGACTCGAATGATAGTGTAAAAAACACTTTCATCAGAGGATCGAAAAGTGTAGTTTTGTGAATGAAACATCTCCATCTGCATATAGCTAGCCCAATTTATTTGGGCCAAGTGTGTGAAATAAGTACATTTCAGTTTCGGCCTTATCAGACATAACACATTTCAAATTGGGGCTTGACCAGTGTGTAAATTAAAACTCATTCCAATTGATAAAGAGTCATTTGTTTCGCCTGGATTGCCATCAGTTAGTAGCCTTTTGTCTCCTCCCTCCCAACCGCAACCACAATATATATACAACTACTCTATTAATATAGTCTCGTTAACCATGAATTTTCACAACATGCAAATAAACATAAAAAAGGATAAGAAACTATGGAACATGAATTTATTCATAATTTGTGGGTTACAATTTCCGTGGATCTCTTGATTCCTCTCTCTAACGAATATGAACTGGATTACCGAGGTCAAATGATTTGTTCCGAGTTTGATCTAACTTGCAATTTGGTAGTAGGTGTTTGGCTTTGGATTTAACCTACAATTTGGTTATAGGGAGTTTGATGAAGTCGTTAGTGACTCAATCTCTAACTATCTAGCTCTAATCACCCACTCATATTTAGAGGTGAGTAATGACTTAGGGAGCAAGCTAAAATCGTATCTTAGAGATATGATAGGGATATCATCCTAATTTTTGAAATATTATCACATATTTTTGTAATAATTATCTCTAATAACAAAAATATTATATCATAGTAAAATACCAAAATTTACGCAATTTAGAGGTATACGGTGTCATACTCTCACATGCATTACATATCCATCATGAACCCCGACGATATAGTGAGAGCAATGTTTGTTAATGATGGAGCTCAAAAAGTGCCCCCAGCAATACAAATACCCCATCACGAAAGAGATGTGGTTTAGTAAATAAATTTTTTAAAAATTGTTAAGCTGCAGTAGAAAATACCACCGGGTTGTTGGACCGAGTAATTATGTTAGAAGTTGGACCACCTAATGCAAAGCCCATATATGAATATGTACAATTGGCCTAAAATATTTAACACATAAAACTCGTTTATGTTGGTCCATTGAATGTTTACGGTTTACACATAGTTAACTACTTACATATCCATTACAAACTCAGGCCACATTCCACTTAATCTAACAACCGTTATAAAATATCAATTCCATGGTAATAAATCATTACATACCATAAAAATTACAAGGGTGACCGAATGGTAAAGGTGTTGGTGGAGTAGCAAGGAGAGATCGGGAGTTCGAACCTCAACGGAACATAAGATGGTTTAGAATACTAATATATAGGGTTGTTAAGGAATAGTGTTGGAGTATGATTAGAGTAAGTAAGATCGCCCGCTTAAAAATAAAAATAAATCATTGCATGCCTGTAGATGTTCAGGAAATCTACAATTGATATTTGATAATGCGTGGGCACCAAATACCTGCGAGACAAAGGATTAGCGAAAACTAAGGCGCGACAACCTGCAAGATCAACAGTTGAGAAAGCGTGAGATTCCACTGGGACACCGATGTGGTGCCGACCGTATGGACTCCGACGCTCAAGTTAGCGAATTTGTGATAATAAAGAATAAAGTAAACGTGCGATTAAAAGTAAGTAGAAACTTAGCCAGAATCGATGTCGATAAACAATGAGACAAATCTAGGTCTCCGGCGGATGGATTGGAACGGCTTAGGGTTCCGGTGGCCAAGATAGATCTCTCTAAGGCTCTGGGTGCTCGACTATGGATTCTTATGGAGCTGATTGAATATGTAAGTGGAGACGGACGGTGTACGGGATTTCTGTAAGTTTGATTTTATCAGAGAGTAATTGTAAGTGACGAGCTTTAATCAGTTGCCATTGGATGATCTATTCTTTCCCTCAATCCCTTTTTTATATTAAGTGTTGCAGACTCTTTCTTGCCACTTCGCCCATGGTATTTGGTAGGTAGGTATGTCTTGGTCAGAACGTTCAGTGAATGTTGAGGAAGTCGTGATTGTTTGAGAGTTGAGGGAGTCAAGGGGCATTTTGGTCAACAAGTTGCAAGGCAACCGAATTAACGTTAGGAGAGCGAACTAATGAGTGATCGATTTAATAGTTCGTAGGCGACCTCACTGCTAGGTGGCCTCTCGCTATTGAGGCGCCTCCTTTGATTTTGATGGTCTTTCAAGGCATTTGGAGATTTCTAAAATATGGCACCAATTTAATATTTATGGGAGGAGGTACCCGACGACTTTTATAAACCCGGTGACCTTAGAATGCCAGCTGGTCACCACATGTATTTATCAATTGGCTCTAACTGAACCGTATACTAATTCGCGGTCAAATTGTCAAAATTGGATTGTCATGAGAACAATTTGAACTAGTGAACGGACTTTCTACGTAAATAATAAATTGGTTCAACATATGACCAAGTGGACTATTTTTTGCCAATTCAATGCGATATATGGTTTATTGGACATGTATAACTGGATCAGAACATTACAAGCAAAAGCCCACATATGTTTCATGGTTGGCCCAAAAGTATACACACAACACGTGCGGGAAAGAGAGGGTATTTTGGGAATAAAAGCTTGAAACAGTGGAAAGCGAAGAGAAGACTTAGTGTACGAAAGGATAAGAAGAGGCCACGTCGCCTTTTGACACTAAAAAGCATTAAAACCTCGTACCCCTGCCGACAATCACACCCTGTTCACTGATTTCTTATCTAACTATAATCAAACTTTGACCCTTTAAAAATAACAAAATCATAATTCTCTTAATATTTACCTAATTCTTAATATTGCACCATTAAAATATAGTATTATACTTCGTAACTTATAGGCATTTTCTAATCAAACATGTTACATCAGTTAGGGGAAAAAATATCACTTTAATTATTCCCACTTGCTGAAATGCATAACGCATACGCTTAATTGCAAATTGGGGTTCAACTTTTTCAAACATTTCATAGGGAGCTCAATTTTTATTCACTTTGGGCTAATGGTTCGACTACGCAATATATGCATATAGCAGCCGTGATAGGCTCGAAGTAGTGGCCCAAAAATATTGTTTAATTCAATAAATTCAGCATTTCATTTTTAGAATCGAAAACAAGATTAGACACCTCAAAACTCTATAAATATGCTATCTACGGTCATGTGCATCTCGTGTCCATAAGTCCTTAAGGCTAATATATAAAATTACACCTTATACTCTCTTTATGTACATTAATCTTATTATACTGTCAATTTGAGGTTATCATCAAGTTTGACATGTCAATTTCAGTAGACAAACAACATATTTGAAATCTTTGTATTTTATGGTAAAATATCTTGTTGTAGAGTCAACAAAAGAGGTGAAAATAGCACAATTATAAATACCAAAAAAATGTTTGTTACCTCCTTTGTAATTTTTGTAGAGTTAAAGTGCCATTTTGGAATTGGTGGAGAATTGAATTGGGTGGTGGGGTGCTACAATCTGTCACCACATATCATGGTCATATACTTTTGTTGCCAAGACAAAACATCAGATACTTAGAAGATAACATTAAATATAATGGACCTACGCCTTTTTGGTGGTGTTAATGTTAATCTTTTAAGGAATATGCCTTCTTTTCCTTCATATTTTTCTTACCATTTTAGGTATATAATTGTACTTTCAGAATTTCTACTCTCTCTCCATTTCAGCATATACAGAGCAAAGGAGCTTGCTAGAAAGTGCTACTAGTACTGTTGTTTTCCCATTAAGACAATTGTTGATAATAAAAATATGTCTAGTTCGTAATGTGCGGTCTTACACGAACTATGAATCTTTTTAAGTACAAGCGTGGAGGACCGGCCGCGACCCCGAAGGATCCGAACCTTGAATTATGCGGACCTCTCGGGCATTTTTACAAATATGCCTAGTTTGTTAAAGTAACCCGCTATAGAGAGGCGGAGATCCGAAGGTCCGGAACAAAAGTTAGGAGGACAAGGGGCATTACTAAAGTCCTTAACAGGTCGGGATGTACGAAGCTCACTTAGTACGAAGCTTAAATAATTGCCTGTTTTGCTTTACAATTGAATCAGGACAAGACTCGAATCACAACCACAAGGAGAGAAAGGCCTAGAGAAGTGTAGAAGTTTCTAGGTAACACAAGAAGCTACAGCTGAATGGGCTTGGGCCAAGCCCATGAAAGTCAACGTTGTGCCTACTCGATACATGTGGAGGAATGAGAAGGTGACAGATGGAAGCGAGAGATTGGTGCAACTTAGGGTTAACCAACAACTATATAAAGGCTCCATTTCCAAAGAAAAGGTAATTGGTATTAAATACGTACATTTATTACACTAAGACAAGGAGAATAACGAGCTCCTTCAAGTAAAGCCTCATACCGGTTTGACTTAGGCAAGCCGGAGATAAACACACATACACACGCGCCTTTTTAATTTCAGGTACTCCATTTGACATGGAGAGGATCCAAAGACTTTGGTGCTGACTTGAGATAAAGATTCCTGTATTGTGTTTAAATTATGGTGACTTAGAGAGCATTGTACTTCTTTTGTAGTTCGAGGTGTTTTGTATCATTTAAGAGCGTTTAAAGTCTTATTAGAATTTTACCTCTACAACAATCTTTGTCAAGTTTTATGTGGACAGATATATTGAACTCGACCCATTTAAATGTATATGAAACTCACCCGTTTAATTTTCTAAACGAGATGACCGAAAACATGTACGAGGCGGGTACAATGTTGGTTTGAACTTTAAAGCTCAAAAGTGTCACTATCATTAGTTTAGGTTTCATTCTATTTTCATTTTTCCCTCCTTAATTTGAGTGAAGAGTAAATTCAAACCATCTAAAGTTTTACCACATGACCCATATCCTTTTACTACTCGGTATTCACCAATTAAATAGTTGAAAATACCTTAAACATTTTCAATTAACACACAAACATATACTTACGTATTATCAGGTCATGTTATCTTCGTCTTTGATAATTTACACGGTAGAAAATATTGATGTAATAGTATCGTGCAAAATAATATACATAAAAAATTGGAGAATGAAAGAGAGGGGTTGAGCCACGTGTAGTTTGTATCTCTTGTTTTATACCTACATTTTGATGTGGTCCAATTAAGGTATTGATCCTTAGCTCTTTCAAATATTGACCATACTCATGTTAGGACTTGTTACTATCTGTGTGTGTGTGTGAATAAGTGAACATAGATGATCCTGCCTGCAGATAAGAGATGAGTGATGAGCAAAATAGGCACATGCGAGTTCTCTTACTTCACACTTTGTATGTAGGTCCTTGTTTTGTCAGTGATTCGAATTTGATATTTTCCGTTTTAATTTCAAGTCGGGAACTCAATGAACCTTCTCAACGTTCTAACTTCTAATAGATATCATTCCATGTCATTCATGGTGTGCCGTATAGTGAAAACTAAATACTCATATGTGTCAATCAACTTTTTACATATTCTTTTTTTGGACGTCACAATTAATTATTTACGTTTACATTTTTGGAAAGTACCCTACATCTCATTTATATTATTTTAAATATGAACCTCATATTTACGCTTCTTTATCTCCACTCATACCTCACACTTTTTTAATCAACTACCCCACACTTACATACAATATTAATATAACACTGCCAAACAAAATTATTCATTAAAAACCGTACAAAAAACAAACGTAGACTTATCATCGGGACGAATGAAGTATTTCTCTTAACATATACAGTATGTTGCAGTTACGAGGGGTCATCATTGTCCCATGTTAACTTATATTTTAGACTTGAGATCAATTAATTAGGAGGTGTTTGTAATAATATCAACTTAAAATAAAATAAGTGGATTAATTTAAAAAGTTGGTAAAGTTGAATTATTAGAGAATTTGATGTGTGTTTGCAAAAAACTATTTAAAAGTTAGATGAGTTGTAGGAGTAGTGTTTGCAAACCTAACTTTTTGGACAAAAACAACTAAAATCTAGCTTAATTGAAGGAGGAGTTGTCGAAGTAGGTACAACCTAACTTCTCCAACTTCAACTTATCCAGCTTAAGTTAAGAGAATTAAGCAGATTAAGCTGTTGCAAATACTCAAAAAATTGTTTCTGCTTAAAATAAGTGATAAGCTGGATAAGTTAAGTTGTTGCAAACACCCACTTAGGGGGTGTTTGCAATAGCTTCAACTTAAAATAAATGGCTTAATTTAAATAGAAGTTGGTAAAGTTGGCTTATTAGAGAATTTGATAGGTGTTTGCAAAAAAATTACTTAAAAGTTAGATAAGTTGTAGGAGTAGTGTTTGGAAACCTAACTTTTTCGGACAGAAACAATTAATATCCAGCTTAATTTAAGGAGAAACTACTCAAGGAGGTACAACTCAGCTTCTCCAACTTCAACTTATCCAGTTTAATTTAAGAGAATAGGCAGCTTATAAGATGTTGGAAACACTCAAAAAGCTATTTCTACTTAAAATAAGTGATAAGCTGTTGCAAACACCCACTTAGTCACTGTAGGAATTCCATGAAGCACGTATTGCCCAGTTCGTAGCTAAGTCGTGGCCCGGGTCCATTAAGTGTCAATTAGCGTGAACTATCTAGAATAGTCTTTATTTATCTTTATGTTTATCTGTTGAGTGATCATAGTTGATCTGTTATCTTTATCCGTTGAGTCTAGAGTGTCTGAGGTTGTTCTTTTTGTTGGGCTTAGCCCGTCAGGCCTATGGCCCGTTCGATAGCCTAGAAGGTTCCTGATCTATTATACTTCATAAACTAGTCAACCCTAGATCTCACCAAATGTCTTTACTTACGATGTCAATAAATGATGATTCCCCGGTGTTCTCTCTTTCTGTCTGATTTGCGTTCCTTGTCGCAAGACCATTCTTCTGTCGTTTTCCCTTCATGCATGAACGCGGCCAATCTCCCCTTTTTGTGCCAAATTTCTCTAGAGGACGCATGATTCACGTGTACTATAGCGAATTACCGAAGCACGATCTTGATTCAAGCTCAATGTCCCTATAGTCACTCTCTAATAAATCACCATATTCATTTTAGATGTTAGACGGTAGCCAATAACATAGGTAATGGTGAACATGTGAAATATTAGTAATGTTTTAACATACGGGAGTAATATTTCAGCACAAGTAAATAGGTAAGTTGATCCTTCATGGTGGTCACGGGACCTTACCCGGTTCTTGCTTGTTAGGTATAGGAATTCATCCTGGTGAATTCTAAATTTGTAATGGTGCACGTTTGAAAGGCAAAAACAATTCTTGTTCTTTAGATTCCATTATATGTGGGTGCCACTGATGAACAAAAGTACTACTCTAGAAAGTGGCAACCTATATATATACTCCACATAACATATACTCCTAGTAGTATTATATAGAAGTATCTCTAGTTAATACATGAACCTAATTAATAATGACTTGATTCGTCAGTGAAGTTTCAGACATTACATCTTCTTATAGTAGTAAGTAGTAAACATAATACTAGCTAAATCTTATCAAGTCTTAAGTCCTACATTTGCTAGGTCAAGTCAAAGTTCAAATGAACCAGCATAAAATATAAGGTCTCTAAAATATATGAAAAGTACTGTAGCTAGTAATCGTATTATTGAAGGTTATACAAATTGTGAAGCGCCGATTGATCAATTTTTTATTTTTTTTTATCAGTCTTTGATTCTTATTTTTTACATAAAAAGCAAACCAGCTTAGAAAAATAGGATATAATGGCAAGTATACACCCAAGTGGATTTGCATTTTGCAAGTTGACATCATCCGTGATGACTTTTTTGACACTCGATATAGTAGTAGTAATAAAATCATTTTGATGCATTACACGCCGGTTAGCTGTGTTAACAATATTTTTTAAGGTTTTTGATTAAATAAAGATAGAAGATAGGTTCCATGTCGGCACTTTGTCTTGTATGTTCTTTGGTTTAGCCAATAATTACTCTCTGATAATTGGTGGTATATATATAATCAACTTATCACCATTACGTAATTACGTAGGTACCCTTACCAGTTAAATCAACCACTTTTTTAAAGTTTCTACTTCATGACAATCCCTAACTAATTTAACACCGAATTTGTTAGAATGTTCTGTACAGTCGGACTTGACTACTGTTTTCTCCTAGGCTCGTATCTGCCTAAGGGTGTTTTGTAAATCTTTGTAAACTTAAAACCTCCATTTTCGTAATATAATATCTACTTTCGAAAATAAAATAAAATTATAAGAGTTGATGTCTATACATGGAGTCTAGTATTTTCATTAGAAGGTGTATCAATAGTTAACGAATATATGTATTGCCAATTAAACTGATAGTGTAGGATTATATATAGCGCACACAGGTGAAGCATGTTGTTTATGAGTTTATTATATCTGATCAATGTAAATTCCAGCGTGTTTATCGCTGGCAAAAATAGCAGAGCCACATACAATAATAAATATCAATACGACAACGTTTGGTGTTTGGCCACAAAACAACGTTAATAATGTTTACTGCACTAGTACAGTTTAGTACTATATGAATGTGAAGTGAACTCATGAAATCCTGATATTTTTATTTTTATTTTTATTATTGTTAAAAATTAGTGACTTTTGATGAATGACAAGGGCCAAAAGATTTTGGACGTACACGTACCCATAACAAAAATAATTGCTCCCTTGGGGGAAAGGAAAGCGCGCTCTCTCATGTCAAAATTGAGTTTGACACTGCTTATTGTAGCAGAGTAACGAATTTTTATATACTCCATAACCCTCCCAACTCATTTGCACCATTTGATTTTGAACACAAACAAATAAAATAAACAATTAAGTATTACGTAGATTATATTAATAGTGAAAGTTAATTTTATAGTGGAATACAAAATTATTATAACTATGTCCAAATATGACAAAGAAATGAAGTTGTGCAAGTCTAACGGAACGTCCAAAATGATAAAATGGTGCAACTGTTTTAGTACGGATATAGTATACACTTGGTATAATATTCAAGGGCTGACTCATCAATCTTGGAAATAAAAGTATTACCCCCTCTCTTATTCCCCCTTGCTAATAGTGGAAACATATATACTCCTATACTCTCTTGAGTCTCACACTCAACTTATGTGAGCTCCTCGGTTCGATCATTGGAAGGTCTAGTGTGACTCCCCTTTCGGTAGGAGGCGGCACACTAGGCCTCCCCACGATCAACTAGATCCGTGATTCATACTGATAAATTACTAAATGTCAATGGATTATATATACATTCTTAGTGATCGATAATCTTGCGTAAACCTATATTGTAATGCCCCGCATCCCACATCGCTTAAGAGTAAGTGGAATAAAAGGTATATATGTTAGACCACTACTTTCACATTGTACGATGCCTTTTAGGTGATTCCAAAAGCAAATCTGTGTGAGCTCAGGCTCAAAGCGGGCAATATCATACTGTTGGAATGTGTGTGGGTCCGTCCAGGATATGGGTAGTGAGACGACCTCTAAATGAAGTGCCTCAACCGCCCCTCTAGTCTTCGGACTAGGCTTCCTTTTAATCTTTCAACTTGATTACTTACATATGATGAACCTCTACTCAAATACTCGTCATTGACGTATATTAAACTCAACTATATATATGCCCATTCCTCAATTATTCGATACCTAATTTTCAGACAGACAAATGATGACATTCTATCTATGTTCTAATAATGAGTTGTAAGGTCTAAACTTGAGATAGAAAAGAATCTTCACATGAATCCAATACAAAGTTTTTGTATACAACAAAGTACATCCATGTGCTCCAAAGAGGGATGAATGAAGGCAAGGAGTATATATTATATGTGTATATGTAAATACAAGTATAGATAAGTTATAAGTATGTGAAATATATGGTTCATGGAAGATTGATCTTGCTCCAACGCAAAGTCAGAGTAACTTGTTGCAAAGATGCATAAATTGAAATTGGGAGAGAGAAGATGCATACATGTGGTATACGAACTAGAAGAAAGAAACGAACTGCGTCTTGAGAACAAACGTACTTAACGAATAAATAAGAGCGTGCCCGTGCAATGGCGCCATGATCCATCCACACTAGAACAAAGAAGATCTATAACAATCAAGGATAGATGGGAACCAAGCTGAAAAGATTGATCCAAAAATATTTGAGAAAAGATTGTGGATCGGTTTGAACTTTGAAGAACAGTTTTGAGGGTAGGAGTACGTGTCTTGTAGAAAGGACTCTTTAATCTTCTTTGTAGATCTAGGTTAGAATCACAACTATAAGTAGGTATAATCTTATATTCCACTTTCATGAGATTTAAATTTGTGACCGAGAGGACGTACTCCTCTCTTTAATCAATTGAGTCAATCATTCCAATCACTTTCATGCATATTTTTGGTACACAATTCTTTCAAATACTAGGAACTGCGTCACACGCTACGCGTGTGAAGCATAATCTTGTAAAATATTATTGTTTTATTAAATAATATATCGAAATAAATGGATTGAATATATAATTTTCATATAATGACTTCAAACGTAATTAAAAAATAATTAATTGAGTAATTAAACTTAATATAAATGGTGTGCTATAAATGTATATAGTTTTTGTAGTTATACAATTAATAGTTTTGAATTGAACTATATTACACATACAAAAAGTATTCTTCCGATAAGTTAAGAACCATCAGATACATCTCTAAACTTTGGAAACATTCAACTTCAAAATCTGCAATGCATCTTTTTCGCATGTTAATTGGTATTTGTCATCAGTTGTATATATTGTCAAGTGCTTCATATAAACATTCTAGTTTCATAATATGATGTTTTTAGTTATTTTTATGATATGATTTAAGAATAATTTAAGGTCAAAATGATCATCGAAAAAGTCAACAAAATCAAGTGTTACATTTATTATTGGACGGAGAAAGTATGTGTTTTTTTTATAAGAACATATCATGGTTATATTTTAAAATTAAGTATAATATGTCATACAACTTTATGTTAAAAAACAAAAATTTAAGAAGAGAATAAATAAAAAAGAAAAAAATTACGTCAATAAGATTCTAACCCAACACCTTCAACTAAAATAATGATACAAATAATAGAGAAAAATCACGCCAACAAAATTCAAACCAAACACCTTCAATAAAAATAATGGAGAAAAATCACGCGAACAGGATTCGAACCCTACATCTTTTAATTAACTAATGACATATGTACACACCAGATTAAAATTGAATAAGCAAGATCAACGGATTAAAATTGATTGGTAAGTCAATCAATTGATTGAATTAACAAACTTATTATATTACTTTAATAATGATGAATTTTCCGTTGCATTCTGTGACTGGTTGTGCAAGTTGTTTATGAATATATCGACTTGATATCTGATTTTTTCACTCATTGTCAATATTTAATAAAATGTATTCCTTTTTCAAGTAAACTATATAATACTTAGTATATTCTTTCAATTATTAATTTTTTGGACGTTTCACTTGACAAGACCATTTTTGGTTTTCCAATGATTTTACAATGCAAATTATTGGATTAGTTGATTAGAAGACAGGTACTTTTTGTTGCTACAGCCACACGTTGAGGTCCCTTATAACACTAAACTTCCATTGCGCTTATTTTCTCAGTGTCGCTATCGATCTTTACTTCCTTTGCCATCAATTTTGGTTATAACATTTTTATACATCATTTTGTTGCGACACCATTTCATCTTCGTCACTTGTATTAAGTTCTAGCTTAGATACGTAGTGATTATATTATAACGGGGTAGATACCGTAGATAACAATATAACATCATGCATTGATGCAAATGAAAAGTGTGGGAGCCATAAAGCTAAATAAGGAAATATACAAGTGATAGTAAATTGCATGGTTGGTCCTCCAAGTATTAGTATCTATCTATCTATTAATATATGAAAGTTAGGTTTTGTTTTGATCAAAGAACACACTTACAAGTGTGTTCACACTATGTGGCATTTTAGCCAAAAAAATCAAAAGAATTGACCCAAGAGTTAGTTGGAAGAAGTGGAAGGAACGACATAACATTCAACTCGTGAAGAACGGGTCCACCAAGCCTCGGACAGGATAAATCGGAGTATGGAACATTAGTGCATGGTGGGAGGTTTTTATATATAGACAATTTAAAATAATTCAACTTACTCACTCCACATTCCATGATAATATAAAATACTAATTATTTTGTCATGGGAGTTATACGATTTAGGATTAGTTTAAGTTTTAATTATTTTCCTTATATTATTCATCTTCAATTATTCAATTATGATTTCTCCACCCATTTCTAAATGGAATCTGACAGACTAATACTTAGGGTCGGTTCGGTTATAAAGAAATTTTCTCTATGTTATCTACGAGTTCCACGAACTTGTAAGTCCACCATGTATCTTGCCTTTTTTCAATTTTCTCTATGTTATCTTTTAGACTGAAATATGAAAAAAGAAAAAGAAAAATAAAAAACAAAAAACAAAAAAGACAAGAAAAGAAAAAAAAAAAAAAAAAGGGATGAAATACATACCGGATGTTTGGAGCTCCTTTGTAAAACTATTTTAAGAATTTCTCTTTGAAGGAAGAATAGTAAAGTCCGTTAAGGAGGTTGATAAAAATTATGTTTGGAGTAATTTTGAGATTAAATAGATGTGTAGGGTAGAGTAATAATGAGGTGTAATAAGGAATGTTTTTTTGTTTTGTACCAGGTGCGGAATTTGAGGAAAATATGTGGTGGAGGTTTTTATTGATGGATGAAAAATAAAAGAAAACAAATTTAAAAAAAAAATTAAAAAAAATAAAAGTTGACTTTGACTCATAAGAAGGAAGAAAGGAAAATGAAAATATCCCAAAAGAGTTTAAGATGAGTAGTGCGAGTTGGAGCAAATGGAGCTCCAAATGTAATTCTCTTTTAAGGAAGACCAAAAGAGTTTCCCAAGGAGCTCCAAACATATCGATAACATTTGACTTTTTGGCCTCTTAAATATTGTTTACAAGCCAAAGTGTATCTTTTAGACTGAACTATAAGTTTTCAAAGATTAGGGACCCAAATGAATGCAAGCATCAAGTAAAGGTCGTATATGTAACTCTACCTGATAATTATTTTTGTTTGGGCTAAGAATGTACATCTTAATCTTAAATCATATGTTAATCACTAATCAGAGTCACAGTGCTAAACCCCACACACTTATCTTTACAGAAGATATTGTCTCCTTATCATTGATTCATTGTACTCGTGCTTTATAATATTTGCAAAACTCATGGTACACAAAATTGACATTTTCTAAGCAATTGGAATCCCTCACAAAATTAGTGGATTCCTACACCACAGAAATAAAAATAAATAAAAAAAAGGCAGGAATTCTTAGATAGTAGTCGTATTTATCATGTCTCTAATTAGGAATGTTATAAAAAAAAGGAAAATTAAAATAAAAAATGAAAATTATTCACTGGCAACAGTGCCAATTTAAACTAATCTACATTATATCACTATTTTTTTAAACGGTAAATATTACAACTACTCCTACGCTATTGCTAACTAATTTTTCCAACTTTCATGATTCTTCTTTGTTAATGAAGTACTGCTATTTTAAAACTAAAAATTAATATTTTCAGTCTGGTAATAAGTTCATTTTTTAATGAGTAAGTATATAGAGAGTCTAGTCTTTCCTATATAGTAGGAAATGTTGGTTTTCATCTAATAAATAAAAATTTCGGTCAGACCAACAAAAACCGATCAACTAGTCAAACTCATTACAATCATTTTTCTCTCTCTACAATCATCTATTTTTCTCTCTAAAAACTCTCCTCCTCTTTCTTCCACCACCACCACCACACCTCTACCACCACACACCCGCCAACACCACCACCACACACCCGCCATCACCACCACCATCACCACACAACTGCCACCACCACACAGCCCCGCCGCCACCACCACCACCACTATCACCACACAACCGCCACCACCACACCTCCACCACCACCACCTCCGCCTCTCCATGCCACCACCGCCTAAGTGAGATCTACTTTCTCTCTCTTTAGATCTACTTTCTCTCTCATCTGTCGTTTTATAGTGTGGTTTTAAGACTGGTTCGTGTAGTTTTAAGACCGAATGATATGGTTTTAAGAATCTTTCGGAATAGTGATATTTTCGAGCAATTCAGCTCAGTGTTTAGATTCGATTTTTCACCTATTTGTTTACTTGTAGATGTAATCGGAATAGTTCTGAAAATCAATATTTTCGAGCAATGTATTTTGATTACATGTTCGTTGATGAGAAAGAGGAGGAATCTGAATATTGGATATTTTCGAGCAATGTATTCTGATGGATCCACTGTTGTGGTTTTAATAGATTTTGGTGTGATTTTAAGACTCGTTGGTGACTCTTCAAATCTACTTTCTCTCCCATCTCTTGTTTTCTAGTGTGGTTTTAAGACTCGTTGGTGTGATATTAAGACCAAATGATATGGTTTTAAGACTTTTCTGAATTGATATTTTCGAGCAATGATCAACTCATAGTGTTTAGATTCGAGTTTTCACCTATTTGTTTACTTGTAAATGTAATTGGAGTAGTTCTGAACATCAATATATTCGAGCAATGTATTTTGATTACGTGTTCGTTGATGAGAAAGAGGAGGAATCTGAACATTGGATACTTTCAAGCAATGTATTATGATGGATCCACTATTGTGGTTTTAAAAAATTATGGTGTGGTTTTAATATCTGTTGTTGTGGTTTTAAGATGTATATAATACTACTGTTGGGTTTGTCCATTGTATGGTTATAAGGGGACATGGTGTGGTTATAAGTATCTTTGTTGTAGGTTTAATGGGCGTTGTTATGATTTTAAGCAGGTGATGATGATGTCAATCGAGTTTGATGAAGAAAAGGCAAGAAGCAAAAGTTCTCCAACAAGTTTATTCAAAAAAATCAAAGAATGTTTCAACATATATATATATATATATATATATATATATATATATTGTAATGACTAAGTTGTTTATATTAGCTTATTGTAAACTTATTCATGATATTTTAATGGCAATTCTCAGATTTTTTTACTTGTTTAATCTTATTGTTTTATATTTGTGAATAATTTTAGATTGTCGCTTAAAACTATAATAAACCATCTTAAAACCACACTGTAGTTTCTTAAAACCACACCAAATGAAGTTATAATCATAACGAAAACTTTCAATGCTAGCAACTTAAAACCAAACAATAACATCTTAAACCATATCGCGAATAGTCTGACCGGTCGGGCAGCCAAATTAAGCTAAAAACCAGACCTTTCCATTAATTTAGGAAAGGCTGGTCTCTCCCTAAACTTTGAATTTTTTAATATAGTTATTATAGAGCAACAAAAGTTTATTACACTCATATTAGTCCTATTTTAAGTTGCTAAAATGCTAACCACTCATATAGTCTCTAACAAGTTGTTTTAACATGATGAGTTTAGCCCACTTCCACCTCTAGACACATATCACATATACTAATTAAAGTAACGTAATGTAGTTTCTTTTTATAGTAACTATTGATATAGTGATTGGTGGGCCATAATGTGATATGATATCTAACCTACAATGGAAATGGAATGAATTATGAGATTGATGATACATCATGTTATTATCATGTTTAACAAAAAAATAATAATAAATAATAAAAAAATTAATAAAGTTAAGAAGATTACTTGTTGCCTCAAGGGGAAAGTAGTACCGTCAAGATTCTCAATCAATCTTGATTGACAATTCAACTTTTTTGCCCTTTCCATCTTTCTTTTATTGCATTCAAAATTTCTAATAAAATTCATTTTCTTCCAAATTGGCCTTTGTGTGGTGGGAAGAAAGGCAACAACTAAATTTAATTGGTAATTAAAATTGGGATTACTATAGTTTGGTCGATGTAATATTGATTGTAACCCAAGTGATGATACACGTAGCACACTAAACCTCTATTATTTTCATCTGAAAATTGATAAAAATAAATTCAGTTCATATCAGTTCAGTTCAGTTAAGATCAGTTCATATGCATTCAGTTTAGTTCAATTCAACTCAAATTTGACTAATAGTATTATTAAGTTCAGTTTAGTTTTGTTCAGATCAGTTCAGACTTTTTCAGACGAAGAGAACAGAGCCTAAGTATAACCAAAAGATGGTAATTGTAATTGGTGATTTGTGTTACTCTATATAATAAAGATCTATAAAATTATACATTTATCATTATACACTATATATTTTTTTTTCAATTTAATACTTTTAAATGCATATCGGATGTATAATATATGAATTCTAACTGAACCAAAAGTCTTGATTATTGCTTTCTACACATAATAAAAATCTTGAAAGAAACATCTAGCAAGATTAATAATGACTCCCTAAACGTGCTACATGCATGGTGTCTAACATGAATCTTGATCGACAATATTTCAACCTTTTCTTTTCTCTCGAGCATATTATTAGGTACAATTTCTTCCCAATTTGTTAGGATCTCAGATTTTAGAAATAGAAAGAGATGTAGAAAGTGTAATAAAGAACAACTCTAGCACGGTCACGTACTAGATAAGTAAACTACTAAAGAGTAATCTACCTACGAAAGCAACAACTAAAGAGTTAATTACCTCGAAATACGTTAACGAGCGAGAAAGCTAAGAAGCTCCAGAGTTATGACTCTAATTCAATGTTCAACTATGAAAAACAATGAAAGAAGTACAACGCTTAAATAGTAAAGATACGACTTGTTGGCCAAGTTCCTACCATCTAGAGAAAAAGTAGAAACATGTAAGATTCTGGTAAATCTGTCCTAGAATCATTTTCCTAACCTATTCTTGACCAATAAGTTAACTGACTCTAACTAGGTAATTAACTAATAAAAGGAAAACTAATTAATAACTCTCCCTAACTGTCCCCCGCGTACCCTAGCCGGTCGCCGCCTTGGCCGAGCCTGCCGTGGGCCTTGAGCCGTGGCCGCATGGGCCCTAGCCCGCGAGATCCTATCATCCGTCCGCCCTTGAAACGAACCTTGTCCTCAAGGTTCATGCTTCGTTCTGCCCTTGCGTCTTGCACCACAACCATCGGACCCCTTGCTTTGTCAACCATCTCCATCACGCCTCCCCCATGAGTTTGAATGAGCTCCACAACCTCTGGTATCACTACCGCTTCCCGACCAACCTTGAGCTTCATATGCGGTTCAAAGACACTTTCCAAGTACAAGAACTCGGAAGTAACCGGTCCGGGCACCACAACCGCAGGAGACCCTGAAGCTACTTCTCCTATAATTGGCATTTTATGTGTTTCCTTCAGTTTAGCACTGCAGAGTTCTTTTTCTTCCCTCTCACCTTGTTTAGTGAGACAACTCCCACCATACCCCAAAGCTCGAATGCGACAGAGGCATTTTTCACAAACCAAAGACATGGCCCGCTTGCGAAAGTGAAAGATTACTGGTCCCACTGAACGAAGCCAAGACATCCCTAGTGTGATGTCCTCCTGTTCTTCCCTCATAGCATGCACGGTAAGCTCAAAGTTGACATGCTGGATTATCAAGTTGACCCCTTCATACATTGGCCCCACCTTTTTTGTGTCACCTTCGGCAGTCCTCACTCGTAGTCCCACCGTATCCTGTCCAATTGGCCACCCCAGCTTTTCCACGATATCAGATGACACAAAATTCAAACTCGCACCAAAATCGATGAGAACTGAAACCTGTGTGTGTGTCCCCCAATCATTCCCATAAAAGTCAAGGGTTCCGCCGCCAACATCTCCCACTTCCTAGGTGACGGTTTTGCCCTCGGACCCTCCTCACAGTGCCTTCCACACCCCACAACCAAACTAGCCTTCGACGATCGCTTTTCCTTTAGTGCCCTTTCGTCAAATCCCAAGCATGGCATGTTGCAAAGATCATCGCCAACCTGGATGCTTTTGACATTTCCATCCATAACGACTGAGTTATGCCCTGCTAACCATGGTACTCCCAGCACTACGTGCTCTTTAGTTTGGAAGTTGGATAACTCGTATAGATTCACATGATACTGTCGACCGTGGATCATGATTCTGACAGCATTGAACCTCCAATGACTTACAAGTGTTTGTCCACTAGCAGTGATTACCGTCACGTTAACTGGTTGCCCAGCGCATGGCCACCCATACCTGCGAACATAGGCGACTGTGATGAAATTGCATGAAGCACCACTGTCAACCGACACACACACAGGCTGCCGACGAAACCCTAGATGCGCCGGTACCTACTCCCATGTAGCAAATGGTAGCTTTGCCTCTACCCCTAATGGACGAGCCTTTTTTCCCTTTTGTGGTTCTATACACAACATAGTCCACAAAAGTCTTTGACTTCCTTAGGCGCATCATCTCGCGGATCTCTTGAAGTTGTTCCTCGGGTTCCTCTTCCGATGACCCCTCCTTACTCACCTCAAGCACCTGATCAGCTGTTACAGCACTTGTTTCAGTATCAATTCCCCAACCTTCATATATCTCGGCGCCCTCCCTAGGCTTCTCGACTTTCCACTGTCCGTCTTCTCAGTTCAACCGTATCATGTTATCCTCCTTAAAGGGTTCTTCCAGATCCCACTTAGGTTGCGGTAGCAATTCAACCTCCTTTAGCTTGTCCATGACATTAAAGAGACTATCAACATCAACCCTACATGTTGGGCATAGGTGCGACCAATCCATGCCTCGAGGCCATTCCGCATTGACGTCGCTCGCATGACACCTTGGTCCAAAGCAAACCTTCTCCTCAGATTTTCCCAAGTCCTTTTTGCTCAAACTCCAACTACCGTCAGGTGCCTCAACCACCACTGTTGTTACCTCGTAATTAAGGATCAACATTATATGTCACTTGGCCTCCCAGATTGTTGTTGCCTCTAGTCGGAGTTGTCATGCCTTCAAAGCTGGCGTATCCCTGATACGGACTTGAGATATCATCAAACCTGTTGTAGCCGTGGTGCGGACCAGCAGAGCGGTTGGAACTGGTGCTATGACCAACCCCACCACTTTGGTAGAGAGCCTCATAATGAGCACAGATTGCGTTGATACCTTTTTCTATCGCATCTTCTTCTTCAAGTCCACATGCATCGAACCACTGGTCAAACCCTAGCTCTTGACCCTTTCGGTTGTTTCCCGGTTCGATCGGGTTCATGGCCGGCCCCGGCATGCTGACCGGTCGCGGGACTGCGCGCGTGCTGCTGCTGCTTCGGACGGGGCTTCCCCTTCCCCAAGCTTGCTTCAATTCCTCCATGAACTCATCTTGAGCATCCCGAGTCCAAACATCGTTGATTCCTTCGTCACCCCAACGAACATGACCGAATCGGTCATTCGCCGGAGCGCGGCCGCGCCCTACCCCCTGTCGGATCGACGGTTCCTGTTAGGGTTCATTGTGGTCTCGGTTTTCATTGAGATTGGTGGATTTTAGTGCGGAAACGTGGGTTTTTGGGATTTTCAAACCTGGCTCTAGATGCCACCTGTTAGGATCTCGGATTCCAAGAATAGAAAGAGATGGAGAAAGTGCAATAAAGAACAACTCTAGCACGATCACGTACTAGACAAGTAAACTAGTAAAGAGTAATCTACCTACGAAAGCAACAACTAAAGGGTTAATTACCTCGAAATACGCTAACTAGCGAGAAAGCTAAGGAGTTCCAGAGTTATGACTCTAATTCAATGTTTAACTATGAAAAATAATGAAAGAAATACAATGTTTAAATAGTAAAGATACGACTTGTTGGCCAAGTTCCTACCATCTAGAGATAAAGTAGTAACAGGTAAGATTCTGGTAAATCTGTTCTAGAATCCTTTTCCTAACCTATTCTTGACCAATAAGTTAACTGACTCTAACTAGATAATTAAACAATAAAAGGAAAACTAATTAATAATTCTCCCTAACCGTCCCTCGCTTACCCTAGCCGGCCGCCGCCTTGACCGAGCCTGCCGTGGGCCTTGAACCGTGGCCGCATGGGCCCGCGAGATCCTATCACAATTGCTCTCATTGTGAGGAGAATTAATGAATATGATAGGTCATATATAAGGTTCTCACTCCCTAGATATTTTCATGTGAAGACTAAAATGAGCTCTCAAGGCATACTACTATGTACATACAGTAGTTCAATTAACGACCGAGAGTCCATTCTTGGGCTCTATTATATTGGATGGATGTTGAATTCACCGGTGGTTTACATGGCACATCTCTCTCTACATACACTGGTAGATGGTTGAGAAAAATTAGACTATAATTACTCGTTGAATGGTCGTCTCGAACATTCATACATGATTATCATTGGGATACTGTTGAATCGTGTGTCCTGTAGGTAGAGTTTATTTCATATTAGGTTTTAGTGTATTGGCGTATTGCACCTACAAAACACACACGTGTGTTTCATTCGTACACTTTCACCTGACATATCATAAATTGATCGATCGATAAGCCTATGTATTTTCTTATCGATTGCATTTCCATACTTCATGATCTAATCCCCTGAGATATGATTTTATTTACTTATTCTAACTTTATTTTTGAGCTGGAATTTTGGAGATTTCTTATTCTGTATCAAATTTCAAATCTTGAATTATGTTTCAAAGTAAAACGATTCATTACTTGGCGGTAAGATAATAATTTAGGAACAACGACACTCAAATTCTAAGATACAATGATCACTAACCAACAACACATCACCTCAACTTTAAAAGTGAAAACTAAAACTATTCTTTACTTTGAAATCATGCAAAATCCATGACCAATGAACCTAAGATTTCCAAAAAGATATGGGCAAGAAACATAAATTCAATTTTAATGTTGGGTACCCCCCCCCCCCCCCCAATTTGTTTAACCTTGTTGGATGCCTTTTTTGGGAAGACACTAGTAGTACTAGTGTTGTTAGTGGACTTGTCTTTTCTATATATATTAGTACTTGTCACTGACAAGACTCCTTGCCTGTCTCCATTAAGGTTTTCTTCACATTTCTCTCTCACTCTTCTTTTGGAACTATTTCAGATACAAGATTACACTTTTGCCCCTCTTCTTGCAAATTGACATCACCCATGACCATGATGTGTCCTCTTTTTGTTCCCAAGAATCTTTTTCTCTCATAAGTCATAATGATTTAGTTGACACTTATTTACGTATTTAAAAAAATTAAAAAATCAATATCATACGTTGTTGGTTGCTAAGAGTGAAAGGGACTTGGCACAAGTTGTTTGTTGTATAGAATTAAAGAGGAAAGTTTTGATAAATTTAAGATAAGAGGTTGGGAGATTGATTTCTTTAGTTACCATAATAATAAGTCATAATAAGTCAGATGATTTGATCCCAGGGATCAGCTATAGGTTGATTAAATAGATGAGTATACAAGTCTATGATTTATGGTTATATCATCCAACATCTTCGATTAGTTTCTATCGTATCTGTTAGGTTTAATTCAATTTATTCAATTCAATGTGATTTAAACGGTAGCATTTGCGAATGAGAATACGTATCACCACGTTACAAGAAAAAAGTTACAGATAGATTTATTTAATTAGAATTACTATTACTATATGGTTGTCACTTTACGTTGAGATGCGAAGATAGGAACTTGAATACGAAAAAGATTTGTTTAGAATATTTTAATAGCCACTTCTTAGGTTTATAGTCGATACACGTCGACTAATGTATGACAATTATTTTTTATTATATATAACATGTGAAGCATGATGCATTCATCATTAATTATCATTAAGATTGCTTCAAATGACTTTAGTTTGGACAAACTTTGGTTTATCCTAAACTTTGCTCTCCGGTTTTTTAGGAGGCTGTGTTGTGTGTAGTTTTTTGTTACCGCACATAGAATGATAGACTTTGGAGCATGATTTGGTAGTAAATGAAAATGTTTTTCAAAAATTCTTACACATATTTTTGATTGGTTTGCTGAAAATGTATATGAGAAATGTGCGAAAGCAATCAGATCGATATTTCCTTGTTGGTAACCGGAAATGTACCCCCTCCCATTATAATTATGTGTCGTTCTAGCCAATGCGTTCTAGCACTTGCACACATATTAAAAAATTGGTTATTCTCCCTATTAATAGGTCTAGAAAGACACCATCACACCTATTTTTAGTTAATCAATGTTCAAATACAATCACATATTCAACCCACTAATTTGTGAACACCTAATAATGTTCCACTCCATAAGTTTCTTGAGTTGTGTGAAGATGGATTTGTTAGAAATTTGCTACACTTCCCTTGTGCGGCTAGTAGAAGTATATTAGCACTAGTTATTGGGTTTCTTTGTGTTATTAGCATGTTGTTATTTTTCCCGTTTTGGTTGTTGTAAAAGATTGGTTGGTGTATCACGAGTATTTCTTATGCTCGGGTTCATTGTATAAATAAATTTTTTAGCCGTTTAAAAAAAAAAAAATTCTAAAATTGTGGTAGATGCTATATTAAAGCTTTGATCTGTTTCCCTTCTTAGTAGATGTTGCGATAATGATAGTAATGATAATATTAATAACGATTATTATTATTAGATTATAATTAGCTTAATTAGTTATTATTAATAATATCTTCAAATAATGTTCTTGTTGACATCTTTCCATGTTGCTCATTGTCATTGGCTTCAATTGTACTGATATGTTTTTTTAGATTCTTTACATTTATTTGTTGACTTTTTTAGCCTCGTTTGACCTTTTATAAATCTTAAATTAAACCGTAAAAATAAAATGGGACGAAACGACTCCTTTTAAAAAAAACACAAAGGGGGATTATCGACAACATCAATTTCTGAAAATTAAAGAATTGCATAATCAAACAAGGAAATGAAAATCTGGTCCAATGAACATTTCCTAGTGCATTTTAGCAAACCAATCATGAAAAAGTCTCACATTTCCTACTACATTTCCTACTTATGGGTTTGGATCACATTTCCTAGGAAATACTAGTTTTCATTTTCCTACTCCAAACCAAACAACCTCTTAGAGAATGCAAAAAATGTTAAAAGTGACATGTCTATCTTCATGATAGATGTTACTAAGAAACTGATCATACATTCTACTACCACGTGTTATGTTAAATGATAAAGTCGAATAGTTGAGGTTAATACTGTTACTTCCTACTAGTAACACGGTATAATGTATTATATAGTATTTAAAGGATAGAAAACGAGTATTAATTTAACTACCAAGAAAATATAAGGATAGTAGAAAATCTCAAGGCAAGGGTCGATGTCCTCCCTAGCCAGCCATGTCGAGCTTGCGGTTGGCCCATCCATGCGAGCTTTCTTCATACCAATCACAGGCCCACGGGTTAGAGTGTGTGGCGATTATTTTCAGTTTAGTTCGTCTAAAGACTCTAAAACGTTAGTAAACTGAATAATGAATGATTTTGTAAGATAAAATAATGTATACTTGTGGTTCTCGTACCAGATTGTTTATAGACTTTTGAAAATTACGTTAATTGGCATAAGAATTCATTGGCCACGAGTTAAGGTTTTAACGTGACGCCCATTTGAATTGAATGGGCAAGAAACCTGACAAATCACGAAATATATACTATACAGTTGTTCATACAACTAAATCTTGGGATTTTATCATCCCTAACAGTTTGATAGAGAAAATACATGGACAGACACTGTCCACGATTAAAATCGGTTCTTGAAACATGAGTCATTATTATCATAGATCGACTCGACTAGTCTCTTCTCCTTTTTGTAGTGTACGTTAAAAAAGAGAGACAGCGGGGCCAAAATTCTCACACACTTACCAATCCTCCACGTGCTTTTTATATTTATCTAACTTAGTATTATTCCCTTGAATTAAAATCTCATCTAAACCTAACCAAGTGGTAAATATTGGGAATCCAAACCTTTGCTTATTTGGGAAAATTCCTCGTACTTTGTATACAATGTATCGTCTTGCATGATACATGCATTGAATTTAAAATGCTGGAAATTCTCATTTATAATTTATAATAGTAGTATTTTATTTGTGTTTTGAAATCTCATAGAATTGAATTGGATTGATGAGGTATGGATATATAAGGTGATGTTGTATAACATTAGTGTAGGAGTAGTTGTAATATTTGTCGTTTTAAAAAAAAAAAAGATGTTTTCTTTACTACGCGCAAGAGAAAGTTGCATATTAAACTATGTTATGAGAGTTAAATTTGACATCGAATGCAAAGGCATAGAGTTGCATTGCAAGAAACATCCGTCAAGCAGGGAAGAAAGTCACCTTATCTGATGATGTTTGGGACTGGATTTTGAGACCGGATTTTTTTTATTTTGTAGTGTAAATTTACACTTCAAAATCACTTGAAAATAAAAAAAATTCACCTTCAAAATCTAATTCCAAAATAAAAAATTCAACTCCAAAATGCAGAGGTGACGAGGGGAAAGTGATTACTTAACTGATAACTGATAGAAATTAGTTTAAGGATACCATATTGATCTTCATTAAAAATTAAACTTACTAACAGGAAGGTTCAATTGCAACAGAATTATGTGTTGTAATTTGTTTTTGTTCTTAGGCGTGCACCATTTATTCACCTCTCATTTTTCTTTGTACGTATCTTTCCTTCTTATTAATATTTAATCAAAGCAACACCCACAACTAATCTTTTCCACCTATAGTAGTTTACTGTTATAGACTTATACTCATCTGTTTTTTTAGATTGGAAATCCTTTTAGATTCTATACGTATTTCATTTTTGTTCGTTTCTTTGAATTCTATACGTTCCTATTTTTTGCAAATGTTTATCTCACAACTTTATTGTGGGTCCTGCAACTAAACAAACACGTTACACTCATTATATAAATCTCCTAAAATTCCGATTCAAAAGCAAACGTATAGAATTAAAAAAAACGGATGAGTAGTATGTTTAGAGACTCCAAGTACTTGAGGAACACCAATGACACATCTCTAATGGAGTAGTAGTTATCATGCCCCCATTAAATATTGGCTTGATTAATAAATTTTTTTTAGCCATTTTAAGAAAAAAAATGGTCAGATTTTAAGTGCGTAAAACAATAATAATTATTCATGCAATATAATTATCTTTTAATTTGTACTAATTAAAACCCATGAAATGAATTAATACTACTTTAACATGCATGCAAAATTTTGCTCATCCCATCTACCTACTGTGAAAATATTGATGAAAATATGCAAGTATATTTGATGGGGCATGATTTGATTTGGATTGAAAATGTAGGGCCTTCTTATGACAAAATTATTTCATCCTTTCTCATGTTTGTACAACATTACTATTTAAATTATTGGGCGCATTGGGTTAGCTAGAAGACAAAATAACATCTTCATAGGAGTAGGAATTGGTTGCATTATAAGAGATGGTGAAGGAAAACCGGTAAGAGCACTTTCATCTTTTATAAGGAGAGCATCTAATAATACAACATGATTGTTAGCAATCAAAACGGGGCTAATGATGTGTGAGGAACTAAATCTGGATAATATTTCTATTCACTCCGATTCACGTTATGCTATTGATCGTTTGAACAGGCGAAGGGAAATGGCGTGGCCGCACATGACACTTGTTCGAGACATTGAGCAGCTCAGACGCAACAAAAGGGTGGAAGTCAATTTTCTCTTTCGGGAAGGAAACGGAGTAGCAGACACTGTGGCAGAAAATGGAACCAAAAAAGACAGAACATGCATGCAGCTAGCACATTTTCATAATCTTAGTGTTAGTCTTTCGGCTTATAATAATCAAGAGTTTATCAACTCTTTGCAACCTACTATCTATCACCAGGACAACTGCCCATCGTGGCTTTCGGATTTGCTTAAATTAGATCTAGAAACTACGTACTATAGATCCATCCGGGATGGATCACTGAATGTAAATTATTAACTTCGTAATAAAAGTCTCTCGGGACTTTTTATTCTCAGGTCGGCTCCGTACCGACCTAAACTCAGGTCTTCATTCAATAGTTGCCATGTAGCGCTTAATTTAATCTCATCCATTCATTTTGGTTCAAAGTCATTTTTGGTACGATGGATTATAATTAATTTTCTTTAACATTAAAAATCACCACAAAAATACAAATTAACTATAATGCCCTTAATTTCAATTTATATGATTACATATACACGTAAACCTTATTAATTAATCTTAATCACAAACCAAAGTTAATCGATCATAATTAATTTATCCATTTTAATGATACATAAACTTTCGAACACTTCTAAGTAATATACTTCGTAGCTAAAAAAATAAGTCTCTGTTATTGTCCTCTACAAATGTTGATAGCTAGTGCAATTAGATTATGGAAAACGAATATCCATTGAATTGTTGTTGAAATTAATTTGATATATATTGATTAATTTTAATTTTAGTTAAAGTAAATTTTTATTTTTAATTTAATACTTATAAAATAGTAAGAACTTATTTAAATTATTTAAATGAATTTTTTGAAAGTAGGGGTATAACTGCACATTTATATGTTTTTATCAAAATTTAATAATTAGAATGAAATATATAATAAAGACCTACGTTTAGGTCGGTACAAAGTCGACCAGAAAATAGAAAGCCCCAAGTCTCTTTCCTTAAAAAAAAAAAAAAAAACAAACTATTTTCATGTTTTTGTATTGAACACGAGAGGAAAAATAGAAAATGCATAAATGTAGCTAATAGCCTAATACTATTCCTTATTCATTCATAAGTGTCCACGATGACTTTTGTTTATTATCATTAGGGCTAACACACTATGTTGAAGCTACTCATGAAATGTTGAGTGTGGAACAAAAACCATAAAATGAGAAAAATACAAAAAGAAAATAACACAAAATAGTAAATAAGAGAGAGCGAAAGAAGAAACATCTTTTGCAAACATAGAATAATAATAAAAACAACAACAACAATACTAAAGAGGAAGCATATAAACTGCAAATAAACAGGAAAAAAAATTCAAGTAAAAATAATAATATTTAGATTGTGATGACGGAGACGAATACATACCAAAATGTAAGATTTTGACAACTAAAATGCATTTTAGACACGTGACATATAAATTAAAACAATAAAAACTTACAAAGAAAATAATTGTATGTTCGTTTGAGTGAAGACCATGTGACTAAAATCACATATTTTTACGTGGCCAACTACCAATTTTTTAACCAAAATAACTGTTGATGTATCTCGTAATTTGACATATGGACATAAAGCTTCTTGCACTATTCTCTTGAGAGTTATGAATCTTTTCTACTCCCTCAATGTCAAGGTGTACATTACATTGCACATTTAGTTTGTTAATAGAGACATTTGCACTTGCAATACTCTAACACATTCGAATGGACCCACACTTAAATTGTATTCTATATGGTTGGGAGTTGCGTTTCAACCAGCATATAAAATACCCATTACATAAAAAACCCTAAAGTTTTGATGAATAGGGTAAGCTACTTTTAGGTATTTTAGGGTGGGCATTTGTACCAAAAGAAAGATTTCTTAGGTAGGGGACCATAAAGTTATTTAAGGAAAGATCAAAGTACTAAGTACTCTACTAGTGGAAATTTCTAGTGTGGTCCTCCATTTTTGGACTTCCATTTGTGGTTTTGTTTATATTACATTTTTGTCCAGTCCAATGATTCAACTGCGATTTCTCCGTCCAGATTTGGCTGTTTCTAACCAACCAAGTGCCGCCACGTGGAAACTTTCTTCTTTTGGATAATCTGTCTTTGGAAATTACTCTTCTTTATTTTGGTCTACTTTAATTTACCTATACATAGAAGAACTATTCAAGAATTATTACTCCTATTGCATTCAGCCATTTACACATTCGACTCGGTTGTCCAAAACTGTAGTTGTAAAATTCTGTAATTGTTTTCCATTCCCATTTGATTTCTAATACATTTGCTTTTAGTCTTTAGGAAAATTGGATAAATTTGGATGATAATTCAATTTTCTTTAAATTTTATTTCATGAATAGTTCTTTATTTTATCACAGAAGTATATTACAAGGAGCTTGCTCTTGAAAATGTGAGACTAACCGAGCCGACTTTGAATACATCTGACTGAACACAAGCCAAAAGTCCAGTAGAAGCTAAGTCCCAAACTCGAGTACACACCTTACGTAGGTGAGACCACTCGCAATATGGTGGAACCACTTCATGCCTAAACAAACTACTAGCTAATTTGGAGAGGAAATCCGCCATGGTATTTCCTTCTCGATAGATACTTTTTATGCTGATATCTTCAAAATTGTGTGCCTAACTTCTTGATGTCTAGGATCAGTCCCTTTGCCTGCCTAAGGATGATAATTCGATTGAATATTTGTATATTTCTTACACACTATTTATTGTCACTCGCTCATAGGCAATTTTATTAATCTCTTAAATGCTAGCCATTGGTTTGAGTTAGACACGTAGTTAGATTGAGGCGCATCGAGTAAAAAACATTAGGTTTTTTAGAACGTTGCCCGTCTCAATGAGTTGCATATGTTTGATTTACATGATTTTTAATGAGTGCGTTATATTATATGTTTGAGTGATGACACTCATAATAAAGTAGTAAAAAACGCATCAAATAATTAAATGATAGAAACAAATATGGAAACATAAGGGAATATGATTTTTTAAAAGAGATAATCACGTACTCAATGCGGCGCCCTTTCTCAACTTAAAGTATGTATATGCGTGGAATTGGATACATGCTAAAATTTCACTTTCACACTAACTTGTTGAAAACAAATAACTAATGAATATGAGTGAAATACACCAAGTACTTACTGGTTTGATATTATAAGAAATTACAGTGCAAAAGAAGTGCATTACGAAGGAGGCAGCTAGCCATGATCCATCACTTTCTTTAAAAATGTATAAAGAGATTCATCAAATTGCCATAAAGTGTGTGCTACTGACTCCTCAAATCAAAAGAGTCACCAGAACCTGATGCATGTTAAATGTTAATTAATTGGTTCAGTTCAGCTGCATATAATATAATGTTACTTTAAATAAGATCTAATGACATAATGTTACGATCAAACTACTATACTATTTAAGAATTCACAATTTTATCTTCTTTCTTTTCATAACTTTACCTTGATCAGTTTCATCAATTTGAGCAAGATCCTAAGCACAACTGTGTAACCCTTTTTTCAGAGTTTAGGATCTATATATTCTTTCATAGGTTTGATGGTTAAAACTACATTGGTTCTAAACTGAAATCTCAATAGTAAAGGTAAAAGTGTAAGGCGTACGTTTTTCATGAAGACTACTTGTTAGTGGAATGTGTTACTACTATCGTTGTCATTAATAGGCATAATTGTTTTTTGGTACTCAAAATATTTCACTATTTCTCAACTCGAGTAACAATCACCAAAACTATGTTTACAATTGTTTTTTCCGTTTGTAATTTTAATGTATAGTACTATATACGCGAATACTAGTACTAGCAGTATATTTATGAATAAGGTTTGAAGTTTGAACTGCCAAGATAATCACTACACACATACAAATAAGTTAAACATTTTTGTTTTCCCATTACAGCAACACCTGTGAATCTAGTGACAACTACTAAACTCACTGTTGGAGGGTAGCAGTAGCATTAGGCCATTAGTTAATTAATCACAAGCTTGAAAAATAGAATTTTTCTCAACCTAACTAGCTAGCAATATTCATGGCTTTTATTGGTCTGTGTACTGTGTACATATTTGTATACAGTAGTTATATAGATTAATATAGCATGATGCCATGATCTTTAGATAGACTGTAATTTATACTAATGGCATTATTTTGTTCCTTGTATTTACTCACTACTGTACTTTATTGCTTAAAATTTAATTTTGGGATCTTGAATAATCACTCCTATTTCTAAAAAGTGCAAAAGGGTTTACTGTCCAAATTAAATTCATACTCATGTACTATGCAATTGGTAGATTTAGTAACAAATAGTTTAGAGTACTGTTTTTATTGAATGATGGAGAGTCATGAGATGTAGCAACTTGCAAGTACTAATTTATCAACAGTTTAGTATCAAGATCAACCATCATTTCATGACCTAGACCTTCATACAACATAAGTGACAAGGTTTTATTTTGATCTCATATTTAAATTACTATTAGTAAACACATAGCTATAATTGATCTGTTTGGTTACATGCAATTTAATTCAGACTAAATCTGATTCACATGTTTAGGTTATGGTAAACTTTTAACATATGAGTATTGTATTTGTCGTCTCTTTCATTCTAATTATGAATTACTTACTAACTACGCGCCATACTCTAAAATTTTAAATCTGTGATCAAACACCCCACCACCTATCTAACATAACTATTATTCCGTATCCAACAAATTGACCGGGCTTGATTTCAACATTTCAATTTGATCAGCGTGTAATAATCGTTTGGAAACTATTACTCAATTAACTAAATTAACTAAGACATAGTTTATATAATAAATATATAACAATTTTCTTCATGTATGTGTTCAAATGTATAATACAAAAATAATATAATAATTTGAATATATACTCATACACGCATTTTACATTTATAAGTATTTGTCTTTGTGTGTAAATGATGGATGTGATGGGAAAGTAAAAATGTCATGGGTAAGTTGGACAAGTTGCATCCCTAAAGTGCATGGCATAACAACAACCTTATATGCTTCCTTCTTTCTTCATAACATACTTATTTCCTCAATCATGTATGCATAGTGTTAGTTTTTTGTTATAGCATACATCACACATACAGTATATCACACCTTCCTACCCAAAAACTTTACCTATTAAAATTGACATAGTACGTAATCCGTCTTTGAGCAATAAAATGAGATAAAACAGAAAAGATAATAAGAAATGAAAGTGAAATTGAGCATCATTTTATAGGTAGACTCTTTTATGTTCGACTGAACATAATCAAAATCACACATACTGTATATTACACCTTCCGGCCCCAAAGCTTTACTCATTCAAACTGACATAGAACAAAATCAGTCTTTGAGCAATAAAATGAGATAAAACAGAAAACATAATATAAAATGAAAGTGAAATCGAGCATACTTTTATAGGTATGCTTTGTTCTATTCTTCTGAACATAATCAAACTGAATTGAAATAAACTGAACTTATTTGAACTCAATTAAACTGAATCTATTGTACATATAAAAAAACAACTAAACAAATTTAAACTAAAAAACTGAACTGAAACAAAGAGTTTTTCAGATGATCATATATAATAACTGAGTTTTATAACGAATAGATGGAGTTTAAGGTATTGTTTGATTTAACTTAAAAAAAATATAAATAATGTAAAGTTTAGATGAGTAAATATTAACCGAACCGGTTTGACATGAATTTATGATTTTTGACATGAATAAAAAAGGTACCCAATTATGATTCCCCTAGTTTTTTTTCTCTATGTACATATTTCTTCTTCGTCCTTAATTAACAATTAATTAATTTGAAAGGAAATAAAACAATAAAAAATCTCACAACAATACCATGAGGTTTGAAGTTTGACCTCCAATTTCACATACACAATAAACACACACACCTATAGATACACAAATCCTGTATGTATGTATCCAAACTGTCAGTTGAAAATTTCATTTATATTATTATTATTATTATTATTTCCATTTTCTTCTTCTCCAGTCTATACTATTCTGTTGAGCAGCTCACACATACTATACATACACATTATTAGTATATAAACAACAACACCACCAGAGTTTTCTTCTTCCCCAGCTGAATGAGAAAATAGAATAATCTTCTCTCTCTCTGTAACTACCTACCAGACGGTTTTTTCTCCTTCTTCTTCATCTTCTCGCACAAGCACACAGTGGAAGGTGTGGAGAAATGTTGGATCTGAACATCGACGCCGTTGTTTTCTCCGGCGACTCATCCACCGTCGACGAGCTCTACACCGACGACTCCGTCGCCTCAACCACCACCACCACCAATGCGGCGGAGGACCTCGACTGCAACAGCTCCACTCGCAGCAACAAGCCGCTCTCCACGCTCAATTTCTCGATCCTCAATCCAAGCGTGATCCGAATCGGAGGAGACGATGACGCCGATGATGACGTCATTGGGGTTAGTAGGAGCGGCGAGCTGCAGCTCTTTCCCCCGGGGAATAATAGTAATAGTAATTCGTCGTCGTCTCCTTCCTACTGGCTCAATTTGTCGGCGCCGGATGGCGGAGGAGGGGTAGAATTGGGAATTTACAAGGCGCAGCAGGGGATTAGTACTACTACTACTGGTGGTGGTGATCAGGTGCAGCCTGTGAAGAAGAGCAGACGTGGGCCCCGATCTAGAAGCTCGCAGTATAGAGGTGTTACTTTCTATCGGAGGACTGGCCGCTGGGAATCTCATATCTGGTAAAACTTTAATTAATTAGTATTGCATGCATGTGTTCGTTCAATTGTTGTTGTACATTACGCTGCATCGCTTGTACCTTCTGATTAGGCAAGTCTAATTGGGGCTATTGTGTGGTTTGGTGCAGGGATTGCGGTAAGCAGGTTTATCTAGGTAAGAATTAACAACAGTTGGAAGTAATTTCATCTGATGCTTTTTACTTTGTTTTACTATTAGGCCTAGTTTCTAATTGTGATTGGATGTGGTTGTTTTTGTTATGTTTTCAGGAGGATTTGACACTGCTCACACTGCAGCTAGGTAAGCCATTAATTATTGATTCTGCATCTGTAATGATTTTTTTTTACATGTTTTTAATGCTTCTTGTTTATTGAATTTTATGTTCTTGGTTCAGAGCGTATGATCGTGCTGCGATCAAGTTTCGTGGAGTAGATGCTGACATCAATTTCACAATAAGTGACTATGAAGAGGACATGAAACAGGTTGGGTGCTGTTAGATTAATTTAGTGTATTTACCAGAATTTTGGTGTTTAACTTCTTCAAGGTCTTATTGTATTATTCTTGGTTGGCAGATGAAGGACTTGTCGAAAGAAGAGTTTGTTCATATTCTTCGCCGGCAAAGTACAGGATTCTCGAGAGGGAGCTCGAAATACAGAGGGGTGACTCTTCACAAATGTGGCCGTTGGGAGGCGAGGATGGGCCAGTTTCTTGGGAAAAAGTAAGATCCATCAATTGAATTTTTGTTACTACTTTAGTGCACCTCAAGTTGATGGTGGTTTTTAGTTTAACTAGTCATTCGAGTATTCGGTGATCAATGGTTTACAACTGAGGAAATTGTGTAGGATAGTTACTTGATATGAGAGAGTAATAATGGTTTGTTGCAGGTATATGTATCTTGGGTTATTCGACACTGAAGTAGAAGCTGCAAGGTCCTTATGATCATGAATTCATAATGCTCCTATCCTATGAATGTGCTCTGATTTAGCCACTGTTATTTGGATTGCATCTCACTTGTCAAACCTCCGTTTTTCTGATGCAGGGCTTATGATCAAGCTGCCATCAAGTGCAATGGAAGAGAAGCTGTGACAAACTTCGAGTCTAGTAACTATGACAGGGAGATGAAACGCTCTCCACTAGATGGAGGTAGTATGGCATTTTGGTACAGTTTATGTTCTTTGTTGCATGATTGAACCACGGAGAAACCTCTTAACTGGGTTTATTGGATGCAGGTAGCAGCAGCAGTCTTGATCTAAACCTTGGAATCTCTCTGAGCCTGGAGTGTCCACTGGGAAACATGGCCAGTAAAATGAATTTCCCTTCTGTGATTCAAGAATTGCCTAATGTGAAGAGAGCGAAGGTAATCATCCTATTTCTTCATAAACTTACACTTCAGGTGTCTGCATAGTTCTTGTCAATAAATGAAATGTAGAGATTGGCTTTTTTCCCCCCTGCAAGTGTGTTTATTCCAATAAAGCACACATGACAATATGATCTCTGTCTGATATTTGACAGGTAGAAACCTCCTCTGGTCCCTATGGAGTAGTTACAGGAACAAAATCTCCCCCAACATGGGATGGCATGTACTCCGGCCTTTTACCAAACAATAAGGTGAACATTTAGTCCAGTCTCCTTCACTGTCAAGAGATTACTGCAACCTTAGGTATTGATAAAGTGTTTTTGCCCATGACTGACAGGAAATGGCAACAGGAATGGGTGGTGAAGCCTCTCCTTTGCCTGGATACACAAATTGGCCATGGAAAATGCAAAACCTTGGAGTGGTCTCCAACGTGCCACTTTTCTCTGCTGCAGCATCATCAGGATTCTCTTCTACTGTTCCATTCCCAAATAATCTCGTTTCTCTGACATCGCGAGCACAATTTCCTCCAACGGCCTTTCACAACCTACATTGACTGTGCCTGCCTGACTCCAATTACTAGAACTACCGTACCAACATCAGCAAAGGCGATGACCTCATTTTTATGCCTGTTAAAGATTTGGCTTGTAAAGGGAAGGCGTTCCAAGCTTTTATCTGGTGTCGGTCATACATATAAATGCAAATAATAGGTTGAACGCTTAATGTGATGTATAGATTGGTATAATACTCGAAAGGATTAGTACCACGGTGATTTGAATATTCTTCTGTTTGCAAGTATGCAAATTTTTTTCCAGAACAAACAGTTTATGTAGATTCTGGATTTTATAAGCAATTGGATTGTTGTTCATATCCCTTGTCATTTGCTCAGGTGATGATTTTTGTTTACACTCAGCCTATACGTATATGCTGCAAAGATCAATTACACGGTTTTTTAATGTACTTGCGCTGTATACGTGAGTATGTTGCAAAGATCAATTATGCGTTCTGCTGATCCCAAGTAGAACCTCTGGAGCTTTTGTGCTTCATAGCCTTCATTGAATATAGTATTAAGGAGATCTGATCACTACATGGATGCCTGCAAGAAATCCTATTCCAATCCACGAGTCGTCCTCTCACATTCTCCACAAAGAATTCAAAGCCAAGAAAGTTCAAACCTGTAAGCCAATCCATCATAAATACTCTCGCCAGGGATGTATTCTCCGCCTCCTGATCCACTCTATCAACACTACATTCTGCAGTCCAAGAACCTGTGGAAAATGGTGCTAGTCCAGTCCATCATATGTATTGGTGTAAACAGGACAGGAACAGAGATAAGCCATGTCTGTGTTGGGATCAAACCAACCAGCCTGATTGTGAAATCGTCGTAGTTTACTTGTACGACATAGTTTCTTGATCTTACGGTTAGTATATATAGCCTGATTGTTGCGGCAACTCAGGCTGAAAGTTGGATTGTTGAAACCAAAGAATATATGATTATCGCCTGTTAATCTGAAAAGGTAGCTTATGATGCCACAGGATGAAGTAGGACATGATGAAGAATTGGGGTGTTGCTGAGTTGAGCTGTGGAATCAAGTGTATAGAATAGCTAGCAGGAGAATGAAGATTCTTGAAAAAAAGTGACCTACAATTGCTGTACTGAAACTGCAATTAGTGAAAACTAGATAAGCCATCAACACCAAGAAAATAATACTCGTATAAACCATTGCAGACACAGGATTGCAAAACGAAAACTCGTCTTCCAGCAAAATTTCACCAGTAGTCGTCCACCCTGAATCACCAAGTTCCCTATAGCAAAGGGCGTAACATTCACCTTCTTCCCCTATCATTATTGTCAATGTTACAGCGGCAACAACCAAACAATCAGGCAATGCCCGGGTGCCTAGTGAATGTACTTGTGCTGCCATAACATGCATGGAGACTACTGTAACTTCTTTATTTATTTGATGTCGATTTTGTTGATAATTAGTTCTTTACATGTTTATTACTGTATGAAACAATAGGCAAGCAAGTATTAATGGTTCTAAAAAAATAGATTTACCAATCAATATATATATTTAAAAAAAAAACACATGTAATGCATTGAGCAATTATACACATAGAGTTTATATGTCCCAAACCTTAGAGTCTAGAGACTAGAGGTACATAAATCTAACAACTGATAGTGTCCGGACCTTCCGGGGTCGATTTTCGTGACAAATTTGAAATTTTAAACTTTTTGGGCCTTTATACAACCGTCTTCTTTTTTAAAAACTAAGTGCACAACCATGTGCACCTATTTCTATTTTTTATTGAGTAAGAAACCGTCTCTCCTAGATCACTGGACCCTCTTACCCTTCATACGTTCTCCCAGAGTTTAAGTTTCACCTGATTTACCATTAATTCATCATGTGTCCTTCAAATCCACTTCCTCCCTTCCGCCTCAAGTTTTTCAGTTGTTTTGTTGAATGTTTTAACTCCCGTCTCACTTCAAATTAATCATAACTTCAAATTAATCATAATTCATATTAGAAACTGAACTTGTATTAAAATTTCCACTTTCAAATAGTATTTTTACGATACGATTTAAAATTAATTTGATGACAAACTAAAGGCAAAAAAAAATAAAAAATCAACAAACAAGTTTCAGCCGCTCAAGCTTACCATATCTAACTTTGGGGTCAAGTATTTTTATTCCTTGGGGCTCAAGCTTATGCATGATGAACTTGAGCTTGTGTTTCGCACTTTCGGTTTTGCTTTCGCAGTACCAAAAACCTTACAAAGTACCATAGTGTATATAAACTCAACACACACCTACTTCAGCAGCATCACTTGTCCTACAAAAGAGAGTTGAAGTTGCAGCAGCTGAAAAACATGCAGATACACTAACCGGGAAAACCATCACCCTCGAGGTTGATTCGAGGGACACCATCGACAATGTCAAGGCTAAGATTCAGGACAAGGAAGGAATCCCTTGGGACCAGCAGAGGTTGATCTTTGCCGGTAAGTAGCCGGAAGAAGGCCGAACGTTAGCTGATTACAATATCCAGAAAGAGTCTAAGCTTCATCTGGTTCTCAAGCTCAGGGGAGGTTTTATTTTTTATTGAGCCGTCTCTGAAAGAATTGGCGAGGAGATACAATGAGGATAAGATGATTTGCCGCAAATGCTATGCGCACTTGCCTCCACGTGTTGTCAACTGTAGGAAGAAGAAGTGTGGCCACAACAACCAGTTGAGGCCTAAGACCGATAATATCGGTGTATGGGTGGTCACTGTTTGGTGGCCACTGTACAGTGGGCCCCACAGTGACCAGCCATTTAAAAAAAAAATAAAGCAATGGGCGCACGTGCGCCCATGATGCCACCAGCCACCGGCTGGTGGCATATATGGACTTGTCCCCCTCCTATTAGTCCATTTTTTTTTATTTTCCATTTATCTTTTTAATTATCTTTTTAGATTTTATTATTATCTTTTATATTATCTGATATTTTTATTATTTAAAAAATATATATATATATATATATATATATATATATATATATATATATATATATATATATATATATATATATATATATATATATATATTAAAATTCATAATCCAGGATGGGCTGCATTTGTCAAATCTATCAAGTCTCCTATTGTCCGTAAGCACAAGTTATTTGCTCAACATCAAGAGTCTGTTAGGAAAGATGTTGAACGGGCATTTGGTGTTCTACAAGCTCGATTCGCATTTATAAAAAATCCATGTTTTCTATGGGATCGACATGCCATGGGGACAATTATGCATGCGTGTATCATCATGCACAATATGATAGTGGAGGATGAAAGAGACACTTATCTGAACTATACCGATCCCAAAGAATTTATGAATGATCGGACGAGACAGGTCAACCAAGAAGAGCCTGAAGAAGGCTATGTGAATCCCATTTTCAACTTCTCCATGGAACGAATTGCAAGTGTTGCCCAATATATGACTAACAGGGATCAACTTCGGAACAGAGAGGCGCACAAGGAACTTATGAACGACTTGATTGAGCACATATGGGAGAATTTCAATGAGGAGGACTAAATATGTATTTTTATTTCGTTTTTTCATAATTCTGCATTTCATGTTTTTCGTTGTAATCAATTTATAAAAATATTGTAATATTAATTTTTTTTCCTTTAGTAATTTTAGTAATGGTTGTACTTTATTAATATAATAATGCTTAATTTGTTATTTCGGAAAATTAGAGAACTTTTTTAGATTAATACAGTAATTTTATAATAATATACAATTATTATACTATAATTATTAAATGATAATAAGAAAATAAAAAAACAAATAAATTGAATTGATTGGATGGTGGGTGGTCATGGATAAATGTGGTTTTTGGTGTTGTGGTGGGTTGGTTGAAGGATGGGGTATGTGTATGAGAGAGAAATTAATTTTTTATTTGAAATTGGATAGTGGGGTGGGTGGTGGGTGGTGGCTGATATTTATGGTCTAAGAAGAAGCTTGGGCGGTTTCGGTAATGACCGGAGAGAAGATCTTTTTTGTTTTGCCCTATGGACGGTGTCTTTTTTAGAAAATAAAAAATGATGATTCTAACTAAAAAAGATGATGAGAATACACACAGGATGGAACAAGTGACACTCTTAATTCCTAACGGCCACCATACAAATTCGACTACATATACAATACGAATACAAAAAACGTTAAAATTCAAAATATTAAAATACAAAAACGTTCAAAATGCATTTTTATTTTGTACTCACGCATATGTATTGATACATTACGAAAAAGTGTCGAAAATAAAATCAAATTTATAAATATTTACCCCATAATTAATAAATAACTCATAAATACCGAGCATCCAATGTCTTAAACACTTAATAAAGCCCAATAAAGACCATTAACCTACAATTAAATAAACAAACATTATTATTTTGAAAATTTTAGGAGAATAAATAGAAACATTGAGTGAAAAATACGTAATTTTAAGTTTTTAAGGTATGATATTGTATTTAAGAGGCATACTAAATAAATAGGAATACGCACGAAATAAAAGGATCGGGATATTACATAGCTTAATTCTTTGCTAGTAGTACGTTACCCACTCTATGAAACCAACGAAATAAATTTTACACGTAAAATAGTTTTTTCTTTTTTCTTTTTTTTTCAAGAAGATATGTTTTACTCTGCAAACTCAACTCTACCCATATTAAATATCCAGTTAGTATTGGACCGCTATATTCCACAACATTTTAGAACACTGACCGAAATTAATAGCCGACAGGTCTATTCCGCAATAGTATAAAATACTAACAACATTCGACCCTTCTATTTGTATTTCTTGTTTTTTTTGTTATGCAACACTTAACTGGAAGGGTATGTAGATTAAGAAACCTTGCTTCGCGTGAGATCGAGTACCATCTAAACCCATTTCCTCCGTTTCGGTCCAAACTTTTTCATTTGTTTTGTTGACTTTTATAGTCACAATTTGACTTCAAATTAATTCTAATTTATACCCGAAAAGTAATTTTTTAACTTATATTTTGAAAACTATCATATTTCCACTTTGATTATATAAGTTTCAAATATATCTTTTCACTGCAATTTGCAATTTAGGATTAATTTAAGGTTGAGACTTAAAAAAGTCAAAACCTATAAATGAAAAGTTTGGAGCGAAAAAGTACTAAAATTAAATTTGTGGATTAAATTGCAGTTAAAACGGACCTTGACGAAATTAAAAGATTACCATCTCTAAACTTGGGGTCAAGTTTTTTTTTATCCTTTGGGGTCAAGCTTTCTAAACCTTGGAGCTCAAGCTTATGCACCATATATATATATATAAACTCAACACACATCTACTTGCAGCAGCATCACTTGTTATACAAAAGAGTTGAAGTTGCAGAAGCTGAAAAACATGCAGATATTCGTGAAAACACTAACCGGGAAAACCATAACCCTCGAGGTTGAATCGAGTGACACCATCGACAATGTCAAGGCAAAGATTCAGGACAAGGAAGGAATCCCTCCTGACCAGCAGAGGTTGATCTTTGCTGGTAAGCAGCTTGAAGAAGGCCGAACCTTAGCTGATTACAATATCCAGAAAGAGTCTACACTTCATCTGGTTCTCAGACTTAGGGGAGGTTTTATGATTATTCAGTCGTCTCTGGTGGCATTGGCGTTGAAATACAATCAAGATAAGATGATTTGCCGCAAATGCTATGCGCGCTTGCCCCCACGTGTCGTCAACTGTAGGAAGAAGAAGTGTGGCCACAGCAACCAGTTGAGGCCAAAGAAGAAGGGCTGGTGGGCTAACTGACTGGAGAGAAGATCTGCTATGTTTTGCCTTATGGACAACTTGTGTGTTTTTTTTTTTAAATAATTAAATGTCATTTTCTATGGATCTCATCTGGGTAAATGAAGAGTTGTTACATCTTGAATTTATAACATCCAGAGAGTTGTTACAAACCCTCTGAAATTTATAACTTCAGAATAATATAGCGATTTAGACATATATACAGGCACTTGGATTGTTGCGATTTACATTTACTCAATGTTCCAGTCTCAAGTTAAACTGCAATGTGCTGAAGATTCAGGGAGTTTAGAATAGTGCACCTTTTCTTTGGTTCATCCCCGGCTCGCATTGTTGTTGTTGTTGCTATTATAGTGTATGTCAGTAACTTATGACGACAATACTGTCAAGAAACGCTTCTTGTAGCTCTCGATGTGCTCCTTTGGATCCCGTTTAGTTTGCCTGTATCCTTCAATTTTGTTCATCTCCTGCCAAAGTGAAGCTTTAGAGGTTTAGAGATTGCATATTTATTTTGATTGAGCACTCTAAATTGACATGTACCTACCCAACATGAACTTATTAAGTACAGTAGCAAGAGCAAAAGAATAGTAATGGTTTTGTTTGACCTGAATCCAAAGAGCAACTTTTGGCTTGCCTTCTGTAATGTCATAATTCTTCACTTCCAACAAGAAGGGCTGAAATCTTTCGATGAAAGGGGCGTAAGCTATATCCACCTGAAGCAAAAATAGTTTTAATTTAGTACTAAAAAAGATCTCAAACCAGCATTAAACTTGACCACACTGAAAAAGTAACAATACTGTATCGCGCGAGTTGCATTAGTGTGAAAATTGCTCGAACCAGATATAACCATACTTATAAAATAACATGTCGCAGAGTGCATACCAAACTGAACTGGCCGAGAAGAAAAGGTCCGTCGTTGAATTTAGAAAGGGCAGCTTCAATGTCATCAAAAGCAGCACCTGCATGGAAATAAACCCTGCGGTTAAATCTTTCTTTGGACTTCTGCCTCCATTACACCGGATAAAAGGAAGCTTACCGGCTTCTTCCAATTTGTTTTCCTTAAAGGAAGTAGTAACAGCTTTGTAGAAGGAACCCGTAAATGACAGCAACTCCTCAGCATACTCTACCTTGGCAGGATCCTATTATTTTCCATACGTAAACAGGAATAAATGCAATTATACGTCATTTGCAACAACAAAAACGAACGTAATGCCCTATTCTGAAACAAGTTCATGTTCCATGGAAGAGATTTATGCTACCAGTAAATTATATGTCATCTTATGCTCTATGGTACAGATTTCTTTTTAAAACTGCCTATGCTATTTTACTGGTTTACAAGTCATTTTGCAACATTGGCAAGCTTGGCTTTTAGCTTCTGCCTCACATCTTATAAGCCAGATTAAGTGAGTAGCCAGAACCAACATCAGAGTTTCTTTTCGAAACTACTTAAAAGTATTTCAAAAACACGTGTAAATAGATCCCATAGAAGAGCATACCAAAAGTACTAATAATAGTTTTTGTAATCACAACAGGAGGAATGAAGATCTTACATCTGGAAAAAGTGAAGGCCCTTCAAAGTTATTGTCGATATAACGTATCAAGTCAAGACTCTCCCCCTTAACTTCATTGTTATGTTCCAGTGACGGCACCTAGACAAGTCAATTATGTGTAAAAATGATGAACGTTTCAAATTTTATGGAAAGATCCCCAACAATGAGTACATGTACCTTATTTTCAGGGTACACCTTTTCCTTATACCAAGTTGGTCTATTTCGAAGATCAATAGGTACCAGTTTTATTGCGTCTTGTAGTCCCTGTCAAACAAGTAGAACAGGCTGTAAACCTTATGCACGTACAATGAATGCTCAGGTAGCTCATACTTGAATACCAACTTAAGTACTACATCAGCAAAGAAAATACATAATGATGAAGATCTGAGATCAGAGAAGAAAATAGTTAACCAGACCACAACCTTACAGTTTCGTGCAATCCATGCGCGTTGAGCATACGGGCACGAGTAGGATATGTATAGCCTAATAAAAAGAAACTGAATTAGAAACTACAAACGCATGATTAATTCTAAATAACTTGCAAAAGTTCAAACCCCATGTACTCGTAAGCTCGTAGTCTTATCTTTCTGTTCTCGAAAAGAGGCTGTTTCTAGTGAACTACAGGGCACTAGCAGAGCAACTTACTGCTGTGCCCAAGGTTCATCTTCATCATAAAGCTTTTAGTCTAAGTTAATTACAGTAAGAGATTATTTACAAAAAACTTCAGATTATCTTAAACTGATTAAACAAAGTGGAATCAACGTAAGTAGTAAAAGTGGCTTTCTTGTAAATCTGTAAAAAATGAGATATTCTATGCGATATTCTGATAAGCAGCTTCAAAGCTCAAGTCACATTCTGAGAATCACATACCTATCTGATTCTAAACAGCTGATCCAAAAAATCATACTAAAAATTTAAGCTGGAAATAATCGTACAAAACTTGTTCAAATAAGCAACAATCACTATACAAAAAACTTTTGCAAATAGGAAATGTAAGCTAACGAGATAAGTAGATAACTGACTTTGGTGTTCCGTCAAAGATTGGCGGTGGGTCTGATGAAGAATCAAGAGCAGGTGGAAGCACATCTTTCACAGTACTTCTGCCACCATGATAACAACACAAACGCAATAATATAAAAACGTTGCCAAGAAATTGAAATGCAGTCTGCTAACAGAAGTAGTACAAGTTAACATATTGGATACTGCAAAATCTAATGTTTATCATTTATCATATACAGAACTTTCAACTTTCTTGATAAGAAACACAAGCATGAAGCTAAAATCGTTACCCGAACTAGCTAGCTAGTACCTAACATACACAAGAGCACTAATAACTAACATACAGTATACCCATCCAAGAAACTGTAACATTTCCAAGTAAAAGTGGAAAACTCAAATAAGTAAACACATCAAGTAGTGATATAGTAAATCTAATCTTTATCTTTTAAATAGCATGTTTTTCAACTTTTCTTCAAAACATAAAGCTAAACCTTACTATATTTACAACTTCTATCTAAGCTAAGTACTATACTCCAATCCATACATAACAGTAACCACCAATCAAATGTAAAATTAGTACTATTATTAAGACACACTGAAACATATTTTAACAGCAACCATAACAAGTAGTAGTAGTAGTAGTAAATAATGTAATAAATTGATCATGTAATTGAGGGATATAATGCTAAAGAGGTATCCGGGTATTTACCCAGAAGCCACTGCAGATACTGCTGGTGAAATTCGAACCTTCGCGTGCAGAATTGATGGTTTTGGGAAACAAAGTAGCAGAGCTTGTGGGCCAAAATGACGAATATTATTGAAACTTTTATGGTGAGTGAGGCGGAGGAGGTGGTGGTGGTGGTGGTTTACTACGCCTACATTCAAGGTTGCCATGTCCATCTCCAGGTCTTGATTCTAAGGTGTGAGAACTGAAGGAAGTTAATAGTTTCCCATATCCTGCTTTAAAACCAGAAAAAAAAAAAAAAAAAAAAAAATATCATAATTACTACTAAAAATTATCAAATTCATATGTTGTGACAAAAATTAGGACCGAAAACTAATTATAAGAAGTCAAACAATATCACACAAAATAACCAATGCTTACGTTAGGCCAAATAAGAGATTAACCAATTGGAAAACAAATTGTGTTGCAAGTTGGTTAGAAGATAAGAATTAATATTGTGTTACTAGCATTTGTCAAATACGAGTAATAATAATATAAAATTTCAAATCGCCCCTATTACATTATGACTTATATTAAAACAAATCAAGTTTAGTTCAATAATCCAACACATTTAATTCTTCATCAATAATAATTAATATATATATATATATATATATATATATATATATATATATATATATATATATATATATATATATATATATATATATATATATATATATATATATATATATATATATATAATTATTATTGCCCTCCTAATTTTCATACGGTCTAACTTAACTACCCTCCTAATTTCATGGTCACACATAGAAGAAACTACTCTTAACAAACCTGACTAATCCAAATACACATAACTACATGTATTTATCCAATATGACTACTAAACTTGTATCCTAATTGCACGTAAATACCAACAAAAATAATATTTTTTTATTTTTTTTAAAACATAATAAGTACTTTATATTAATTAATAGAGTTCGGGTTTACAAGCGGAATAGAAGCTAGATTGTCTTTACTACATATTACATTCAACCAATAGGCAAACTATTCCAAACAAATGTAGGGAGTCAAAAGTTAGAGAGTTTCTGCCAAATGTTCTTTTACGGGCTTAACAAAAATAATATATTATAAACTAGAATGTTTATATTTTCATGATATAAAATTCTTAATTATTTTTATTGTATAATTTGGAATTGATACGAGGTCAAAGTGAACCTCGAAAAGTCAACAAAATGAAGTGTAACATTTGATGGGACGAAGGAAGTAATAATTACATATATGTTAATAATAAATATGCTACTTAATGATATTACACCGGTACTCCGTATCGCATAGCCACTAGCCTGTATCAATTACACACTGTCGTGAGCTTAAGGGCTTGTTGGAGATTTGGGAGTCTAGTGACCAAAACAATGGATGACACATGAAAGAGGAAGAAAATTTGTCATTTGAGTTGTCTTAATTTATCTTCCCCTGGAGAAATATTACTGTACTAGGACCATTTTAAAAACAAGAGTTGTAAAAAATTAGTTATTTATTTAGGTGCAGCTGGATAATTCATTAGTATTTAAAATGTTAAAGCTTTTAAGCTTATAAGTACTCACTAAGTCACTATAGAATTGATAGATATGTTCTCTGTAGAAAAGAAACTCTGCCATTTGCCTAATAATCACTGCTTGATTCATCAGGTGACAACAACTTTGGAGATGATAGGCTTCTGTATGCTGAGGGTCAGCGCTGGCTACATAGACACCACATCATGGGAAGAGCTGTTGGGTAAGCTGAATTGTTCTCCAGAATCCAGATGCTTTAATGTGGTGAATATACTTCTATATATACATCTACTACCTTTTTCTTTGTTTCGACGTGGAAAAGTATAGGACAAAAAAGAGCATCTAACTAATAATACATGCCAAGTACATACCACTGCTAAGTACATAGTTCCTTCTAGATAATCAAGTTGGAATATGGGCTCGAATGAGTTATAGTAACACGTAGTGCATGTTATATGTTTGAGTTGTAAAATTGATAGAGAAAAGTAGATAAAATAGGAAAAAAAATCTACAAAATTTAGTGAGTTGGGCGAAGATGAAAAATAATAAGAATCAATAAGACTACGAGAGCACTAATTAGAATATTCCTGGGTCCGCCCTTGGTCATAGTGTAAAGAAAATGGTAAGAAACAAAAGCGCCAATAACCATGACATTTTACAGCATGGGTACTAGTAGTAGTAGTAGTATTTACTTAAATTTAAATTTTGATGAAAATATCAAATTATATATGTATAGAAAGAAATTTTAAAACTGATTTTTCAAAACTTCACATGGACAGCAAAGAAAAAACTTAAACTAGTAACTTTTTTTATTTTATTTTGACCGCAAATTACTTCAAAATTACACATTAATTATTAGTATATAATAAAGATATATTATAAAGTATACTTAATTTTCTTTCGTAAATAATTTTATTATATGTTTTAATCTTGTAATTTAAGGATAATTTATAATTAAAGTTTAAAAAAAATTCAACATTAAAAAGTTTAAAATTGAAAAAAGAGTAAGGAATTTAATTTGGTTAAATATTAAATTAGCAGTACTGAAATATTACACTATGAACATCATGCTCACCAATGTTCTTGATGCCGCGGCAGGTGGGCTGAGCTACTACCTATTCGGCTACGCTTTCGCATTTGGTGGTCCGTCCAATGGGTTTATTGGGAAGCATTTCTTTGGGCTTAAGGAGTTCCCTTCGGCTACCGGAGATTATAGCTTTTTTCTTTACCAGTGGGCGTTTGCAATAGCTGCCGCAGGTACAAATTATATACACATATTTTTCTAAAAGTTATTGGGAATTTTCATTTCTGACTCCGAGTTAAGCTAGTTTATTAATTTCATGGAATGTAAATGTGATGAAGTCAAATTAAAGAAAATTGGTTAATTCAAGAGTTCAACTATTATTGCAAGAGTCCTTTGATATATTTGGTGTGTTGACTTTCTTGAATAAGTGAAAAACAAACAAATGAAAATGAAAAATTATGAATCGGGGTTAATTTACGTATAAACATCATAATTTTTAAAGCTTTACTTTTGTATTTCCATGGTATCTATAAATTATAATTTTGTTTTTCACCGATATCATATGTTTGATTTCTTAATAGTATATGAATAATTTAACAGGTATTACAAGCGGGTCAATTGCTGAAAGGACACAATTCGTGGCCTACTTAATTTACTACTTGTTCCTCACTGGCTTTGTGTACCCAATTGTCTCACACTGGATATGGTCTCCAGATGGTTGGGCCAGCGCTCAAAGAAGCAATGGGGACTTACTATTTGGTTCTGGGGTCATTGACTTCGCGGGTTCAGGGGTGGTTCACATGGTGGGTGGTATTGCGGGTCTATGGGGCGCACTAATAGAAGGTCCGAGAATCGGTCGGTTCGACCGTTCTGGTCGGTCAGTTGCCCTGCGCGGCCATAGCGCTTCACTAGTGGTGTTGGCAGTTTCTTGTTGTGGTTCGGTTGGTACGGGTTCAACCCCGGTTCATTCTTGACCATATTGAAGTCGTATGGCACGAGGGGGACCTATTACGGCCAATGGAGTGCCATTGGGAGGACAGCTGTCACGACAACATTGGTCGGGTGTACGGCTGCCCTAACAACCCTCTTCAGCAAAAGACTGATGGTAGGACATTGGAACGTTACTGATGTGTGCAACGGCCTGTTGGGTGGGTTCGCTGCAATCACTTCGGGTTGCTCTGTCGTGGAACCATGGGCCGCAATAATTTGTTGCTTCGTGGCAGCTTGGGTATTGATCGGGTTCAACAAGCTCGCTGAGAAAATGAAGTACGATGACCCACTCGAGGCAGCCCAATTGCACGGTGGATGTGGAGCATGGGGTGTGCTATTCACAGGACTATTCGCAACCAAGATCTACGTGAACGAGGTATACCCGGGTAGACCGGATAGACCGTACGGTTTATTTATGGGTGGTGGTGGAAATCTCCTAGCAGCGCAAATCATACAAATTGTAGTGGTAACCGGATGGGTTTCTGCTACCATGGTACCGCTGTTTTTCGCGCTTCATAAGCTGAAGCTGTTAAGGATTTCGGCCGAGGATGAAATGGCAGGAATGGACATGACTAGGCACGGTGGGATGGCCTATCTTTACCATGACGAGGAAGATGGTTCTAACCTCCCACAGTTCAAGATGAACAGGATTGAACCAACCGGGACTCCTAGTCCTACTTGATCGTGTTTGAGGAACAAAGTTCATGTTTGTGACATATATTTATATATGTGCCAAAAGGTTGTTACATCTGTGTTGGTGTACAACTTCAACGGGTTTGTTTAGACATTCTAAAATTACTTAATTAGCCAAAAAGCCGCAATATATATAGAACTAGAAGTGGTTTTCTTAAATAAACAAGTCAATTACTTGTGATTTTGTGTCAAGGGTTTGTTTAGTGATGGTTCTGTAAAAGTTCAAATGTTTAGTTGGTGTAGTATCTCCTTGTGGACACGAATGCGTAAGACCATGTTAATTCGTAATATTGTATTCATATTAATACACAAATTTGGATAAATATGTAAAGTTTTACTCGTGACAAAACATTTCTTACAATCACGAATTGGCTAGCTCGGTTGAGTTTGATAGATATATATTAAATGACAGGGTGGTCAAAATGTAAATTCTACCATTAACGCGCATAATCAGTTAAGTTAATCGTTTCATACTTTATTGGGATTGGCTAAACTTAGTACTAGTTGCATTGTACTAATATTGGTACACCATTAAAAATTCAACACATAGTCAATATAACTCATTTAAAAATATTATTGATAAGTAACTTAAATAATTTAAATTCTTTACATATACATTATTATTATTGAGGATAATTTACTTAAAATAGATAAACACAATTTTCATTCCCTGATCTTCAATAAAATGGAGTTAGAAAAGAAAGAGCTATTCTCATTTAGGATTTATGAAAAAAAGGATATGAAAATAGATTGAGATGATTTGAAACGAAACTCGGTCAACATACACACGGCTGATGCTATATATATTAGTCTAACTTAACTACCCTCCTAATTTCATGGTCACACATAGAAGAAACTACTCTTAACAAACCTGACTAATCCAAATACACATAACTACATGTATTTATCCAATATGACTACTAAACTTGTATCCTAATTGCACGTAAATACCAACAAAAATAATATTTTTTTATTTTTTTTTAAAACATAATAAGTACTTTATATTAATTAATAGAGTTCGGGTTTACAAGCGGAATAGAAGCTAGATTGTCTTTACTACATATTACATTCAACCAAATAGGCAAACTATTCCAAACAAAATGTAGGGAGTCAAAAGTTAGAGAGTTTCTGCCAAATGTTCTTTTACGGGCTTAACAAAAATAATATATTATAAAACTAGAATGTTTATATTTTCATGATATAAAATTCTTAATTATTTTTATTGTATAATTTGGAATTGATACGAGGTCAAAGTGAACCTCGAAAAGTCAACAAAATGAAGTGTAACATTTGATGGGACGAAGGAAGTAATAATTACATATATGTTAATAATAAATATGCTACTTAATGATATTACACCGGTACTCCGTATCGCATAGCCACTAGCCTGTATCAATTACACACTGTCGTGAGCTTAAGGGCTTGTTGGAGATTTGGGAGTCTAGTGACCAAAACAATGGATGACACATGAAAGAGGAAGAAAATTTGTCATTTGAGTTGTCTTAATTTATCTTCCCCTGGAGAAATATTACTGTACTAGGACCATTTTAAAAACAAGAGTTGTAAAAAATTAGTTATTTATTTAGGTGCAGCTGGATAATTCATTAGTATTTAAAATGTTAAAGCTTTTAAGCTTATAAGTACTCACTAAGTCACTATAGAATTGATAGATATGTTCTCTGTAGAAAAGAAACTCTGCCATTTGCCTAATAATCACTGCTTGATTCATCAGGTGACAACAACTTTGGAGATGATAGGCTTCTGTATGCTGAGGGTCAGCGCTGGCTACATAGACACCACATCATGGGAAGAGCTGTTGGGTAAGCTGAATTGTTCTCCAGAATCCAGATGCTTTAATGTGGTGAATATACTTCTATATATATACATCTACTACCTTTTTCTTTGTTTCGACGTGGAAAGTATAGGACAAAAAAAGAGCATCTAACTAATAATACATGCCAAGTACATACCACTGCTAAGTACATAGTTCCTTCTAGATAATCAAGTTGGAATATGGGCTCGAATGCTCGATGCAGTTCAGATTATTTGTTTTGATTCCATGGATAGCTGCAACTTCCATTAACTTCACGTCTTATTCTATGGTACTACCTTTCTAACGATAATACTTAACAATTTTAGAACTTCAGATCTCCCCCAGTTCACAAAAATGAAGTCCGGTTTACCTCCACCAGAATATCTAATGCCCTTTATGAATTGTGAAATGCAGTTCACTGGGTACTTTTTGGATTCCGTACAATAGCTTAACAGCATTATGGTTTGCATAGTATCTGAATCATCTAAGTCAGTGTTATTGGTTACTGGAACACTCGTAGGCTTCTGTGAGGGAGTCCTGTTACATGCTTATTGTTACTCTAGGTTTTGGCATCCCACTTTACTCTTTGTGAGCTTCAATTGGCTTGAAGTGTAAATCAATCAGAGAGACTTGATGTAACTCTGGTTTTTTTTCAAATTCTTCAAGCTTCATAATTTTACGCCTTGAAAATTCTGGAAAGCAGATAAATCCTTGAACAATGTTACCGCCCACCAGGAAATAGGGATAGACAGCTACCTTTCTCAGAAATCGTGCAATGATTCTTGATGGCTTCTTCCAAAAGAAGTCTTGGTGTAAAATCTTGTCAGGAATGTAAAATGTTTCTTGATTATTCACATTTTTTCTTTCTTCATTTCTTCACTTGTCTGGTTATATTAGACGTCTTACAACTTGTATGTCATGCCCAACGAACTGAACTTGTGTGTTACCTGTTTGCAGATTCCTGCCATATGTAGGTTGGGTGACTATAATCATGACTGAAAAGCCTATAATCAAGGTTAACCTGTCTTTGCTATACTCAAATCTTCATGCACCAGAAGTAAAAAAAACATTACTGTTACCTTTGCATACATGTTGCACACCTGCCCTGATTACCTTACACATACAGTTATGATTGTTAAAAGCAACCGTTAATATTAACGTAGCTTCATTATCTTGCAGTATCTACTGATAGGTGCCCTGGGATTGCTCGTGATCACTTCAAAAGAGTAGAAGAGCAGCTGTTGTAATAGACTCTGGGTCGAGTTCTAACCAATTATTCAGGATATCAATTTTGAGGCATCGGAATCATTGACAAATCACATCTCCAGCATTTGTAGATTAGACTCCAGTTAGTGTTGCTTAGTCAATCAATGTAAGCTTGATTGTTTGTGAATTAGCAGACTTGTGCGTGTTCTGCAAAGCTCACAATTTACCAGATGGCATTGCTTATAGACCACAGTGAAGATAACAGAGATACAAACAAGAACTTGATTATCATATCATGATTAAATTATTTGGCACAATTGCATCAGAAGAGTGCTCCAATCTTGATCAATATGAATGTAAAATTAAACATACAACCAGTGGACAATTGGCTTCGATAACAAACATTATTATTCCCACAGCTGTAGCTCTGGCTATTCTATAAGACAATTAACTTCCCAACCAGTTATCTTGATTAAAACTGGCCATGGGGCTTGATTAAAATCACCCATGGCATGCCTGCAAACCGTTACCAGATATGCGAATTTCATTGCACCACAGCTGCTAATTAATTTGTCAAAGCTTCTCCGGTGAGCAACAAAGAGAACACCATAAGCAGGGCAAAAACACACACAAAAGAATTTATAACACACCGATGAAAGCGAAAGATACATAGAATTTACTGGAACGATATGCTCCTTTCATTAGCTATAACTGGAATGATACATAGAATTTACTTGGCTCCCTCATCATCCATATCTCTAATATCCAGAGAGTATCACAATCATCTTGTGACTACCAACTATCCTACTACCTTGGACTGGTTAATAATCTGTGGATATACTTTTACCATTCTAATAACTTCTTCCCTACTTAAACCAAGATCCACCAAACAATCGGACCTCTCTTGAAGATCTAATCCTATGCCTTTAAATGCTCTAAAGGTCTTCCCCGTTTCACACAGGGTCTCAACTTAGAATTAGCAGCAGCAGCAGCTGATTCTAACAACAATGGTACCACATGAAAATGGAGTTCACCCCAAGTTTCAAAATATGAAAAGCTTACTGCATTGCAGCCATTAACTCAACAAGTAAAGCATAGCAAATTCTTGTCCAGAAACAAAATAAGAGGAATGCAGATATGAAAAGGTTACTGCATTGCAGCCATTAACTCAACAAGTAATATATCCTAGCATAGCAAATTCTTGTCCACAAACAAAATAAGAGGAATGCAGATGAATGTGCAATCCTTAAACTCTCACAATTCTTTCATCACTTTAGCCCCATCTCTTCTTAAAGTCATCATCTTTTGCCTTTGAAAGAATGGAAAGAGAAGGCCATTAGTGATTAGACCCTTTTTTCCAGCTCCGTTAACACTTTAATTCGTGGTTTGTACCTATTCTCAACACTCGTCATAAGAGCAGCTGGGTTCTTAGCAATTGAGGATATGTCGTACCTGCCACTCTCAATCAACAATTCGGTTACTTGCTTTAGTTTCTTTGTTGAAACGGTTAGCACACCGGGCCACGCTCTGAACATCTTCGACACTATATCATCAGCAAAACCCAAATCTCGAAAGGTCTGAAGCTTTAGCTTCAATGCCTGGTCTGACATTGTTGAAATTGCCCTGATGGCATGGATATACATTGCGGATGACCGTTTAATTCCCATTTCATCGACGAAGAGCACACATCTTCTCAGAGCTTCTTCACTTATTGTGAATACAAATGATACACTCAGCAAATAGCACATTATCTGTGACGTGTGAAGGCCACAACTCCTGAGAAATGTAACATTTTTCAGGATTGTTTCAGGTTTGACGTAGAGCACACTGCCTCTTTTCTTCAGTAGCACCGCAACATTTTCTCTTGAGCCCAATAGTCTCTCTAACACAACAATGTGGTGTCTGATCTTATCCAAGTGATAAGTCAGAATAATAATATCGCGTCCTAATATTCCAATTGCATCAGCAAATGTTAACCCGAGATCGCAGAGAAGCTTGATTTTGGGAATGATGGTTTCTTCAGGCGAAGTCGAGAGCAAGGTACGGTGATGCAACACTAATCTTTCAAGCTGAGCACTCGAAAACCCTTTTTCTTTCAAAAATGAAAGATAGGTATCTGGGGTTTGGGGGTTTTTCAAGGAAGCTGAAAACTCTGCAAGAATAGTAGCAACTTCCTGACATACGCTGTATTTGATGGAAAAATATGTGTAACTTAACTCATATGTGGGGTGACTATGAGTTGATAACCTCCTATGGTTACCATTATACTTCACCTTACTCCTAAGACCCCACCTCAGCATTCCATTCCCTTTAAGGCCATCAAACCTAATCCCACACTTCTTAGAACATAAAGGATCCTGATTAGGGGAGTCACCAAGCTTCCAGCCAGGAGGTGGCACCCAATAGGGATCCGTAACGCCAGCCTCCTTCCAAGTGTTGCCAAGCTCTGCATTCCCCAGCCAAGACTCCATTGCCCTCCTCCTAAACCTCTTATCACCTCCTGGAAAAACAAGTTAAGACCTGATCAATCTCGTGATCAGAACCAACTTCCATATTTTGATTTTGCATCATAGATGAAACAATATACAAAGTCTGTAAGTCTTCTTCCTAAAACTTTTAATGCATCTTTAATTACTGAGTTTAGACCAATAGCATGTTGTAATATGATTTACAAAATAATCACTAAAGTCATAGCCAATAGACTTAGGGATTTACAAAATATTTTTCTAGCACAAGAATTAGTAAGGGGGTACAATAGGAAGAATATTTCCCCTAGACAAAATTAAGATACAGTTTATGAAGCATGCTCTCTGTATGATCAACATGATTGATTGCTTTTGAAGATAAAATATAACTAAAACATAATAGTAGAGAAAAACACAACATACCCTTGAGCTGGTGATGATCATCCATAGGATCTGTAGCAGTCATGAAATTGAAGGGCAAGAAAAGCATAGTGCCCTGCACCAACAAAAGTTGTGTGCCAATAGTTTGTAATTCTCAGTAAACTTTGATCAACATATACATATAATAGCACGTGAGAGATGATATGTTCATGGAAGTTAATTTTACCCGAGATTTGTTGAGAAGATGGTAGGCCTTTGTCAGCGTTCTTGAGATAGTCATGGTCCTACAAAATCAATCAATCAATCAGATCAGTAACTGCAAAATTTATCCCAAATAGAATACTATGTTTTTTCAAATAGTTGCTCAAACAAGCAAAGAAAACAGGTTTTTGTTTAAGGAAATTCTGCAGAAAATTTTTAACAGGGAGGAGCTTCGTTGTTTTAGGAAGAAGACTTACAGACTTTGTATATTGTTTGAGCTGCATTAAAAGTTTTAGGAATTTTTAAAATGCAGATGGCCTGGGATTGTCGAATCCCTCAGGTGGAAGTGGAAATGGACTCGTTGGTGGTCGAAATGGTCAATGGCGAGCGGAATTGCAGCCGCAGGTGGAGAGGTGCCGGAAGATCTGAGGCAGAAAAAACAAAAAAAAAACAGACCTACCTCTCTGCTTTGCTCACAGAGAGAAAAATTTTAAAAACACATGGATAGAGTGTGTCTGTTATGTGGGCCCCTCCTCTCTACCTTTTTCTTAATATATCATAACATAACTAGTACTCCAATATTGAGGGGATGAGTGACATGATATTTAGGACACACTCACATTTTGCCATCGATTTTGAGCGAATTCGATCCAATTTTATGTTCTGATCGGGTCCAATTTTATTATTGATTTTTTTTTTAGTATAAAACATACTTTCATTAAGTTTCGTTGTTGTGCTATAAGTAGTGCTTTTTTAATTGTCCAAAACTCCGCAGTTATATTGTTTGTGATGCCAATGTAATCAGAACACGCTAAAAGAAAATCCCCATGATGATTACGAAAAATGCACCCTATGCCAGCATGCCCCGAGTTAGACATACTCGATCCATCTGTATTAACCATGATGTAATTCTCAGGTGGTGGTTTCCAAGCACATGTTATCTATTTAGATTGCTTCTCTATCTTACGAGGGAATCGAGCACTAACAAATTGTGTAAGTTGTTAATACCGTACCATAAAGTTGAATATGTAATTCTTTCTTGGGGCTTTCTATTCTCAGGTCGGCTTCGTACCGACCTAAACGTAGGTCTTTATTATATATTTCATTCTAATTATTAAATTTTGATAAAAATATATAAATGTGCAGTTATACCCCTACTTTCAAAAAATTCATTTAAATAATTTAAATAAGTTCTTACTATTTCATAAGTATTAAATTAAAAATAAAAATTTACTTTAACTAAAATTAAAATTAATCAATATATATCAAATTAATTTCAACAACAATTCAATGGATATTCGTTTCCCATAATCTAATTGCACTAGCTATCAATATTTGTAGAAGACAATAACAAAGGCTTATATTTTTAGCTATGAAGTATATTATTTAGAAGTGTTCGATAGTTTATGTATCATTGAAATGGATAAATTAATTGTGATCAATTAACTTTGGTTTGTGATTAAGATTAATTATAAGGTTTACGTGTATATGTAATCATATAAATTGAAATTAAGGGCATTATAGTTAATTTGTAGTTTTGTGGTAATTTTTAATGTTAAAGAAAATTAATTATAATCCATCGTACCAAAAATGACTTTGAACCGAAATGAATGGATGAGATTAAATTAAGCGCCACATGGCAACTATTGAATGAAGACCTGAGTTTAGGTCGGTACGGAGCTGACCTGAGAATAGAAAGCCCCTACTTTCATTCTTAAAAATAAACTCATTTCGAAGAGACCAAAAAATCCAACAGGAATGAAGAAGCAAAAGTTGTTTTTGATCATTAAGAGGGACTTGAAACATAATGAAAGATAGAGAGAAATGCATATTATCAAAAGATGGCCATAGTCGAACTCTAATATGCTGAAAAGCTGGACAATAAAAAAGCACATGATCCAAGGTTTCAACTAGAGGTGTCATAACACTAGAGATTATAAGTTTAATTCTCGCGAAGTGCGAGATTATTTATAGTTTATTACTAACTTTGTAATGATTCGATTATTAAAAAAAAAAGTCTCAGCTGCATTAGAATTACATATATTACAATAGGGAGAATCAATAACACCTTGCTTATATTGATTTGTCTTCATACAATACATACATATTAAAGCTTGTCTCTTTATTTATTAACACAATGTACATACTTTATGGTGCTATCTATTTGTATGCATGTATGTGTATGTGACACAATATATGCATACATATATATGTGCATCACAACATGATTTGGCAAACATAATGATGAGAAAGAAATTGTAACGCCCCAAAACCAAAAATTGGTGCGTTCAGCCGTGTATCGTGAGATGGGCTCACGCCAACACGAAGCCTATCCTTTTTATCCTCAATTATACAATGAAATCAACTCGAATGGTACATCAGAGCATCTAAAATCCTCATACGAAACTATATACAACTAAAATCCTCAAATTACAAATCCGAGTACAAAATACTATAATCTCAATAATACATATCTTCACGTACAAACACAACTCGATTAACCTTCAAATCTTCACAGGCCCGCTTTACTCCAATGAAAATCCTCCACAATGCCACAATCACTTTTACACTTAAACTGGGGGAGTAAGGGGGTAAGCTACTAACTCATGGGAAAGCTAATAACTCGTAAAAAGAACTCTTGACACTATTACCGGATCAAGCACATGTTTCAAAATACAATTGTCACCCACATACAAAATATTTAGCATGGTATATAGTACGGAACACTTAGCTCGAATCAGACATACACACTATGGCCACACATACAGTGCTGGCACACCGTGCCGGCTTTCACACATAACACTACACAAAACATAACATTGGGAGTACTCCAAAGCACGACAATCCCCTCGAAAGGGTCACACACTTCATAGGCATACCGATGAGCGGAAACATACACCTAAACCATGTTTTTCACAAATCAAATATTTACACACACAACAAAAATACAGTTTGGAAATTCACAAACTTACAAACTTGATTCTCAGTGAAAAAGATAATTATATCAAGTCCCATACATTGATATAATATCCACATTTCCAGAATATAAACAATTTATAAAATATCAAAATATTTAGTTATTTGAAGAAAAAAAAAGTAAACGTGTCAAGAATCCCCCTTACCACAACTGAAGCCAAAAATCCCTAATCCTGTCCCAACTTTTACTCGAGCTCTTTTTAACCGTAACAGATGCCTTCGGCAGCTAGTTGTACTAGGTATGCTCGAACAAATTGAACTTGAACAAATCAAACATGTGTGATGCGGGTAAAATATGGTTCGTGCCGTTTTCCTCATCATCTCCAAGATCTCCTCCGTTTAGAGTCGTTCTTGGATTTATTTCTTAGCGAAAATCTGGGGGACGGGGTGGAGCGGTTAGTGGTTTACCGGCTTGCCGATAGTCAGACCGGCGTTGCATTTAAGTGGAAATACCCGAAGGAAAGGAAAAGGTATTTAGAAAGTGGAAGTGTGTTGAGAGTGTTCAGAAGTAGTAGTGTACCTTGGCTATATATAGACAAATGTGGGTATGAGGTGTGTCTCCCAGCTGTCCGTAGGTATTTCGAGGGTGTCTGTCCTTTCGATGGCGTAGACTCTTTCGAGGGTGTGAATGACTGGTAGCTTCTAGGATGCAAACGTTTCGAGGGTGTCTGTCCTTTCGAGGGTGTAGACACCTTCGGGTGTAGCTTTGATTATAGGCGCTTCGAGGGCATCTGATGTCATTACGACAGTGGCTCTATACTTCGAGATCTCTTAGTGGTGACATATATACCCATATCACCCGCATCTCCCCTTCAATAACCCCCAAAGCCTTGATTACAGGGAACAACAATGTCGCTGTTTAATAAATCACGAGGACACGCCAGCCAAATTAATAAACGCGACAAACCCCGCGTAGCTCATCAGCTTTTCGTCTTCTCCAAAGTCCCTCCCTACCATTTTCTGTAGTTCAGCAGGTGAATAAACAAACAAAAAACCACCCCTCATTTCACAACTTCCGAACTGCAAAACCACAATTCCGGCGAATCCTTCTCCGAACATAGACGGACAATCTCATCCTAGCAAGTTAGCCGTTGGAGAAATTAGAGGTACATCTCATTAACTCCAACCATTCATCTCATCAATTTTGATTTAATGCTGTAGAAATAAGCTATTACAACAAGTATGATTGCGTGATCGATGTTAATCTGGCTGGGTAGGTTTACTAGAATCCTTATTGTCGTGGTGGATTCATTCACTTGAGAGTCTTGTAGTACTTGTAGTACTTGAGATTCATTTTGTTTTTGTTTTAGGATCCAGTTCTGGTTGGTTGGGGAGAATACTGGAATGAGTACTTTACATGGATAGGTTTCAGCACATTAAGTTTTGTATATGTTGTAATGTCATGGTTGGAATAATTCATAGCAAGTAGAAGATGTAATTGCATTTGCTGGTTTCTTAATTAATTTAGTTAGTGGCAACAGATGGCATCTTAATTAGGTCAATTGATTCGATCTAGGTTTCCTGCTAGTTTCTGTTTCCCAGACGAGTTGATAATAGGTGGTAACATCTTCTGCGGTAAGGAGACCTATAACGGAACTTCAACAGACCTGATTAATGTGGGATTTTCATATGAACTGTTAGGGCTTGTAAGTTTGATCGTTCTACTTGTATGAAACTCCAGGCAACTTGGTTGCTGTACAATTTCTTTATAGACAGTTAATGATTGTTATCCCTGAGTCGTCATCTTCAGTTTGAAACTTATTGTTGTCTAGCTTGGAGGTGGATCCCCATGTTGCTTTCATGTTCTTCTAGTTCAGCTACAATTGTATTGCCATGCCTAGTTCATTTTGTGATTAACTGGACTGATCTTTGATGTTTCTGGTTAATCATATATTAACCGAACACAGATGAAAGAGAGTAAAGATGGGACGAGGAGTGCCAGCTAAAGTTTTTAAATCGCAATTAACTGATTCCAGCCCACTTGTTCTAGACATAGAAGACTTTAAGGTAATGCCCGAATAATGTGTGGAGAGATTTTTTTTTGCTTCAGCGGCTCTGATTAAGTTTTAGTCATGTCAAGTTGCTAAATGCTGCTACAATTTTATTGGTTTCAGGGTGACTTCTCATTTGATGCACTGTTTGGAAACTTAGTCAATGAGCTGCTGCCTTCTTATTTAGAAGAAGATGCAGATACTTCCAATGGACATGGTACAAATGATGCTATGCCAAATGGTCATCGACGGGCCCCGTCTGATACAGGAAGACTTGCACAGGGCAGCCCATTGTTCCCTGAAGTAGATGCACTCTTGTCTTTGTTCAAGAATTCATGCATGCAGTTAATTGATCTACGGAAACAGGTAAAGTTTTGGATTGGTTGTGACCTGCGTTGGCTTGATACCCACCTGGTCATCTTTCTAATGCTCTGATAAGTGATAACCTTGTCAAAGGTCGATGGAAAGCTCTATAATCTTAAAAAAGAAGTTGCCACTCAAGACAATAAGCACCGGAAAACACTTTCTGAGGTTGGTTACTGACAGTTACCCTCTTAATTCAAAATTTACAAGACAAATGCAACAGTTCTGATGTGGTTAATTTTTCCATAATATGCAGTTGGAGAAAGGTGTTGATGGCTTGTTTGAGACTTTCGCAAGGTCGGATTCACGCATATCAAGTGTTGGACAAACTGCTGCTAAGATTGGGGACCATCTTCAGGTAATTGTTGTGTTATATTTTTATTTCTTTTGGCATTATTTGTTTGGTAGCTAAATAGTTTAAAGTGAAAGCAATCACTCCGTGTAGGTATCCCCTGATGCTATTTCAACAGCTTTTTTTTAGTGTATTTGGAAGTTCATATTTAATAAGCTTTATTCTTCTTCTCAGAGTGCAGATGCCCAGCGAGAAACTGCCAGTCAAACTATAGATCTAATTAAGGTATGAATTCGGTAAAATATTAACAGATAGTGTCTTCACAGTATTTGCTAGAGATGACTAGCCTTTGATTACACATATACCATGCCATCTGAATAGCAGCTACATACATATCATGCAGTACTTGATGGAGTTCAATAGTAGTCCAGGGGATTTAATGGAGCTTTCAGCCCTTTTCTCTGATGGTAGTCGGGTAGCCGAGGCTGCTTCAATTGCACAGAAACTGAGTACGTTTGTCTTTTATCTCTTGAGTTGGAACTGTGGACTCTTGGTTTCTTTATTTACATGAGTGTATGTATAGATTTGTATATGATGACATACTTGTGCTTTTTACTTGAAACCATGTTTTTCGTTCCTTTTCATCAGAGCAATCTTTATTGCTCTCTAATCTGATTCTACGTGATACTCTAATACTAAGTATGCATTGCAAGACACTGAACTTCATTGCTTTTACTTGTACCGTGTTATGTTCTAAACTGTGAATCATAGTTGTCTGTAGTGACCACAGAGGTTGCAATGGTGAATATCATAGTGTAGGTGATGCTTCACTGCTATGCTGCATGTTTAAAAATACTGTGACTGCTATTTGCTGCTATAGCATATAGCACATAGCAATGAGTAGCGCTGCTGTTGTGAAATTGAGGGTGAATCAACTGAGTCCAAATATGAATATCTATTCTAGAATATTTGTTGAATTAAGGTTTTTCTTTTTCTTTTGGCAAGATAAGATTTGGAGCTTGATAGTTGAGGTATCTGGACTTTGATTTATCAACTTTAATGAACTAATTATGTTATTATCAGTAATCCTTCTGTTATTGATGGATTGTAATATGATACCTCATTTATAGCGGGATATTTAAGTTCTTACTTACAAATTAAAATATCAGTCGCTATTGCATTCTTATCAGTATAGCATAGCGAGTCTTGTCGGTAATGATCCACTATTCGTTACTGACAACTATTCTGTGAACTGATATGTGACACCATGGAGCCATGACTTTGATATCTTCTTTTCTTTTCTTCTTCAGATGATCTATAAAAATATTATCCTTGATTCATACTGGAAATCATTGCCATAGTGAAAGTATTATTACTGATGTGATGCAGATTTATTTTCTTCGTAGCTCCCACTAGAACACCTTGTTAATAGACTTTGTTTTATCAGAGAACTAATTCTAGGAAACTTACAACTGAAGACGGCAGGATATGTATCTTAGTTGATTGCAGATTGTAATTTACATGTGTTGACTGACATCTATAGATCTGAAAATCAAATCCCTTGCTAGCCTTATATCTGCAGGTTCATCAACTTTTGTTGTTAAAACTTAAACCTTATTCCAAAAGCATATAACCCTGACCAATATTTTTTATTAGCAACAATCAATGACAGAATTAGCTATGGTCGACCTGGAGCAGCATAAATTTCATAAAAGGACATTTCTCATACAAACTTAGAGTTGCAAGAGCAGCTGGGTGGCCTGATTTGTATATCTGATTCATATACTTGGTACAAATATGCAATACACACATGGTGGGGAATCTGATGATGTTGTGTTGGGGGGGGGGATAGGCCTCACCATTGCGGATGACATATCATTTCACACTTTTTAAGATGTTTCATTTTCTTAAGGCTCATAATACAAATTAAGTTCTTGAGCATTTCATTCATAATATCAGTCTTAATTTTTAAATGCCTTTAGAAAAGGCGAAAAGGCCAAAAATAACTGATGAAACATGTGAAAGTTAATTATGCCCTGTACTTGTATTAGTCTTGCAAGAAAACTGATTCTTGTTCCAGTGTATTGATTGATGTTGGTTTGGACTTCAGTGCCAAAGAATTTCAGTGTATCAACCAGAAGAACTGGGTAGAGTATCAGTATTCATACTTGGAATATTGACAGTCACGCATAAGAACGACATCTGTGGAACTAGCACGAATCATCGGATCATGCTAGAACCATGTTTCCTGACAACGGTGGATTTTCTATAGAGTAGTTCCTAGTTTGCTAGTGTAGGAAGCGAATTAGGTAAACATGACCAAAACTACCTCTCATGTTTAAAATTACATCCTAGCTTGAGCTCCGTCTGTTGTTCCAGGGCTTCCCCTATTTATCCCTTTTGATAAGCATTCCAAAGGCAGAAGATCTAGTGAGTTTAAATGTTTCATTAAATAGTTTAATGAAATTAAATCTCATGACATGTAAAACATGTGACGTCATTCTACAATGTAGAGTTGAGAAAGTAAATTGATTCCATGATGTCCATCTGGCTCCACCTTATCTTGTAAGGTAGTTGTTAGAGCCTCACTTTTTCTAATTGTAATCTGCTAGAATTGTTTGCCTTTCTTGATCTTCTGTGTCAATATAATTGTTTTTTCTGTCAAAATGTAATTAGCTCTAATTGGAAGAGGCAGATTATTTGTTCCATTGGCAATTACTTCAGTAGCTGTGATGGGAATATGAATACTTGTTTAAAACAGGGATACCTTGTATATGGACAAATTAACCTTTTTCATTAGCAGAGTTATACATACATTGATATGACAGCATATTTGTTGAGGTGGTTCTGATAAGCTGTTTTTAGGATCATTTGCCGAGGAAGATGTTGGAAGACAAGGCATGGATGTTTCATCCGTTGTAGGGAATGCAGCAGCTAGCAGAGGTTTGGAAGTTGCAGTTGGTAACCTCCAAGAGTATTGCAACGGTATGACATCTTACTTGAATTTAATACATCTGGTTATGCTGTCATCCCCTCTCAAAATAGAATTTCTTTTAAAATTTGTGCTTAATTAAATATTAATCGCCTTTTTGAATGGCACAGAATTAGAGAACAGATTGTTGGCAAAATTCGATGTGGCATCGCAAAAAAGGTAATTGTTTACAATGGCAGAATGTGCAAAGATTTTGTCACAGGTAATGATTTGAAAGTTTGAACTTTATTAGCATATTCTTTTTAATTCTAAATTTACTCATAGTCATTATGTATTAAAAAAAAACCATGTTTATGTAAATTCGAAAATAACTACAGGCTTCCCTTTAAAACTATCTGTGCGTGTGTGGTGCGTGGTTTTTCCTTTCAACCTTTCATCTTCCTTGTTTATAAAGTTTTCTTTTCTCTATTAGATTTTTTTTTTCCTGGGTAGGGGTTGGCATTGGCGGAGACGTAATGGTGAAAACTTGAGCATAGTTAACATTATGTCTAGATGTTCATATTTTGGTTTGGAAGTTAAAAAATATGCTCTGAGGTGTAATATTATGTTCTGTAATTTGAAGTAGAAAGCACAAAAGGCAGCTTCTATGTTAAAAAATAATTCCTCTTCACTTGTTAGATTTGTGGTTCAGTTTAACAGGGGTACCAGCGCTATGCAACATTACGTGGGACTACGTCCAATGTTCGACGTAGAGGTCATGAATGCGGATGCCAAGTTGGTTCTTGGTGACAGTGGTTCTCAAACTAGTCGTAGTAATGTTGCTCGTGGATTGACTTCATTGTACAAAGAAATTACAGGTTTGTTTGACTTCATTTGGATATAATATAAGGTTTGGCTTCGGACGTTTTTTTTTTTCATTTGATAGGACTGGCTTGCAGATACCGTTAAGAAAGAAGCAGCGACAACAACAGCAGTATTTCCTTCCCCTAATGAAGTCAAGACAATATTCGTTCAGGTACTTGTATGCAATTAATTATTCTTAAATCTGCTGCGTTATTCCCTTGGCCCGTTCACTTCTGTGCATTGTTAGGAAGTTTCTTTATGCAATGACTGATGATGCAATTTTTGGAATGTTCCTGTTGGAGCTATAAGGCATATATTATGCTAAAATACAGGACATGTGTATGATTTTGACGTGTCAGTAATGCCATTTTTCATCTGTAAAATTTTGAAATCAGTATCTATGTACCATAATTTTGAGCAACTATCTGTATGCTAACATAGCTGAAACAGTAAGTACGATTCTGTAATCAGGAAAAACTAAATCATCCAATACGGCTCTAGCATCGACTTCAGTTGAATAACCCAACCTGGCTATGCACCAATCTTGGCAAGGTCTGACTGGAAAAACATTCCTAAAATTATATAGTTATGATGGAGGAAGAAAACTTGAAAACATTCAGATGCTGTCTAGAAAATTTTAAGATGAATCGATACAGAAGGATTGCAATATATTGTGGATACCCATAGTCCCATACTCCATAATTCTGAAGCCTTCATGAATTTCTTGACGGAAGATACGGTGATAAAGCAGTAAGTGAATTATGGATATCCATACTCCTAAATCCTAATGATTAAAATATGAGAAAAATATTTTGGAAAATAGAAGCTCTGAAACACCATGTTTAAAAATGATGTGAACTAATTAATTAATTGCCTGATTGCGCATCAGGGGTCTAAAGTATAAACTGCTTAGAAGCATTGACCTCGACCAAAAGTTTTTTAATAATGAAAATATTGTGGAATATGGAAGATATAGTGATAAAGCAGTAAGTGAATGGTGGATATCCATACTCCTAATGATTAAAATATTGTGGAATATAGAAGCTCTGAAACACATTCTTTAAAATGATGTGAACTAATTAATCAATCGCCTGATTGCACATCAGGGGTCTAAAGTATAAACTGCTTAGACCAAAAGTTTTTAATAATGAAAAGATCTTTCTGCATTAAGAAAAATTATATCTAGGTGGTCCATTTGCTCAATTCTCATTATAAAGCATTAGAATACTAGTGGAATTTGAATAGGTGTGAGCAGATCAAATTAGGGAGTTTTGTGCTTCTAAAATCTGGTGTATAGAAGAGCAAAAACTGGTTTTGGTCTGGGCCTATGATCCATTCTCTTCATTTTCAAGTATAGTTAGTTTCTGCATTTTATTTTTACCAAGTCACATCTTACCCTGTTTAGGAGTATATTGCCTCACAATGTTATATTAATTTTAGATCACGGGATTCACTTCTGATGATGCATCACATTGGTAACAGTCTTGTTTTAAATGTAGCGTGTTTTGGAAGACCGAGTTCCTAAACTTCTTGAGAAGCTTTTGGTAAAGCCATCGCTTATTAATCCGCCTCCCATGGAAGAAGGCGGACTTATATTAGTGAGTTCCATCTGTGCCTTTTTAAATGATTTTGACACATTATATTGTCAACAGATGATATTAACACTCCTCTCTTGTGTATGTATCTCAGTATCTTAGAATGCTAGCAGTGGCTTATGAGAAGACTCTGGACCTTGCTAGAGAGTTACACGGTGTGGGTTGTGGTGACTTGGATGTTGAAGGTGCAAAAATATTCAATACTTGTACTTTCAACTTCATTTTATGATTTAGAAAGAAGACAATTTTAATCCTGTAGACTACCTAGTTTTGTACATTCAGGTATTCATTGCTTTCATATACTGACTCGGCTAATTGCACATGAATTTACTTAAGTGCTCGCTGTGTTCTAGTAATTCAAACTTCTGTTTATGAGAAAGGTACTGGAAATGACCACTGGACATCAAAGTCCAGGCTCCCAGTCAATTGTTGTACAAATAGCACTATTGAAACAAACTTGGCTCGATTCAGTATACGAAAATCAAGATCACGCCACTAGAGGAAAAGAAAGTGAATGAGCATATCTTCACCCCTTGTGCAATGCAACAAGCTAACTATACAAGAGAGAACAAATAAAAGAACACTAGCTATTAACTGTTAATAGGTTGACATACCTGATCATTTTGACTTCAAAAGAATGAATCATACACAATGCTTCTTCCGTTTATTTATTTATTTTTTATTATTATTATTATTATTATTATTATTTATTTTGTATGCAGGCTTAACTGAATATCTATTTCTCCCACACAAAGATATATATACATAGAATATGAGCAGGCTTCTCTCAGTCAACTGTATAAAGCAAAGGTGCAATTTTTTCATTTATCTCCATTCCTCTCCCATGTCTTGCAGTTCTGTAAAAATCCCATCTCTTACCCGCAGTTATTGCTCAAGGAAATTTATAATAAGTTAATTTTTTTTCTGTAATCATGATATAAAATATTTATTAAACATATTTAATTTATTTGATGGGATTCTGCTAATACAATGCAGATGGTGTCAATACTGTGAATGGCGTCAAGGTCGATATGTCGGCGGCGGATTTAGCGTCAGTCGTATAAGATCAAAGGTCGAGTTAAGGAAGTTGTTGAGATTAGGCTTTACCCGAAAATAGAAAGAACCCGAAAGTACATAAAACTGAATCCGTACCCAAACCGTTAATAATTAGTATTTGGTACAGTTGCATACGGGTCGGGTACAATATAGATTCGGGTTTATCCGTCCCTCTTAATCGGCGGGTTAGAGTTGGGTAGGGCTGAAGAGTTTGAGTTTAAAACAGAGTCTGAAACTTTTTTTTAAATCCTTGTTGGAGATGAAACCCGAGTGGAGCAGCTTCTTCTTCTTCTTGTTCTTTTGTTAATTCCATAATATTTCATTCAATTTATAGCAAAGATTCTACCTTGGATTTCCCAGGTAATCAAGAGCAGCTTCTTCTTCTTCTTCTTTCTTATTTTTCATGTTAATCTCTAGTGTTTGTTTTGATCGATTGATTGATTATACGCCCTTTAATTATTAATTAATTTCATCATCAATTAATATCTTTTCATCTTTGTTTCTTGTATAGTATATAAAATATGGCTGCTGCTGCTGCTGTTTCTGTTGGTCGCAGATCTCTTAGTAGTTGTCGACCTCTCTTTCGCAAATTCTTCCCTCACAATAATAATGTTGTTCAATCGCTTTGCTTGTCTACTAAAATTCAACCAGAAGATTCGACGACCACTAGTCCTTTTAAATTCCCAGGGTTGAATATTAAGAAATACCCTTTTGAATCCTTCCCAGGGTTGTATATTGAGAAATACCAATTCTCTGAAGAAATTGCTTTCAAAGTTGATGCAATTTCAACTTGTACGGAAAACCCCCAAAATCCAGACCTCATACTTTCTTGCCTCAAAGAAATAGGCTTTTCCAATGCCCTTTTGCAGAGAATTGTTAGGCATTACTGCCTTGTGCTTTTTGAGTGTCCTGAGACCATACTTAAGCCAAACCTCAATACTTTCCGCGATTTCGGCTTCTCTGATGCTCAGGTCACTCAGATAATTGCATCTCGTTTCAGTCTTTTGCTTGATCAACCAAAATGGATCATCCACTCACTCTCTCTCTACAAGCGCTTCTTGGGATCAAATGATCGGGTGGTTAAACTCACCAAGAAATGTATCAACTTGTTATATCCAGATCCTGAGAAGATTCTTTTGCCAAATATTGAATTCCTCAAGAACACATGTGACATACCACATGAGCAGATAATTAGCTGTATATATACTTGTCCTTATCTCTTCTTGCGACTTCCAGGATCTCTGAGAACATGTGTTCATATGGTCGATAAATTGGGTGTTCAGAGGAATTCCAAGATGTTCATTTATGCTGCTCAGGCTGTTAGTTGGATGTCTGATGAGGATTTGAAGCACAAAGTTGAGAGCTTTAAGGATTTGGGCTTTTCTCAAGATGACATTTTGAGACTGTTTGGTAGTTATCGTGTGGTAATTGGTTTATCCACACGGAAGATAAAGGAGGTGAAAGAGGTTCTGCTCGAGACTGGCAAGTATGACATGTCTTGTATTGGTAGAAACCCTCCATCACTTTTGTTCAGTGTTGAAAAGAGGTATAAACCACGATTGCATGTTTTGAAGACCTTGGAAAGGAAGGCTCTAATTAATAAATGGCCCAGTCTTTCAACACTTTGCAGCATGTCCGATAAGAGGTTCTTTGAGAAATTTGTTGCTCCTAATATAAATGAATTCTGCGAAGATTTTTCAAGATTTTTCATAGCAAAGGCAAAGACTTCTCTCCGTGGAAAAGTACAAGTGGCAGGCAACCAGCCCGAAAACAATTCGAGTTGATATTTATTTCTGGCACTTGTGGGAGCTCCCAGCTGTTTAGGTAACTGTCTGGATCACAAACAAATTATTATTTGCACTATTTTATTGGTCTTCATGTGTATAGCAACTTAATTATGTGGCTTGTGTAATTGAGCCTCTTTTGGTGCTAAGGTCTCATTGTTGAATCCGTACAAGTCAATAGGAACCCTTTTTTGTTGGCTCAATGCTCTGTTGGTTCTTCTTCCTATATAAACTGTTGTTATCAAGTATTCATCATGTGATATGTGTTCTATCATATATTGTTACTTATGACCATGTATATATATATCTTGTCTCTAACAATATCAATGGACTTGATGTTCTAAGCATCTATGTGAACAATTGATAACAGCGTGATATATAAAAAGTTGAAAACATTTCTTCTCAAGATGATGAGTACTATTTGGCCGCCAAGTGCAACATTTTTTAAGATTGATCTAGTCATTACAGTATTTCTAAGTTCTTGGATTGGGAAACTTTTGCTTTTGCTATTCGTTGTATTGATATATCTATTACAATTATTATATCTTAAAATCATTGTTTCCATGGAACTTGTAGAAACGTAATGCAACAGCTGGTGAAAATCCTGCCCTAGGAAACATGATCTTTATCCCTGAGATGATCGGAAGTGTCCTGGAATTCCAAAACCTTCAAAATGAAGCCTGAAATGGCCGGGTTCACTATCTTGCCGAGTTCTCCATGTTGTGCAAGCGAGTGAAGCATGGTAAACCTGGTATTTGGTGCTACCCACTCATTGACGTTCATTCCACCTCCTATCAACTTTGGAGCACGAGAGGAATATGTTCTATTTTGCTATTCTTGTCCTCTGTTGTTGATAAATTTTTTTTAGTTACTTATTAGCTTCTGACTTTGTGAAAGTTACTATGTTGAACTATGGTTTTAAATTTTGTTTTTTTTGTTTTTTTTTTTTGAGTCATGTGATGAGTTATCCTTGATTCATTTCATTTTAACATTTAGCTAGTCTTGGTGGAATGGAAAGTGTCAGCAGCGGCATTTCACTCCATTTTATTCCATCTATCAATTAATCTTCTCATCTTTCATTCATAAATTATCATATATGGCTGCTGTTCTTGTTGTAGCAGCAATTGCTCACAGATATCTTACTAGTAGTTTTAGTACTTCTCCTGTCTTCATATTTGCGTGAAGATTGTATACGCTTCATGTAATCCAATCCATGTTGTGATACTACACAGTTAGCAGAGGTGTATCTCTGGATAGTTTTTGAGTTTTCTTGATACATGTCTATGTGTTAAGCAAATTGGATTGCAGTTCTTGTTCTGTTCTGGTTTATATATAGTTTGTGTGCCTTGATCTATAGTTTACGTATATCTATAGGCATCAACTATTAAGCAAGTTATATGTCTCTCATCACTTTTCCAAATGCCAACTGAGGAGTTTTCCAGAACTTTGTTTGTACTTCCTTCAAACTAACTGTATAATTCAAAGATCCTCGTTTTACCTCTTTAGTTTGACCATTTCTTATCCTAAATAGTTTTCTACTAGAAAATCTTGAGTATATATGTTGCTCCAACATATACTCTTCGGATTGCTGTTGCTTGTGTGTCTATCATCTTGACTTATATGTTGTAGTCGAATTTCTTAGAGAACCAATGTACTGTTGAGACTGTTATATGTGGGAGCAGATTCCGCTGTTGGATTTCTATCAATAACAAAGCCTTCTGCCAGTGGCAACACTCATAACTCTGAAGTTCCTTTTTTTAAATGAAGCTTGCATATGGTAATAAGAAGTTGAGACGTGCTTTTTATGTTTCTTTAGAAATTGGAACCTTAGTTTTACCAAGTATCTATTTAATCAGAATCTCTACAGTTTACTTTTTTTTCTTTTTTGACCTTTTGTTATGTAATTGAATAACTGGTTCTAGAAAATCTTCGGAAAGTAAATAAATGTTTCTCAAACATAAACTCTCGGTACTTCTCTGTTGCTTGTGTGTACTAATATATAGTTTGTTTGTTCACTGGGATCCAGCTTCTATCATGTTGATTTAATAAATTAAGTTACGTTGCAGAAATATTTCTGTAAGAAATAAAACACTGTTATAGAATGGATTATATTTTGTATATATGGCATGGTATCTGTGAAATCTTGTTAGATGATAGATAACATGTGTACTTGCATATTCTGCTCATATTCATATTGGAATAGAATCTTTGGCCAGCAAGCAACATTTGGTCTAATTTGGATGGTTTTTATGTCTGCTTTTGTTGATAGTTATCCATGTAAAATAATGTAAACATGTTAGTGCACTGGTGAAGCAACTGAGTTGAGAGGAACTTTCTTAGCTAGCTTTTGGATCTTGTTGCTGAAAGTAGTACTATAGTTTATTTGCAGAAAGCCAGAAACTAGTCCCATGTTATTGCTGGCATATATTTGTTACTAGTGCAACGCTACATGCTTGATAATTTGAAGTGATGCATGATCTGCGGAGTTCTCGGTTGGGAAAATATTGATTTGGAAGTACGCTAATAGTAGTCTGCTTTCTTTTGATGTTAATAGGATCGGAACATTTGATTGAGTAAATAGATTTTGCTGATTACTGTCTTTTGCAACTCAAGTATTTGAGCTCTCATTTTTAATCTTATGATGCTAATCTTTCGTTTAACTCCTGAAGGTCTATAATAGTTGGAAGGAAGAAATTGCCTTTTGCAGTCTCATAATGGGCTCTCCTGCTGCTAATGTTTACTCGAAGCTTTGCCAACTTGCCTCCAGGCTCGATTCAATTGCCTGATGAATATTCTTCTGCATATCTACTTCGTATTCTTCTCCTTCTTCTTATTATTATTAAATTAAACCCGGCCTGGAATACTATGTTCTACCAATATTAACTTTTATATATATATATATATATATATATATATATATATATATATATTACAAAAATGTTTCCAACGGTTTGTAGTTCTAACAGGTTACAAATAAATTCGGAGTGTCAGATTTGATTGATTTGAAGTGGTAAGTCAAGTCATGTAGTAAAACAGAGATTACAAAATTGCAGTCATTTCTGGGTTTCATCTCTTCTCACATGGCTGGAGAGATGGATTCGTGGGCCTCACTCTTAAGCTGGACCATGTGTCTCAACAGGCTACCAAATGGGCTCTTGGCCTCATTTGTGTAATTTTGATTGCACTTCATTTTGTGTGAACTTTTATTTCTTAATTTAAAGTTAAATTAATTCCAAATCATAACTAAAAAAATATTTAAAAAATTGTATTGTAAAATTTCAAATATTATAATTTTATAATATAAATTTCGTAATTTTTTTTTCCTGTGGATCTGAAATTAGTTTCAAGTTGAAAACCAATAAAACAAAGTAAAAAAAGATGGCATGTCAAACCAGACAGCAAGCACCGTGTATGTATATTATAGAAGTATATCATTATCCTGGAGTATGAAAAATCTTTTGTCTACTTTGGTGGGTGCCGGGTAGTGGGTAGGAGTATTTCAAGAACCTACTACTAGTACTGGTACACAGTAAAGTGACTAACCCAGACCCCAAACCAAGGTCATCATCATTGGTTGACTGAGAAAAAAACACTGCATTTACTCACTCAAACTACAGACAATTCAGTTCGAAAAAGAGGAGTTTCATTTCAACCAGTTTAGAGAGGGAAAGAAAGAGACAGAGGAAGAAAGTGATCATCATCATCATCTACTACAATCCAAACACTCTGCTGTATATATCTCCTGAACTACTAAACGCACCACCATACCCTGCAAAGTAATTGTTCAGTCCTCCTAACATCTCATTTCTCTCTACTTCCGCGTCACCTTTATGTCGGAACTCCTCCATGCCATGCAAATATCCGTTGCCATTTGATGATATGTGTCCATTTGAGTATTTCTGCTGAGGAATGGAAGAGGGGTGGTAGTTCTGATGTTGATTCAGTAGCCCTGGCGTTGATGATAAACCATTCAGACCTGACATTGTATGAGGTGTGTAACTAGGAGGAGGATCCTGGGTCACAGGCACTTGGGGTGCACCAAACACTTGAGAAAACTTCGAATCTTGATATGCAGAATTCTGCTGTTGTAACAAAATCCAAAGGCTAGCGTCATCCTCAAACATGTTCATCTGGGGTGTACTTCCGTGCCTCATCCCAAAGCCTGGAGTTTTTCCCTCATTTGTTGGTTTACCACAACTTAATATGGCGGGATCATTAAAGTCAACGCTGGCATTAAATCCTTTTGAAGATTGCTGAAGCATGTTGGTCGGCAAAGAGGAAGTAACCAAGCGACCACCTGCAAAACAGTGTAAACGCAATCAATGAGAATATATAGATATTGAGGTTTGTTTGGCCTGTATGAAGGCAGTGGGCATCATGTTACAAAACTCTTGTTTATACCACTGAAGCAAATCACTAACCACACACTCCAGCAAGTTTGTATGTAAAATATCGTCAAGGTGATGATCACAGCCATGACAAAATGTAGTCAAATTGGGGGTCATGGGAGCTAGAAATATAAGAATAGCAAGGAACTAAACGACACAAACCTGAGGAGGGACGAGGTAAGCTGCCTGTTCTCTCGCATGAGGAAAACCCTGGAGGTGGATCTCTAGAGGGCATGTTGAAACCAGGTGGAGCAAAATTTTGGGTTCTTGTAGCTGCGAGAAGTATCAAATTGTGAATAAGTTGAAAGACCTAAAAGATCAGGATAGATAAAGCTCAATTACAATCTAAAGACCATGCAATGGTAATATCTAGGGTCAAATGTTGAAAGCTACAATGCACTCCTATGATTGACCTCCCTTAAACATACAAGGTATGGAAAGAGAATATACGGTTGCAATAACAAGGGTCTTTTCCATTTAACTTAATGGACTAGAGCACTGGTGTACTGTACTTTCTAGTTCAATATACAATGATAGCAGAAATCCAATCAATAACTGACCATGCACACTTGTTAACTTTTAAAAGTTGGAGGGTTAAAAAAAAAGAAGAAGAAGAAAGAAAGACAGATAAATAGATAGATACATATAGATAAAAGATAGAAAAAGATGGATAGAAAATCTTTTCACCAAAGCCATGACTGCTATTTACCTGGATACGGAGGATTAGACAGGTATTGATCCCTTTTATCTCCGAAATCAGGAAGGACAGTTCCAGGTAATTGACTTGCATAGACATCTTGATTCACAAATGAGTAACCTGATTGGTCACTGCCGGAAGAGTTCCATGAAGAAATAGGAAAGATATCGGGTTCATCAAGCAACTCCGACAGACCATTACGTATTACTAAAGAATCACATGAATCAAAATCTGACATGAAATTTGATACTGAACTATTCTTCACAACATTTCGGGCAGAATTTTCATCATCATTAATTTGATTATCCCCTTCAATTCTTCGCAAGTGCTCAACTATCTCTTCGTTGGAAAATGAGTTGGAACCCCTGTAAATTCTATCAGACTTGGCAGAATTTTGAAACGTCATCTCATGGGATGCATCACTCAATACTGCATTTATACAGTTGGTAAGTAAAGATGCAGCCTCCTCATGATTATGCACAGGGTTGGCATTCACACTAAAATCATTCAGGCTTTGTGTCTTCCGTATCAAAGCAGAACCACTTGAATCCTCTGACATGATTGCAGTATTAGATGGATGAGAACAAGCCCTCTGACCTACAGCACCACTATCATTTAGTCCTTGACTATCATATAACAGTTGATCTTCTCGGAGTGGCTCATTTGAGATACTTCTATATAACCCATTTCCAGTAAGATTGGTTGATGAAACTCTAAATAAGGGAGGGCCAGAGTATGGCTCATCTGGGTGTATATCTCTGCCAATTGTTACTGAAGACAACTCTGAGCTCAAATGTGAAACCCCCGGGTCATCAGGAACCATACCATTTTTATCAGGACCTGAGCTATTGGGCCGTCCAACTACATCTACAAAAGTTGTCATTTTATGGGGTACACCCGTAACTCTATCTCTAGATGAAAGTGTGTCAATAGACCCATGGATTGCATCCTGCAGGAACAAATATTTTACATTAACGTTACGCAAAAAGACAAATCACAAACAAAAAGGAAACTCTGGATAACATATTAGAAGAGAAGGCAAGTAATATTATTGATTATAACCGCAATTAAAAATAATTCCATAATGTGTTCACACTAATATGAAGTCAATAAATATGGCACTCACACATGCAGGACTTCCGATAGTAGATCTGTCAGGCAAACTAGGTGTACTATGGTAGAGATCATCTACTGGTGGCGGCAATACACTGCCGGCCCGCTTTATCCCAGTATTTCCAGCACCAACTATTTCTTGAACTCTACTCCTGTAGTTAAAAAAAGGTTGATCAAGGTGAGATCAGTATTCTATACATACATTTATATGAGGGTAACAGAGGCCGAAGAAAGCTGGGTTCTGGAGATCAATCTACAAATAAGACTATATCCACATATGACAACTAGTAAGCTCACTAACATGCATCAATTTCAAGATACTAAAACAAGGGAACTACTGGTCACATAACAAAATACTGGTCCTTTAAAAGGTACAAATGGCCAGGCTACCACAAGCAACAGGATAGGAAGTCCATCAATGATGGCTCACTTTTTAAAGTACTGGCTTTATCATATGTAAGAAAATACACACACACAGAGGCAAGTACGAGCCCTCCAAATTCCCACTATATTTACTCTCTTAACCCTTCACCCAACACACACCCCTCCTAACTCCAGAATTATTCACCTCCAAACTAATCTTAGTATTTCTTCACTCACTAATTGACATCTTTGTTGCTTTGATCTGCTATGACACCTTCAGAGGTAATCAAAAGAATATAGGCTATAGATTCACGTCAGTTAGGGTTAATGTGGGAACAAAATCTCCTTAGCTTTTTAGAAAATCGCCAAATGAAAAGAAATAATTATTAATTAATTAATAATTGGTAAAACATCAACCAATATATAGGAATAGCAAAGGCTAGTTTGTTGAGTGAACAAAGAGGTATATTAAGAGAGATGCATTCAAGCTATCTTGGTTAAGGCAAAATCAAGTCATCCGTCAAATATTTGATGAAATAACAATTAGAAACTTGGAATATAAATAGTTTTTAAAAAGTGTGTGCGAGTAATACCTTGTATGTACAGCAGCAACCTCATCTTTCCCAAAACTATCTTCATCAGCCCCAAGAGTATGCAAATATAAACAAGCAGAATTGTTGCAAGGCTGAAACAAGAGGAAGGCTTAGTCACTTGTATAGTATAAGCAAGATAATAGCAGGATTTGGTAAAGGAATGTGAATCTTGAAAAAGAAGGCAATAAAAATGCATAATAAATCATACCATGTTTTTCAGCCAAGCATGGCAATATTTTGCAGTTCCGAATGATGCTCTGCACAAAACATTTTAGTGGTTACTAACATCAACAAGCAACAGCAATGCTAGCATAATAGTTAAGGCAATTAAAAAAAAAATGAACAAAAAGATAATTGGCAGTACAACTTATGAGCAGGGCATATATTTACCTTAAAATCCTATCTTCCAGGACAAAACCATGCACAGATTGAATACAACGCAAGGCCTCTTCCTCTTTTGAGAATGTTATGTACCTGAAACAACACATAAGAAAACATGAACAGAAAAATGTTAAGAGGGACATCATTGAATATTGCAGATCAGTTATAACTTATGAATGAGATTTTTGGGCAAATTTAAAAATTTCCAGATTATATTTTGATATTGCCGCCGGACAGAATTTAGATAAATTAAATTATCTTATCCAAAACCTAAGGGGATTGCATAAATTAGGTAACCACAACATGGACTCCATCAATCGAATTCACAATAAGTCACTTATAAACAAAGACATGGATAGGAGAAAACATAAAACCCAAGTCTTTAAAACCATGCCAAAGCGAAAATAATCAAGCTTTTCTTAAGGATGCATCTGGAGAGAGAATTTATCCAGTCAGACAGCTTCTCAAACTATGAGCAAATTCTTTTTGGCCTTGTGTGATTCTTTGTGGTATAGTATCTAAGTAGCCTTCTTTTTCTCAAAAATAACATTCCAGACTAATGAACCAAAAAGAACATAAAATTATTGCTCTAAACTCACACACTGCAAGTGTCGTTGACAAATTGCTGAATGGTCCCACCAGCTGTCCGTGAAAGCGAGATTTTTGTAACTTTTCCGTACTGACCAAAGTACTCCTTTCGCTGCAATAGCTGTTAGACCAGAAAACATGCTTCATAAGTTTCAAACAGAGTAACTTTTTTGTAAAATAGTAAATATTGGTCCATAACTTGATGATAAAAAAATATGGGCAGAAGCTGCAAACTGAAAGGAGAGCTAAAAAAAGCTCTTACATGTTCATCAGCAAGACTAAGAGGTAATCCAATCACATAAGCCATTTTTCGCTGAATCACTCTAACATTTGTAAGATCCCTCTTCACTTCATTAGTCTTAGGCTTGGCCTTTGGTGGTTTGGTTTTACGATTTGAACTTTTCCCCGCCATCCTATGCAATTTAAGTTTGATCAAAGCATATGAACAATCAGATCTCCATTTAAAATTATAGAAAAAAATTAAAAAACAGAATAAAAGTATAAAACACAAGACCATAATCACCTTTCACAATCTGCTTGCATTGCCACGATTTTCTCCTTTTCATAGACTATTCTACATGCAGGGCATCTACCCTCTATCTCTTCTTTCTCTGCCATGTCTATTATGTGATGCCAACACCAAACACATATCTGCAAGATACCAGGATGCGCAAGTATAAGAAAGTAATAATCGTTCAATTAATTAAGCATTAACGAGAACATCAGGATTGATGAAGCAAATATACAGTGTAATTACTACTCCAAGACATGTATATTACCCAACATATGCATGAGGACCAAACTTGTAACGGTCCAATTATATCTAGCAAAAACAATTGATACCTTACGAAGCTAACATGAAGAGAGTTCTTCCTGTCACATTTTAATAATACCAAATTACTAAACCATGAAGGGAAACCATGCGAACTCACATACATTATAACCTCAAATAAGCAAAAAGCCGCCCCAAACAAAGTAGGACTTCATATTGTTGCCATTAATGTGTACGTTACTTGCTTACATTTATAGCGAAACAATTTTACATTTTCAGAACTCAAATATACATATAAGGTATCTGGTATCCCGTGCATCAAAATATCACCAAGATGCCCCAAACATAAAACACAACAAAACACAGAAATGTGTGCTCGACTCATGAACGTATAATTACAGAGATGCAAAGCAGAAATAAACCTGATAACCACATTTACACGGCTTGAATTGCTGGTCTGTCCAGTCCATCTCCTCAGCACAAAGCGGACATCTCTTCTCTTCTTCGTTACTCATCTTGACCTTTTCACCCAAATAAACAATTGTTTCTCTACAACAACAAAGACAACAACAAGCTCAGTAAACAAACAAATCACTCATTCACTTCCAGGAAACAAGCACAATTTCACCCCTAATGTTATGTATCATGTTAACCCTAATGACATGAAAGTGCAATGCTGCCAATAACCTAAACCAACACCAACACGAATAGCCAATTCCTATCATAAAACCCCATACTGACATAAATCCCTATCCTGTAACTCATTCACTCCGCAGGAAACAGGAAAACGCCCAAAATTTCACCTCAAAACCCTAATATCCGAAGGTTCAACGGCAAATTACCATAAATGGCAAAAACACAACACACGAAGCCAATTCCTGTCAACAAAATCCGAAAAACAACCGGTATCCTACATAAATCCGTGAAAAACAACGCACAGAGACACAGAGTTGGAGAATGTGATTGTACAGAAGAACGGCATTGTATCGTAAATGTATGTATGTTGACAGAGTAAATAATAACCTAATACAGAATTGGAAAAAAGTGGGAAAAAAAAAGGAAGCAAAGAGGTAGGGTTTTGTAGAGATTACATTTTTCAGCAAATGAGTTGTGAGAAAATTAGATTTGCGAAAAAAGGCAGCGATTGATTAATTCTCGAGAGAGAGACAGAAACAGAGAGAAGAGAGATTAGAGAGAGAGAGAGAGAAAGAACCAAACTCACAGAGAGAGGGGAAGAGAAAGAGAGAGAGTCTGTACGGGCACGAACGCGATGATTGAAAACCACAGGACTGAGACGACTTTTACGGATGGCCTTTTTATTTTTATTTTAATACTTTTTACATATTTATAATTATTATCATAATCATAATAAATCATTTTATTTTCATTTTCTACATGTATTATTGTCACACTCGCACAGTAACTTCATTTTTTTTTCTTTTTCAAATCATTACGTGGGATAATAAATAAAATAGGGAAAAGTTGGCCGAGGTCAAGGAGTTATGTATCTTTGGACTAATCTTGATCATACCAAATTCTATCATACTGTTTATCTCCAACCCATACATATTACACTCTATATCTTATCCATCATATTAATAATAATATTATTAATAATAATAATAATAAGGGACAAAGGGATAAAACAATTAAAGAAAAAGGTAATTAATAATAACAATAATAAAATAATGGGATTATTAGTTCTACACCCCCTACTAGATGGCATCATTTCATCTAAAGGACAATTTTGTAAAGAATTACATCCAAGTCCATTTGATTGTTCTGGTAGGGGAATATTGTATTTTCTACGATTTTCTGATTTTATCTCCATACACCAAACATGCCCTTATATTTTACTTATCCTTTTTCATTTTTTATTTTTCCTTTTTTTTTTTCTTTCATCATCTTCATATTAATTAAATTAAGTCACCGAATTCCGGTGACGTTGCTTGCAGCCCTGAGCTGCAAGCAAACTCCCTATCGGGAGTCAACTCCAAATTGGGAGTTTCTGCAACACCCGATCGGAGTTGCAGTCACTCCCGATTGGGAGTTGACTGACTGCTTCTCCGATCGAAGTTGCAGAAAACAAAAACTCCCGATCGGGAGTTTCTGCAACTCCAGTCGGAGTTGCAGTCAACTCCCGATCAGGGAGCTTAAGAAAGGGAGTAAAAAATAAATATTTTATTAGGGTTAAGGTGAATTTTTTATTTAGTGTCAATTTTATGAAATAGAAAACATTTGGGTCTATTGTGCAATAAAATAAAAATAGAGCTGTTTGGGTGAGAGAATAATCAGAAATTCCGGCAGGGGTAATATTGTCTTTTCTGCAATTTTGTCCTTTAGATATAAGTAAAATGCATCTAGTTGGAGGCAGAATGTAATTGATGAACTGATGGTCGTTTACATGTAATTAGGACATCTAAGAGGGGTAGTGTATGTAATTCGCCCAAAAATAATCTATCTTTCCCATATGATCCTACCATAGTCACATGGCCATCTTACACCATTGGACCAAATTGTTTAGCTATGTTACATATGATTGTACTCTATTTTATAATGGATAAAGTTGGTCTTATAGCACTAGCAATGGGTGGCTACAAATTTGAGGTTTATTTGGGATATATATAAGTCCCTTCCATTTTTTTTGTTACAATAGTTTGAGCTTATTAGAGACTTTTTGTGGGTTTCACATGAAACATACATTCCACATGCACCACACAATTAATGAAAAAGAAAGAAAATGAAATTAAAAAATATTATTTGGAGACTTCAAATATGTAGCCCCCAACTAAGACCACCATTGTTAGTGCTCTTAGTCTCTATTTGGGAAAACAAACCCGAAAGCAAACCGATAAGTTGACCAATAGATATAATTGACGAGACGAATGTCAATAAGGTGATTTACTATGAAGTAGCTTTTCAATCAATCACTTTATCATCATTCATCAAACTGATTGGTCGTTTTTTTTAAAAAAATTATCATTCATCAAAAAAACCTATTACATTCAGATAAGGTAAAATCACCTTACAAGTTGAATTATAAAGTGATGCCAAACACACAAACACCTAGAATTAGAATTTTACATTTCAATGTCTCTAAGATAGCTAGGTGGTGAGTCCGTGCGTGGACTAAGGGGGTTTGCGGAGGTGGATTTTGGAGGAGATGTTGAAGGTGAATCGGATGTGTTGTTTTGATTTTGGCGTAGTGAAGGAGGACTGGTTTGGAGTGACCAACGATTCGGCCTTCGTTTCATTGGTTACGAGGTTTTGGTTTTTCATTGCGGTTCTTTTCGATGTTATTGATCAGGAGGTTAAGGTTTTCATTGGGGTCGAATTGGAAAGCTGGGCTATTTTCATTTGGGTTGAGTTTTTCAGGTTTACTGGTAGACACAAGATTTGGAGGCGACAGAGTTTTGGTTACGCAGATTCAGTTTCTTAAGGTTCAGGCACATGAGGTCCAAATTTAGGAGGTTCAGAGGTTTATGTACAGGTTCAGGTGCTTCGTAAGGTGATTTAGGAGGTTCAGAAGTTTCAGGTGCAAGTTTAGTAGGTTCAGGTGGTTCAGAAGGTGATTTACGAGGTGCGTAAGGTGATTTACAAGTTCAGGTGGTTCAGAGGTTTAGGTACAGGTTCAGGTGGTTCAGAAGGTGATTTAGGAGGTTCAGGTGCAGCTGTGGTTCAGAAGGTGATTTAGGAGGTTCAGAAGTTTCAGGTGCAGGTTTAGTAGGTTCAGATGGTTCAGAAGGTGATTTACGAGGTGAAGAAGGTTCAAGTACAAGTTCAGGAGGTCCAGGTTTAGAGTTGTTTGAGTGGTTTGAGTGCTTCGTAAGGTTTTTGTTAAATTTTGGTTGTAACAACCGACGTTAATTCCCGGTTTAAGCAGGGTGTACGTTTTGGTCTTGTCGTATTCGAGCATTACTTATGCTTGTTCTCTATTTAATAATAAAAATTTTGCCGTTTCAAAAAAAAAAAAAATCTCTAAGAACATTACTTATGGTTTGGGTTTCTTTTGGACTTAAAAAAAATAGAAGGCCCAAAAGAAGTCTCTTTTAAATGGAAGACGTCTCGAGTGGTATGGTATAAATTGGGGCCCATTTGAGACTTTTTAGAGACCCCAAAGAAACTTTCATGTGGAGTGCTCTAAAACTAGATTGTTCTAGTCTTCTAGGAATTAAATCGTTTAATTCAATGCACATAGTTATATCAATAGTTTTATCATTGGCATCTAAAAAAATAGTTTTATCATTTTTAGGGCAACGTTATTTATGAGTTTATTTTTGTTACAATGGTGAGTTGTTGAGTTGTTGTTTTTTTAGTTTTATAAAGATACATTTATGCCTCGCAAATGTGTAGTGGTTGTTATTTCTTTTGTGATAGTGAAATAGAATTCAGTGTGTTGTGTCGTGGAGAGTGGAGATGTGGAATGGTACGGTAAAAGAAAAAGTATGGTAAATTGCACATATAAAATTCATGAAAATATGGAATAAATGAAAAAAGGCACTTCCTCATATCTTTTTTTATTGTCGTTTTTAGAATTTTCACACATTTTAATACATCTCATTCAACTTATTGAATTTCTAAAAATACTGCATTAATTACAAATGTCAATCAATATGATATCTCTAAATGGTATGAATTCAATAACATGCATTAATTATGTTGAAATTCCTTCTTTAAACATGCAAAACGGTAACTATTTTTTCAATAGTGAAAAATCTAAAACGATAATTATTATAAACGGGAGGGAGTATAATATAATAAATTAGACATGACATGGGATCCAACCCTCAAACTTGAGGATAGAGAAGAGACTGTTGTGAAAATCACAAGGCCAGAGGAAAACTAATGCATGAAATATAGGAGTAAGATCAAGGGCGAAACGAGCATGTGTTGCCCCCTGTGAAAATTTTATTTTCTTTACTAGGTATGTGGTATGTTATATGTTTGCCCATGTTAAAAAAATATTTTGCCCTCTCTAAATTTTAGAAATGTTCAAATTAAGTCATTAGATCTTAAAATACTCTAAAAGATAATAAAAAATTAATTATTTTGGTAAGTTGAGTACAAAAATTTATATTATTTTATCTCTATTTTCTAAAACTGTTTATTTTATATTATTTTATCTCTACTTTTCTAAAACTATTTATTTTATCACAAAATCGTATAGTCATGAATATCAATCCCACTAAAAAGAATAGTCTTCACTCAGTATTACTATAAATAAAAGAAATTCTCAATTTTCTTGTAAGTTTATATCATTATAAATCTCCCTCCCTTTCAACCAAAATCTTCCTAAAATTTATGTAAAATTCAACTTATAAATTCATCATAAGTCCTTGATTAATTAGAATAACTTATTTAGTGTAAAACTGGTTTTTTCTCAACTACATGAACAATCAACTAAGTCACTTAGACATCAATTCCAAACCAGTTTTACTGTTTGTTAGGTATAAAATTGGCTTTAATTACAAGCTTGTTCTTAATAGACTTACTTATTACCAATAACATATTTCGCCCTGAAATCTGTTTGTTTTTTATTTTCATTTTTTACCTTAAAGTTTTGCCCCCTCTAACTAAATTTGTTGGCTTCGCCCCTGAGTAATAAGCCTCCGCCCTTGATAATTATGTGGATGGAAAAGTTGTCATGGAAGTGAGTAAACTATAATTATTGTTTTCCTTTCTATTTTTTCCTAACCCGAATTGCTCGCTCTCAAGTCTCTCATGGTGCTAAACTATAGTCTCTCGGTGCTAATAGTTATTTTTTTTTGAAACGCTAAACTTTTTATTTATAACACTCGAGCACAAGAGATGCTTTAGAAGAATACGCCCATATTCGAGTACAACATCCAAGGGAACGCATCAAGAAAATAAAAAACAATGAAAACAAGAAAAAATAGAATACATACAACACTCCTTGATCTTAGGCGGTGAAGCAGCTGAGCGTTTAGCCTTTATCAACTCTGCCAAGAAGTCGGCAGTCAAGCGGCCATCCGCATACGCACATTGACGACCTGTTGTTGCTAACAGGCACTGGCAAAGACCAGCGTTGTTACATTTGCCGGCAATGCACAACTCACATCGCAATCCAATTGTTTGACCGGTAGTGCAAGACACAGTGGTTTTCGTTTCCAAGTCCATGTCATCAAGACAATAGACCAAACACTTGTCGATATACTGAAACCGACCCACGAGTAATGGGGTATGCAAGTTACGCCTAGACTTTACAGGAATCTTCTTGCCCTCATAACCACGTGAAATATCAGGCCGAACCACTTCATCAGCGACTATGCTACCACGCTCCCTGAGAACAACAGAGTATAATATCTCCTCAAAAAAACGATAATCATCTATAGCAACTTCATGTAGAAGAAGGTTTCGTTGAATGTAATTGTCAATTGCTATTTCAACAATCAGAGGATCAAAACCACGTTCCATATATTTCTGCACAAGCCCCTGTCTGTCCACGTCCATGATCTGAATAGGCAAATAAGAAAAAATCTAATTCTTCAATCAATTAACCAATTGATTATGGATGAATAAAAGTTCGAATCAAAGATAGTATGACCCTGATTCTCCAATCAATTAACAACTTAGACATGAACAAAAACCAAATTAAAACAGCTGATCTGTCAAATACTTAATTCTGTGCAACAAAATGAAAAGTTATGGGTGGAGTTATTCATCCGATTATTCTGATGATGCGTATTCTTGACTACTTTTATTTGCCATTTGTCTTGAGCTAATGAACGAAGCTATGCTAATAAGCAAAGGACCAAGATTTTCAAAATCTATACTACCGCCTAACAAGCAATTCCCCATCTCCATTAATTAACAGTAAACAAATAACCCCAAACCGCAGTATCAAATAAACCTAGAAAATCCCCATATATACGTACCAGCTGCGAGCAAAGGAGAAGTGGAATAGATTCGTCTAAGACCCTGATGATCAGCTTGTGCTAGGGCTACGGACTGCAATTCGCCAATTCCACTGATTTCTTCTGAATACACAATCTTGTTTCAGTTAGAGAGAGAAATGGACAAGAAGGAGAAGAAGAAGATAGTCAGGAGAAGAGAAATAGAGAAGAGAGAAACAGAGGATTACAGAGGAGAAGAGAATTAGTTCAGTTCGTTACTGATTTAGCGGTTATATTTTTTTATTTGAAAGAGAAGATGCAAAATTGCAATTGCACCCCTTTATTTTGCTGTATTTTCACTTTTGAGTTTCCGCTATCTGCACTCAGCTACTGGACTAACCAACTTCTTTAATAAATGATGGAAGCCACTGACTGGAACAATGTATAAGAAATTAAGGGACAAACACTAATCACGATAGAAGCTTCATTTTTCTTTTTCTTTTTTTTCTTTTTTTTGGGAAAACATGATAATTAGTTTGGGAATTTTGTTTAAAATAAATAGGACATAGATAAGTTCATATGTAACCATACATATAATCTACTAGTATTGACTTATTGTATACATATTTTTCAGTTCCCAGCAGAATATACAATGCTATGAAGCTATTTAAGTAAAAGCAGTTCATACTCCGAGTATCAAACAGACTCTAAGACGTACCATTATCAGAGACTTTTTTGTTTTGACAAATATGCATCCAAAAGAAGTTCCATTCTATGAAGTAAAAGGCAGTTGCCCTTGTTCATTGCCCTGCAACTTGAAAACACTTACTATATCCCAATTCTTTGCATCAAGAGTTCAAGACTCTTACTTTTGCCACACCATCCCACATGCTTGCTGAAGCATAAAGATTGGAGAGCTGCACATAATGACCTATGTGTAGCGGGTCTAAGGCAAAAAGTTTCTCCGCAGCATATTCGCCAAGTATCGCGTCAAAGTGTGTCTTACAAGCGCTCAGGAGAGCAGAGAGCTCCCCAAACCGAAATATTAGGTTCAACCGGCATGGTCATGATGAACTCATACACCTTTTTCAAATGTACTGCTCGTCCTAACATGTCAATTATACCAGCATAATGCTTTTGGCGAGGTTCAACGCCATATTCTTTCATGGTTCGGAAAATCTCCAACCCATTAGCTACAAGTCCCGAGTGGCTACAAGCTGTTTGTTCATTTCGTTGAAAAGTGCTATTGCTTCTCTTCCATGCCCGTTCAGTCCATAACCCACAATCATTGCGCTCCGCACAAATACATCTCTATTCACTGTTCTGTTAAATACTTGGCGAGCCAGCTCCACGCCTCCACATTTTGCATACATATCAATCAGAGCCGTGTCAACAATCATGTTACCTTCGAACCCACTGTTTGTAACATAGTTATCCATCCATTTAGCTTGTTCAAGCAATCCCAGTTGGTCGCAAGCTAATATAGAGGATTGTATAGTGACAACATCAGGCCTAACATTTTTTATCATCATCTCTTGGAAAAGCTACAATGCTTCATGAGGGAAACCCTTTTTAGCAAATCCTGAAATCAGTGCGCTCAATAGAATCACATTATGAATCTCCATTTGATCAAATAGTTATTTTGCTGCCATTATCTGCCCACATTTCTCATACAAAGAAACTAGTGCTACGCCCAAGTCAGGCTCGACTTCAAGCCCGAATCTAATCACCAAACCATGAAGAGAGGTTCCCTGTTTTAAATCTTCCACATCAGAATTGGCCTTCAAAACTCTAACCAAAGTAATCCAATCAGGCTTCACATCTGATCCTCTCGTGTCTCTAAACACCCGCAAAGCCTCACCAGGCTGTCCATTATTGGTGAACCCTGAAATAATCGAAGTCCACGCAACAACTGTCTTTTTTTTATCTAACCCCTCAAAAGCAACACGAGCCTGGCCAATTTCCCCACAATTAACATAAAATGACAAGACCCCATTTCGCAAAAACTCATCTTGATCAAACCCACGTATTAAAAATATGCGCTTGAACAGCCTGACCAATGCCCAACTCCATTAAGCCGCCACCACAAGCTTTAACAACGTAATGGAACGTAAACTCATCAGGCGCAGCAAAGGCGCGTTGCATCATGGAATAAATCTTAACCACCTTACCCGGAAAGTTGCAAAGCCTGATAATCGCATTCCACAAGAAAACATACGAGTGGGGGAAAACTATCAAACAGGTGGTGTGCATAGTCGATTTCTTTAAGGTTGGAGCAGACATGGATGAATTTGGTTATGATAAAGTTGTTATTATGCAGGTCGTGTGCTTGTAATCGGCTATGGGTTTTGTATCTTTAAGAATTCACCTACGGTAGGTGAATTCTTGTTTTGACCCATTCGCCCAGGCCGTTATTTTGACTCATTATTGTTTATAGAGAAAGTACATTCATTGGTCAAAATTGCTCTCATCGTAATTCAATTTTGACAATTTAACCGTGAATTAGGATACGGGTTAGTTAGAATCCAATTGGCTAACTACGTGGTGGTGATTGGTGACCAGCTAACATTCGAGGGTCACCGGATCCGTAAAAGTTGTCCGGTACTTCTTCCCATAAATATTAAATTGGTGCCACATTTGTCCCAGAGCGTCCCATTAATTCGCTGCCATTAAATCGTTCCCCTAAACATTAGTTTAGTTCGGTCGCTATGCAACTTATAGACCTAAACCTTGACTCCCTCAACTCCCACAACGTGCTCAACAGGTTATGTCTCCTTCAACCTCAATTCTCACTTAACGTTGTGAAACGGATAGAAACCACCGCATACTCCGCTAACTACTAGGGGGTGGGAGAAAAATTCCGAGAGACCTAATTTAAAAAGGGAATCGAAGAAAAGAGAAAGGCATTGAATTGCAACCCATTCAACCTTATCACTTACTCTCAGAAAACTGAACTTATAGAAATTCATCTTACTCCGACAGTCGATAGCCAACCGGTGTATTGCAATTACATATTCAATAGCTCTGAAATTAAGGATTCATAGCCAGTCATCCAAAACCTTAGAGATCGATTTGGTCACCGACACCCTAAACTATTCCAATCCATTCGCCGGAGACCTAGATTTCTCATCGTCCACCGACATCCCGATTCTGACTAAGTTTCTATTTACTTTTACGTTTACTTTATTCTTTCATATTACAAACTCGCTAACTTGAGGCTCGGCAACAAAACTCGCTAACTTGAATCTTTTGTTAAACATTCAGATCGTCTACCTTTATAGTTTATTGCTTTGTTTTAGTTGCTGGATGGTTTTGATAATACCAATTGACAAGTCAACCATGATAATATTTGCATGAAGTATTGAAGTCCAGGGAATTATTTTCGTCGCGCGCTGACCAGTGGTAATCATCGTTCCATTGATTTGAACTCCTGATCAATCAATTCAATCAATTTATGGGAACAAAATTACAATCAAGTCAAGTGAAGACTCTCGGAAGGAATCGCAAACTTGAAGAAATTAGGATTTCATCAAGTGTGTCTCTGGCCAATGGCGATTGTGATAGACTTATCTCAGAGTTCAAATTGTCTATGAGCAGTGCTAATCCACCAAGTCTTCTCTGGATGAAGGACGAGCAAGATACATGAAATGGACACAAGTATCATGTAATTTTTTACTCCCTCCGTTACAACTTCCAAATCAAACTTCCTCAACTGACTTTTTTAACAAAAAATTGACCGTAAGTTACTACATTACACATGATTTTATTAGTATATAATAGAGTTATATTAGAAAAATATACTTGAGTGATAAGGTGGTCCAGTGGAAGGGAATGAGGTTGGTGAAGAATAGGTGCATGGTTCGATCCCCAACGGAGGCGGAGACATAAGACGGTTTTAGATGTGGATAAGATATAAGGTGGTTTCGAATGTTGTATAGCAGTAGTGCATGAGTAGTTATAATGTTTGCTGTTTCAAAAAAAAAAAAAAAAATACATGATTTTCTTTTATATTAAAATTTTATTATAATTTTAATTGTGTAATGTTGAAGTAATTTAATGTCAAAGTTCAGAGAGAAAAGTCAACTTAGAAAATTTGAATTTGAAACATATCAAATTCATCTATAATTTTGATGTTTCCATGAAATGGACAGAACCGCGAAGAATTGAAGGAAGGAAATGCAAGATGCACCCATGTCTGTTACGTCACATTCAGTGGTTGATAAATATGAGACATTTGTTTGATAGATAAGGCCTGACCAAAGTGACAAATGATAATCCATCTTCTCTGTTATTCTGAAAGGGTTCGATGGAACAAACTTGAATCGTTACTTTGGAAATTAAAGTACATATCCGTTCAGTTTTACAATTTAACTTTACTCTTGGAAAGATACCTATTCCATGTGGAAATGAGCATGTACAAGACCGTTGGTCTAAAAAAAAACATAGAATTCGAATACTATTATTTAATAGGAAAATATATAAAATTTAGGTCATCTTCAGCGGTTAGAATCCAATAGAACCCAAAATACACCCTCTCTCCCGCCACATCAGCTTTCCACAGAACAGAACCCAAACACCACCAACCCTCTCCAGCAGTTAGAACCCACAATTTAATTTCTTTTCCCATTTCTTTTTTAAACTCATTTTTTATTTCACTCTTTTTTCATTTCTTTTTTAAACTCATTCTTTTATTTCATTTCAACACCACTAAATAATAATAATAACATTACATTAATTTTAAAAATTAAAATACTTGATAAATAAAAATTACAAAAAAATTAAAAATTAAAAACATACTAGTAGAAACTTAAAACTACCACGATAACATAAAAATACTAATTATTACATAAAAATACTATTCCTTTTCGTTAAGGCCTAAATATTCACGTGCTTCATTGTACTCGATCGTCTCAACTTCACTAACCGGTGCTCCTTCCTCCACCTTGCTTTGGTACTTCTTCACAACTTTGAACATTTTCGACCTTGCCATAGCTTGAATAGCTTTCATAGTTTCATTCTCTTCTTGTGGTGTGCTTTTTTACTTGTTCTTTCTTTTCATTTGATGTCTACCCGTCGGGCGCTAGCTCAAGATTTACTTCCGAAGTATCATTTGGCCCATAACTTGAATAGCTTTCATAGTTTCATTCTTTTCTTGTGGTGTGCTTTTTTGCTTGTTCTTTCTTTTCATTTGATGTCTACCCGTCGGGCGCTCAAGATTTACTTCCGAAGTATCATTTGACCCATCTCCGGTGTTCGCACCGGAAGAGGTTGTGTATTGGCCAACTTCATTGATCCGGACACGTTTCGAATTGGATGTGTCCAATTGTGCGTATGATCTCCATTTTGGTTGATCCTTCAATATCAAGTGACATCCTTTAAAGTAGATGTATGGAATTTTTTTTATTAGGGATTTGTAATTTAATATTTTAGCAAAGTGAGTTTTAAATTCTCATGTATTATTATTTATAAAGTTATCATCTATTCCGATTTTAAATTCCGTTGTGAATATTTTGTTCAAGCATCAAATTTTAAATTTTAAATAACATTGGTATATAATTTTAAAACATAAAACTGAAGATCAACTTTTAAATAGGAATAATAAAATGCAAATATAAAAGAAAGGAAATAAAACAAAAGAATAAATGAACTTGAATGATATAAATAAAAATGAAAAAATAAAAAGTTATAAAAAAGAAGACAAAGAAAATGGAAAAAGAAAATAAAAAGACAACAGAACCCAACAGAACCGCATATGTAGAACAGAACGGGTTCTGTCATTAAACCCAACAGAACACTGCTGGAGTTCTGTTCGGGTTCTGTTGAGGCCAACAGAACACTGCTGGAGAGGCCAACATTTACCGATACGAAGCAAAAATCAAGGAATTCAGAGTGTCATTCACATTTCCAGTTCAAGAATAAGCATTAGGGTCTACATTTTGGCTTGTACCCGGCTAGGAACCCGCTTACATACATTAAGCATGGGTGCAAGTTAGCACCCCACACCACACCCAACCAGCCAGCTCGTTGACTGCCTTTTTTTTTGGGTAGGGGGGGGGTGGAGCTAAAAAATTTATATTCAAAGACACTTTTTCACCAACACTTTGAAAATTACTTGCCATGTATAAAGTGCAGTATGTATCAGCTTAATATAATCGACAAAACATATATAGCGAGTTAAAACAAATGTTCTCTGGCCTTGATTTAAACAAGCTATGCTGCTACAGCTACATAAAAAAAGTAATGCCTCCAAGAACTCACCAACTTTGAGAATAACGCCAATATTCGCCTTCAAACTTCTTAAAACCTGGATTCTGGACAGTCTTGTTCTGTTAAAGAGAAACATCTTTTAATCAGTACAATGAGAAGCCCCCATGAGCAAGACAGCAATTGAAATTACATAACAGATACCAAACAACAGATGACATATCCAAATAAAAAAGTGAATCATAACAGCTGTTCACATTGATATTCAAAGGCAAGGACTATTTGGCAAAGCTGATTATGTGCCATTTAGTGGCTTTTCGCTGGATGTGTAATATAAGTAAACCTTGCTGTATATAAATTTGCTCCAGATTACAACAACAAAAAAAAAAGTTTAAAGTAAAGGATTTGGCATGCTCAAGTCTACTCGATAAAAATCAGGAAATCACTGTTCACATATTAACATGATTAAAATCATTCACGATGGACACCGGGCTAGACAAGTTTCCAAAAGCAAGCAGTTCACAACATATCGAATCCTGGAATATACAGGCAAAAAGAATTTATCAACAGAAAACATGCGTACTGTGTTATGAGGAAAATATATATATATATATATATATATATATATATATATATATATATATCCAATTACATCAAACTTCAACTTGTTATATTAATTGATCTTCATATTTTATTGATGCACACATTTGATTTTCATTTATGATATATATGTTGTTGCTTCTGTTTTTTTTTTTTTACAAATTATTAGAACAAATGTACGTATTTATCTCATATATTCAATTTATTGATTAATATACATTTTTATTTTCAGGTTAATGATGATGGGAATGATAAGGAGCAAGATCATATGTATGATGACATGAATTACTTGTTCAATAGTCTTGGAGAATTTCCTACAAGAATAGACGCAGAAGATGAAGTTAGGCGAATTGGACGGGAAAATCACATGTACTTCACAGTTGTCACAACACATGCAAATCGGATTTACCTTGGTTGTGAACGTAGTGGGAAGTACAAAGCGACGACGAGTAAAAATGTCAATGTTGTGAGTCGCCATTCAAGTGGGACGAAGAAGAATGAATGTCCCTTTCAGTTGAAACTAAAAAGAAATTGTGATAATGGTCCATGGGTTGTACGCACAAGCGAGAATAGAGGGAGGCATAACCATGCACTTGGGAAGCACCCTAGTTGGCATACATCGGCGGCAAAGTTGAGCGAACCGGAGCTAGAACACATACATAAGTTGTATATGACTCGAACGAAGCCAAAGAGTATCCTGCAAGAGGTAAAGTTGTTGAATAAAGATAACGTGAGCAACATCAGACATGTGTACAATGCAATTCACAAAAACAAGAACAAGGATAGGGATGGGCTAACCACGATGCAATACTTTCTGAAGTTACTCTCCGATCACCATTACTATCATAATGAGCGAAAGGAACCAGGTAATAATCATGTTGGTGAAGTTTTTTTTGCTCACCATCATAGCGTTGATTTGGTTCGACTATATCCTTATGTTATTCTCTTGGATGCCACATATGCAACAAATCTATATAATATGCCTTTGGTTCAAGTGATGGGTTTATTGCCAACCAGTAAGAATTTTCATGTTGCATTTGCATGCATCTACCATGAAAAGGAGGATAGCTATGTGTGGATAATGAGAGAGTTGAAGAAATTTTTTAGTGTTGTTGAGTATCCAGGTGTTTTTGTTACAGATAGAGAGCAAGCCCTTATGAACGCCATTGAACTGTTTTTCCGGAGAGTGGTCGTCTACTTTGTAGGTGACACATTTCAGAATGTGTACATAAGAATTTTGTTAAACACTCTGGAAGTCGAGAGTATGAGAGGGCAGTTAGGGCAAGGTGGAAGAAGGTTGTGAACTCACAAAGTGTTGATGAATATGAAAAACATGTGGATGAGCTACTTTATACTTGGAGATTCTTACCACTATTTGGAGAGTATGTCAAGAAGACATGGTGTGATCCGCATCATGAAAATTTTGTGTCGTACTGGACAAGAAAATATCTACATTTTGGAACTCAAACAACCAACAGGTACCATTGACTCAATTTTCTTAATTTACTATTGTCCTTTCATTATCGTAAAAGCACACCACTTGCATAAATTTATCATATTCAATTATGCAATCTTTAATATTATTGCAGGGTAGAAAGTGCGCATGCTCAACTGAAGTCCTGGATTAGAAATGAGAGGAGTAATTTTCCTACCATTTTTTTGAAGATCCACGAGATTGTTGAAGATGAATTGAATCATATTAGATCTGATTTCGAGCTGAATAGAACGAAGGAGTCTCATCATTGTAGAGCAAATTTGTTGTTTCGAAGGCTTGGTGGGATTGTTTCGCATGATGCAATACAGTTGATGGCTAACGAGTTAGAGGAGTGGAATAAAAGATGCTATGACGCAAAATGTAGCGGGGGTGATGCTCCTATTTGTATATGTGAGTTACGCAGCACACATGGGTTGATGTGTGCATGCCACATGAAGAAGCTTGAAGATGAATATACTCCAATCGACCCAATTGATATTCACCCATTCTGGAAAACTTTTGATTTGGATAAGAAATATTCTTGGGATGATTCCGGAAAAGCCACTGTTGATGATATATGTGACGAAGCATTCAGAGGCTTCAAGGAAAGTGCATCTGACGTGCAGAAGAGGATGTTATCTCAATATATCCATGAAATGAGGTTCCCCGCGTCAACCACATTTGAAGAGCCAATTCATCATAAGCACAAAGGACGACCTCCTAACGCTGAGGGGAAAAGATACCAAAGTGAATATGAGAAGGAGAAGAAGAAGGATGAGAAGAAAGATAAGAATGAAAAGAAAGATAAGAAGGAAAAGAAGAAGGATGACAAGAAAGATCAGAAAGATGAGAAGAAAGATAAGAATAAAGGAAGAAGGATGAGAAGAAGGATCAGAAAGATGAGAAGAAAAATGAGAAGAAAGATAAGAATGAAAAAAAGAAGGATGAGAAGAAGGATCAGAAAGATGAGAAGAATCAAAAGGACAAGATGAATGAGAAGGAAAAGGCTACGAAACAACTGTTCAACTTTGAATATAGCTCATGGATGCCGGTTCGTTTATTGGACTATATCACAGGATGGTTGAATGTTGAATCTGATGGGAATTGTGGGTACCGAGCACTAGCCCACTATAGGTACGGGACACAGGAAAAATGAGTTCAAGTGCGTCTGGACATAATTCAAGAGATGAGACTCTACAAAGACAAGTATATAGCCATTGCAGGTATGTTGGCTTCCTTCTCATAATCTTTTTCTATTTTTATTTCATTGAAACATGTACATAATGCTATTTATTATATAATATAAATAGAAACTTTCAATTGTTATTTGACTTGATCTGCAGGAGGTTGTGCTGAATACCAAAGGCAAATTATTAGTTTGACTCATTTTGTTGGTGCATCCAGCTCGTGATGCCTCTCCGAGTTGTCTGTACAAGTTGGCCAATGTAGCTGCACCCCATGCATAGTTCTGAACACCATCGCTTTCATGTAGAAACTCTAGAAAACCGGCGTGGACAAGAGTGGTTGTCTTATCAACGAACAATGTCGTGCCAAGGAGCCACAACAAGTACGTTGAAAATACAGAGTTGTTGTTCAAATTACCCTGTTTTAGGCGCTTCTCCAATACATCAAACCCACACCGACCATGCTTCCAACCAAGTTCCCTTCCCAATTTATCATCCAAAGGCAATTCCAGCAGAAGTCCCATATCTGTCATCAAACCCTCAGTCGTGTGACTAGAAATCACAGGCTTACCAGTCACGGAGATCTGTAGTATACCATACATCGTGTAAAGTGATGGTCATCTCACCGAATGGCATGTGAAAGGAGTTGGTCTCAGGCTGCCATCTCTCAACAAAAGCTGATATAAGAGCGTGGTCAATAGACTTGTACATACAGTCCTTCAGGTGGTATAGCCTACTTTCCTTCAACCATGTCAATACATCATAATTTGCGTCTTTTTCTGGGATAGAGAGATTCTTTGATCTTGCATGTCTTGAATGACAATGCAAGCACCTAAGGACCTATAAAAAAAACAAAACATGTTACAACAATATTAAATATTATGTGATCAACATAATAATTCAAGTCTCACAAACATAAAATTGACTGACCTCCCCCTTATGCCATATTTGGTATGCAATATGGTGTTTGAACGAAGGCAATAACTCCTTTAGTACTGGCCCTCCATCAACTCCCAAACTCATCGGGCTACCATGCACATTACCCTCCATGTCACCATGAATATGTTCTCTCGGCCCTAAATAAAGTAAAAATTAAAAAGAAGAACCTAAACAATATTAACTGATAAAATCACAAGAAATTGAATTACCTTGCAAATTATCATAAGTTTCTTCATCGTCTTCCTCATCACTAGCAATCTCATGGTGATTAATCCCTTTACCTTTACTGCGAAGGTTATCAAGATATGCATCTCTCTCCATATCTTTAAGTGTACCACTAGATATCGAAGTATCATCATCATCGGAACTATCCACCATGGTCTCAGTTCCACGTGCAGACTGTTCATGCACTTGGGTACTCTCACTTTCCTGCTCCATGTCATCCCTCGTAGCCCTTGCTTTGGCCTCAACAGGAAGCCTACGTCCTTCTTCTGCACGCTTACGGTTTGATTGAGTAACAACCCTTCCTTGCAAGCGTCCAACACCAACATCTTCCCAATATCCTTTCTTTCCACCCTTATCCATCTATAAATACAATAAAGTAAGATTAGAATGAACAATCAATATCTCTACAACTACGTATATATACAACAAGTCATTAATTTATTATCAAATTATAACGGGACAATAGAAACACATATATCATAAGTGAAAATCAAATGTGTGCATCAATAAAATATGAAGATCAATTAATATAACAAGTTGAAGTTTGATGTAATTGGATATATATACATATATATATATATACATATATATATATATATATACATATATATATATATATAGCAAAAACAAAAAAAAAAACAACAGACCGCGCGGCCTGCGGTTCTCGGCCTGAATATGGGCGGCGGTGGTTTTCCGCCGCCCATATACGCCACCCATATACTCTAAAAAATAAATAAATTAAAGAAGTAACCTTGATTTGAGTTTGATGATATCTCTTGGTGTGTTTTTCAAGTTGAATTGAAATATGTTGATTAGGTTATTTATTTAGGGGCTTGATTTATTTAAGTTGAAATTGTGATGATTTTAAAAATATTGGGTTAATTTGTAAAATTATAAATTTATAGATATATTATGTAATTTACAATAAATTTCCAACATTTAGTAAATTTATGTTCCGACGTTAATATTTGCCTTATTTTTTTAGACGCTAGGATAATCAATACGACACTCTAAATAGAAAATAGTACGAAGTAAAAGATATGGTTTCTATGTGGGTCCCTCATGCCAAGACATTTTGTTTATTTATTTTAGGGACTGCCATGTGAAGACTTTTTTATTTTTATTCTAGACTTGATTGATTCATCGTGAAATGCACGCAATTCCATGCCCATCAACTTCTCCGCTTCTCCAAATTCACTCTATCACAGTGACACACAACTGAGCTAAGTAAGGAGAGAAAAAAACAATGGGCGCAGTGAGAGGAATTCTGCTAGACGCCTCAGTACTATTTTCATCTTCCCACGATGTCGACGGTGATTCCGATTCCTGTCTTCTACCAGAAGCTGACTTTCTGCTTCGCAAGCTTCGCTACTCTCGAATCCCCGTGGTAATTTTCTCACCAATCGATCGAAATCAGCATCAGCTACTGATTCACTTTCTCATTCTTCATGTTCATGCATTGGATTCATCATTCGGAATTTGTGTATGTGTAATTTGCATTTTGTTGATTTCAATTTCAATTCGTGGATTGAGCTGGTGAGAGTAAATCCTAATTTCTACTGTGTGTTATGTCGATTTTGATTTAAATTCGGTTTAGATATCGAGTGGAAATGTTTCGTCTGTTAGTGAGATTTGAGAAGATGGAGATTATATAATTTTAGATTATGATATTATAGGACTCTCTATGACCTGCATAATGCATCAAAACTGAGGCTCTGTAGTGGTTTTAAGTGGTTAATCCTGCAGATAAGCTACTCTACATACTGTGTTTTCGAGGAATTGTAGTGTTATTCCTTCCGGTTAAGGTCCTTTTACGTGCATCCACTCTATTCTAAGAAATTACTACATACTTGAATGTTCCTGATTGCAAGGGGAGTTCCATTTATTATTGTAAAGTCCGTGATGCATGATATGTGAAGATAGGCTGCTTGTGTACTATGTTGATTTTAATTTAAATTCTGTCGAGGTACCAAGTGGAAATGTTTCGTTTGGAGGTGACAATATGCTAATGACAAACTTATGTTATACTACTAGAAGAATTGTTTCGTCGGGAAATGTTTGGTTCGTGGAACTAGAAGAATTATCTAGAGGAGATTGTATAATCATTAAGGATTCTTTTAGTGTCAATGCTTACTTCGATGTTCCCTATGACCTTGACCTGCATAATGCATCTAAACTGAGGTTCTGTACTGGTTTTAACTTTTAAGTGGTTAATCTGCAGATAAGTTACTCTACATTTCAACTACATTACTGAGTTTTAGAGGACTTGTATAGTTATTCCTGCCGATTAAGGTCCTTTTACGTGCATCCACACTATTATCAGAATGCACTAGATACTTCTGAAAGGACTTAAACATGGACTAAACTATAACAGTAATGTTCCGGTGATGTGAGGGGAGTTACGTTTGTTATTGTAAAGTCCGTGATTGCGTGATCTGTGAAGATAGGCTGTTCGTGAAAGTATAAACTATTAAAGAGGTGCTCAGGTGTAGATATGCCTTTAAGTACATAATTCAGTGGGATACACGGGCTTTTACAAGAACTGTCATTCTCTATAAGAGCACAGATTTTGCATGCATCAGTACCCAGATAATCCTAGAGATATTGAGCTTCACTGGAGATTGGTTAGTCAGTGGTGGATTTTAGGGATTCAAGTAAGGACAAGGATGTTAATTTTCTTGATTACATATGTCTTCCGTGTTTGTCTGTATGAGAAGCGGACAGTACATGTTGCCTGATGATTGAAGATGCCATATAGTAGTTCTGTATTGCTGACGTTGTCATTTATAGTAATTTAGGTTAGCTGTAATGCTGATGCTTTTGCTTGTATAAATATCTTGCAGGGACTATCTCATGGACAGGGCCTTTCAAGTACAAAGGTGAGGTTTTTCTTGTCAACCATCATGTACTGTTTGTGGAGGTAATGTCTGTTGTTGCACTTGATTATCACAATCCTCTCCTTTTGTTACTACTACTAGAAGCTAGTTTTAGATTATTTAATGCACAAGTTAAACTTCATTTCGAGCAAAGTGTGACATCCGCCAGTGTTTAGATCTTAGTGCTCTGGCTTTTATAACGTTGAGCAGTGATATATAGTCTCCATTGTCCATGACAATTCAAATATTTGTAATATTGCTTGGGATAAGAAATTTCTATTAAACTTGGTTAATATAATTTTATCCTTAATACTGTCTGGGAAAGTGATTGTAGCCTGTTATGTCACATTTACATATCAACCTCAAACAAGCTGGAATCAATTCCTTGTCTTACTTTCCAGTGGAACCATCAATGTGTATGGATTCTTAGTTTGTTGTCTTGCTTATTTTGGAAGAATGATTTTATGTCTCTATTGATGTAGTTATTATTCATTTCGTAGAGCTATCAACTTGATATATATTCAAACTATCATATTTTCAAAAATGTACGTTGTACTTGTCATAGGGGCACTTTGTTCAAGAAATGGCCAAGGCATCCTCGTTCAATTATTTTCTTCCTGACTCGTTGGAAGGGGATAACATTACAAGCGAGCTTGGTCGAATTTGGGAGGATAATGGAGGAAGTCTTATTCATGTAATTTCCAATAGCCGAAAGGACCTTCACATAGTCAGTAGATCTGGCTGGTTGAAGGTGATAGTTGGTGAGCATTTATGGCCTACACAAAGCTTGTTTTAGCAGCTATTTTTATTATATAGTGGTTTTGATGCCTAAGAACCAAAGATAACCAGTTCAGAGTTCAGTTGATGATAAAAACCACTTCTTTGGCATTGCTGCAATTATTTAAGTGTCTTGGTCATAAGTGATTCAAAGTTTTTTGATAAGTAAAATAACCTTAACCTGCAATACATCCAGTAACTCTGAATATATATCTTCATTATGTAATCTTCAGAAAAATATATCAATGTCTGTTCTCACCCTTAGGTTCCTATTTTACCTCACAATTCATGTTATTTAGGAAGTATGCTTCACTATCTCATATATGGAGTTCTATTTTCGCAGGATCTGTTGGAACAAAATCATACAATGGTATGTCTTGGGAAGTTCCACCTATAAGATAAGTATCATGTTAAAGAAGATTAGACTCTTGTCATCTTTATGCTACTTCTTGGGGATTCCTGTTTGATGAAATCTTGGCTTCAGCAAGATGTAATGTACTACTATTTTTTTGCTAAAGTGAGCTGTATTTTATCGCAGATACTGAATTTGCGGTGTCCACTGAGGCATCAAGTGTGTTTCATATTGATAGACTTGAAGAGCTACCTTTGCTAATCTGCCATTTGAATAAGAAGGTATCGGAAGGTTGTCTCTTTCTCGTGCTGTTAATTTTGTCTTCCATAATGCAGTTATTGAGGAATTTTGCGTCTATTTCAATTTTCAAGTAAATCAACTTTACAACTATTGGCCTTAGCGGATTATGTTCATATTCCTTTCTTTCCTGGTTTATATTACATCTTCTGACTTGAGTGAAGTTAGCTAAATCTATAGCAAATGTGCATGAAAATTACACATGGACTGTGTTTGAACTTAATATTGTCCTTCGATTTGAGATATTCTTCAAACTAGTATTTCAGTAGCCCATTATGCTTCATCATTTGGTTATTAGTTTAGGACTGTTAACTGCACTTTATGTATTTAAGGACTATTAGGTTCCTGCCTCTTCATTGTAGCTGATGCACCAACAAAAATCACTTAAAAAATCCTATATATATATTATCCTTATCAGATTTGGGTCATACTTATTGTCACTACACACATCTATCCTTTTATATTTGCTCATCAATCCAAAGAAGACATACTCGGATCGTTACTCACCAGCTGATTGGTAAACATATTCCTACTACTGAAAAAGGTTTTTGAAAATTAGTCCTCTATGATCACTCAGACACTATAGGCAAGCAGGTTTGGCTTATGAGTTTGAGATGTGCAAATAGAGTTAAATCAAGCGAAAGGGTATAGCTAGGTTCATTATCGCTGTACTTGTACAGATTAGTATTCGTCTATGAGGACATCATCATATGCATTATTCACGCTCTGCCTCAGAAAAATCTGTCAACACGTACCTGATCCTTTTTGCGGCCGGGCGATCATTTTTTTTTCGTCTCAGGCATACTGGTAAATGCAAAATGTCGTACTAAATTATCGCTCTCTGGTTGGAGTAATGAATTTCTGCTGTATATTTATGTTTCACTTTGTTTTTTTTCTGCATCTGCTCTGCATGCAATCTCTCTTTATACTCTTGGCTTGCTAATTGTGTATGAAACTATAATAATACTTTGAAGTAACTGTGGTATTACGTCTTTCCTTTGTCATATGACCAACTCATTATCAGTTCAGTTTAGAGTTGAGACTTCATTTAAAACATAAGTCTGTGGGGCAATCTTTAGACCACCCTTCTAACTTTTTGATAATTTGCAAATTCACTGCCCAATTAAGAGTTACTTTAATATGCAAGGACTTGTATTTTCTTAACTCACCAAAATCTTTCTCACAGGCAGTTGATAAAGACACTTCAATAGTGGGTTATGTGATGAAGCCTTCACGCGAAGAAGATTTCGCAAAGGTAACTTCTTATAGCGAAGTAAATGCAGGGCATTTTCTGAATTTTGATAAATTGTACTACTCATACTTGTGTATATCACTACTCCGTGAGTCAAATTTCAACGGTTCAAGTACATCTTTTAATTACTCAAAATGCATGTTGTGCAATGACCATACCCAATCTGGATTGTTCTGCGTCCATCGAGAGCTTGCAGATTGGAGCATTGGACTTCCATTCTCATATTTTATTTGAGTTTTTAAGGAAATTATTGTATCTGGCCAATGGAATGAATGGATAGGCTTATACGCTATAGTCTATACTACTGCTTTTCATGAATTTCATCCCGGAAAGCTGATGTGACTTACCTCACTTTCTGCAGAGAGGCGCTTTTCCTTTAAATCCAACTAGGAATGGATTAATCTTTTTGCCCATTAGTTATGACCTACCCATACCATCCCAGTTGAAGCACGTTGATGCAGTTCTTCATAAGGCAACAGATGAGATTGTAGCAGTAGAGATGAGTAGTTCTTCGGAAATCAGTGAAAAAGTTACTTTCACAAGAAATCTGCAGGAATTACAAAGGTAGCTTTTACTTAAGATTTTGCTTGGAATTATCCTGTATTGTATTGTGCCATCAACTGTTTGTTTTCTGGCATATTAGTTAGCAGTGCTTGGCTGGATACTTTTGCTTCTTGGTATAATTACCCAGTGAATCATTATTCTATTTAGCTTTTTGGTGATTAGTGTCCTATCTACAGTTGTTTGGTAAAAGCTGGCTTGAAATTTTGTGAGACGACATGCAATCTTATTCGCTCACTTTATTTCACTTTGCTTTGGGCATATTTTTCACTTGGAACACATACCTTAAGTGGTCTATTATGTTGTATCCCAGAAAATTTCATCATATAGCTTTGCACCTATGGGTTCCACTAATCACATTCTGTTCAGGTGGCTTCCCCTGTTATGAGGTCATTTAGTATTCCTGTTTTATCTGGTGTTTTTCGCTGCCAATTTTCTTGTCCATGGGTTACCAAGTCATGACACAATGTATCCATATCCACTAGACTGCACCACCTTTAACAAATATGAACAGCAATGAGCAATATCATTCTGTTGATTGTACGTTTTTTGGTCAATCATTCTGTTTTCAATCTATAATTTGTTAATTCTGAAATCTCTTTCTCAACTTTGCTAAGACATCCAGTTTAATTTTTTATTAGGTATATCAAATGCCAGCCAGAGTGTTGTGTCATTGACCCATTTAACAATATATTCCCTATACTGGACCGGCTGAAAATCCAACAGATTCTAACTGGATTGGAAACGCTCAACATTCCAGGTCATTGTAGAATCAGAGCGCCCCGGTACCTAAAGGTCTATATTTTCCTCCGAGCAACTGATTTAACTTGTTGACAAAGAAGCTTTTTCTTGTTGACTTGTCGCTGAAGGAAGCATATAGTAAAACTATATTTGATATAAACATTTACTCAGTCACTTACTAGGACAGTCTAGCAAAGTAATTTGCATACATGAGTTTAATCAGCAGAGAGCGACCAATGGTTTTCGTTGTTCTAGAAATTTTACTACCAAAATGGAACATTTCAGGGATTGTGGACATCCAATGTATATATGAAATAAAGAGAATCATGCAATAATTTTTGAAGCCTGACTTTCTTCTCTTTTTTCATTGTCAGCATCCTCTGCTGTAGAGATTAGTTCTTCCATGCTCTAGTATGGCTGTGGCTGTTTCTTGTTCCCTCATTTCTGCTCACTGCTTGTCCATGACATTTCTTGTTCCCTCATTACTTTTAATGCATCCTTGCATGCATCTAATATTTATCTGAAAGAACAAACTCACAAAGTGATGGATGGCACTAGTCATAAGTCAAGTTTAACTGTACAAGAACCCCAAGAAACCAGTGATTTGACATCATTATGCGAGGCTCTGCTTGAATTACCTTCCTGACTAATTCCTTGATATTATACTCCTTTTACAATTGAAATTTGAAAAGCTGATGTGACTTTAGTCGTGAGTTTACTTGGCATCTCCTCTTCAGAAATCACCTCCTGTAGCTTCAGCACTTGAAGCTAGTTTATCAACACATGCTGCTTTTCCCCCGCAGTAGAAGTGAATTTGTGCAAGAAAATGTTGCGCTATAAAATTCCATTAAAAATAGGTTAGGTAGGACCACAGATCCAGTTGGTAATCTATTGCACAATTTTGTAAGTGTGCTTGAATATTCATCTTGTTGTAAAGAGGATTTAAAGAGAATATGAAGATGTATTCGAACATCCTGCAGGTTGATAGCTTTAATGAGCCAAATTTGGAGCAAAGGCTAGCAGAAGCGGAGTTGTCTTTACCAACTATAGTGAAACCACAAGTTGCATGTGGTGTAGCCGATGCTCACAGCATGGTATGCAGCATTTTTTTATTGAGCATTCTTAATGAAGTATTGTAACTTCAATTTTGAACTCTTGAGAAACTCGAGGAAATCAATAATGTTTTACAATGAATTAAGTTTATTCTCTCATAGATATGTCCCGGCAGAATAGGCCACTGTCTCTGTTATAGCTGCTGTAGTTCTATGATGGGTGACACCCTTACTCTCATTTGCAGTTTCTGTGGGTTAATTTATGTGGGGGATAAAATTTAATAGTTTGATTTATTTAGTGTTGTACTCATCTTTTTATCCAATCTTTTTTAGTGATTGTTTGTTTAAAGGAATGGTTCGAAGAGAATTATGCAATATTTCAAAGAAACTTATGATTTAGAGGTCAAGATTTTGGGTTTGTGGTTTTAGACTCTGTTCTGTTAGTTCAGTTCTGTAGCTATAAATCCTTTGACACTTAATTGTGGATATTTTGTAACTTGCACTGATGATGTATTATCATTTTCTCAACTTATACTGTAACATTTAAGATTGCTTACAGAAAAGAAAGAAAACAATGTGATATTGGTTTATCTGGGGGAATATGAGAGTAAATATTAACTGTGGTGATTCATTTTGATTTTCTGCTCCTTGATGGAACACAATTTATCTCGAGTTAATATTTATTTAAGAGAGAAACTTATCCATATTCTTGACTCATAAAGTTAAGAGTGGATGATCAATATTTGTTAAATGAGGCATGTTTTATTTCTTATTACATTGTTGCTGGGTTGCATAGAAAAACATTTTGGAACTAACATTTTGGAAAAACATTTTCTATTCTGTTAGAGTTTCTAATATCGTGTTCCTTTGGCAGGCCATCGTGTTTAACATGAATGATTACAAAGACCTTCATGTACCTCTTCCAGCAATCATGCAGGTCAGTGACTATTTGATCTTTAACGTTGTTTAGATTTTAGAAGGCCTCCTCCAGTAGCATTCTCGTGTTTTTTGTGCGAAGAGCTGATTATCTGTTCTTTACTTCTTTCCATTCCGTGATACGCCTTTTTTCTTATAGACTACTCGTGCCGAAAATAGACTTTTTTTTTTCCCTCTATCTATAAACTCACAAAAGAATTGGTGACCCTGCTCCTTAGCAAGTACAGGTTGGATGCTATTGAGTTGCGAGATATGATGTAAAATGTTAATATAACAAGACCGCGTGTTTTGTCTGAAAGATTTTGTCATTCACCTGTAGTTCTTTATCTAATGGATTTATTGCTGCTCATCATATTAGCTTTCACATCTGAATTAAACTAAGAGATTAAGTGGATGGATATGCAGGAATACGTAGACCATTCATCTTCGATTCACAAATTTTATGCCTTGGGGGACAAGATCTTCCATGCAGTCAGAAAGTCAATTCCAAATGCAGACACACTGATAAAATTAGCTGGAGAAAATGGACTGAAGCCGCTGCTCTTTGACAGGTCTTGCAGTACTCCTATTTCCATTAAGTTACTAGTGTCAAATTCTCATATTATTGGAAACATGACCAGTCTCTTGCTAACTGCAGCTTAAAATCTCTACCTATTGCTAATGAGCAAGTAGATACCAGTAATCAGCAGATAGATCTTGAGCTTGTTACTGTTGCTGCAAATTGGCTAAGAAGAATCCTGGACCTTACAGTATTTGGCTTCGATGTTGTTGTGAGTAACTTTCGCTCCTTAGTCCTTATTCACTACTTATTTTTCCAGATTGTCTCATCCTAACATGCACCCGTAAGCTGTGATTTCTTCTCGGAGTCTTGTAATCTCATCTAAATAATAAAAATGCTTATTCTTTTTTCTTTCTTTTGGTGCCAGGTCCAGGATGGCACAGGTGACCATGTTATAGTGGATGTGAATTACCTCCCATCTTTCAAGGAAGTGCCGGATGATGTTGCAATACCTGCCTTTTGGGATGCTCTGAAAGAAAAGATAGTTTCTGAAAAGCGTAAAACAAGCTAGAGAAGTTTCTCCGTATTCGTAATGTTCCTGTATGCTGCTGATCACAAGACTTAAAAAGAATTTCTTTGTTGTTGTATGTTAGTAACTGATACATACTATGTATGCTCAGACACTCCAGCTGAATTTTCCGTTAAAAGTACATTTTTATTTATAAACTCCCATGTAATACTAGCATGGTTTTGTACACGCCAAGATTATGACTCTAGTCTTTTATGTCATGGAACCCGTAAGCACTTTAAACTTTAAAATCTCACCAGCTGAAAATAGTCATCACAGAGCTTCACGGCAGCGGCTTTTGCAGCCGGAGCTTGTTTGTTCTGTTACAGCGTACAAGACTATCTCAACTGTACTACTATGTGCTAGTGCAAGTTCATAACAATAAAAAAGACACTGCGATTTGGCATCACATGATTCATATCCTTGGGTTTTCCAGTACAAAATGCTAGTCAAGCTGCGTATCCTTACAAATTATCTGGCAGTGATGCTGAAGCTGGACACTCAGGAGAACCATGGTTTTCGGGTTGTACTGCCGGGCTACTGTTTGCTCCCTGCATAGGATCATCAACCAGGTTTTTCATTTCATTTTCAAGTCATCAAAACTTTCACTACTAGTTTCTTTATGTGTTTCATACATACAGTATACTATAGTGTACCTGTACTTGCTAAAATGCATATTAATGTCATTTGACTAACCTTGGTGGAAACAAAGCTGTGATTAGGAGATGGGGCTGCACTAACACACATCAGAGGGTAGCTCATGTTGTCATCAGCCATCTCTCTCAATCTATTAAGCTCCGGTAACACGACCTTCCCAAGGTCTGGCCTGTCTTTACGCCTTAGTTCCGCGCATCGGAGGGCCAGTTTGGCAAGAGTCAATGTCTCCTTATATGGCCAATCCGGAATGCTGGGATCCAACAACTCAGCCAACGTTCCCCTTTCGATCGCGCGGCCGACATAGTGAGTCAACCCCATCGCCGTCTTGGCGGTTATTATCTGCAGTAGCACGACCCCGAAAGAGTATACATCGGATTTCACTCCAAGCATTCCGGTTTGCTGGTATTCCGGATCAATGTAGCTGAGAGTTCCAGCTGTGGATGTCATCCTGAATTGTGTCACCTCATCTGACACAGAAGGCGGGACGAGCCTTGACAGTCCCACATCACCGATTTTGCTCACGTAGTTCTGGTCGAGGAGAATGTTTCCTGGTTTAAGGTCACGGTGGACCAGAGGCTCAGGCTTCGTCTGGTGTAAAAAGTGTAGGCATGTGGCGATCTCCGCTGCTATTCTAAATCGAAGTTGCCATGGTAGAGGTGGCGAGTTTCCACGTCTGAAAAGTCTGTCTTCTAAGCTACCCCTGGCCATGTACTCGTAGACCAGACATCCATACTCGGGGCAAGCTCCCAGGAGTAAAACCATATTAGGGTGTCTCATACAGCTAAGCACTTCAACCTATATGCATAAATATATGCACTGATCAAAATTTCATCCTGATGTTTAAAATTGTTCGAATATAAATGGGTTAAGGAGTGTTTACGAGGGCTTTACCTCTTGTTGAAACTGTGTTCTTCCTTGCGCAGCATCAGGACGCAAGACCTTGACCGCAGTAGGTGTATGATCAAGGTAGCACTTGAAGACGGGGCCATAACCGCCTTCACCAATCTTGCGTGATTCAGTGAAACGTTCTGTCGCCTCTTCAATTTCTTCTATGGTATATCTTCTGTATCTTAAAGTTGTTGTGATGCGGATTTCATTCTTCTCTTTCAACTCCTGCGAGGAACTTACTCCGCTCACTCTTTTCTGGCATTCCATTTCCGCACTTCTGTGAGCAGCTTGAGCATTTTCCGCACTCCTGTGAGCAGCCTGAGCATTCTCAAGAGCTATTTTGTACTTTTCTTTCTCTTTCTCGGCATTTAACCGTGCAGATTCTTCTTCCAGTCGAGCCCCTTGTAGTCTAGACTCCTCGTCCACTCGCCATTTATGAAGCTCCACAGCCTGTATCCAGTATACTAAGTTAATCTCTGCGAATGGTAAAATGAGGAAAGGATTCTGTAGTCTGTAGTCTGTACAGTTTGGTGTCACCCTACCTTTTGCTTTGCCGTGAGAGCTTCCTTGCACGCCGTGCTATACATTTCCATAGTTTTCTGCAATTCGAGCTTTAGCCTTCTCATTTCAGCTGCTACATCGTCCTGCATTGTTTTGAGTTACGATCGATCAGGATCAATTATATATTAGGCCTTGAAACTAATATATGAAGAGAAAACCAGAAGAAAATACAATAAGATCGATCCTCACATTTTCGACTGATGAAGATGAAAGATCAGTTCGGGAAGAACCGAAGTCACTTCCTCTCGCCATCGTTCCATAACTGCTCTCCGAGCTTGTGGACAGTCGTGAAGTTCGACCTGAGTCCATTCCATCCATGTATAGACCAGACATGCGATCTATACTCGGCCTATCCATGCTAGGCCTCTCTGAGCTTATAAATGATATATCTGTATCGAGCTCCGAAAGGTCTGTGAACATGTTTCTATTGTAGCCCATTCCCCTTGAGAAAGGTGATCTGTATACAAAGAATCAAGTTACAAATTTCTGAGTGAGAAAAGACAGAATCTCTTGCCAGTGAGGGCGTTCCTGATTCTTACCTGAATAGATCATTGTCATCAGTTGTAGACTTGCGCGGTGTCGCCATTTCAATGCTTCGTATACTGGGAGAACGTTTGCTATTCCGATCAGGGGACATTCCATTACTAATGCTTATAACCTCCGGTTCTTTCAATTGTTGTTGTAGTCTTGCCATAAGAGGCGAAACAAAGGGCGCTGGGCGGCAGGCGTTCTTCACAGAGGAGATCTTCGTTTTCGAGATAACATAAACAGTACAGAAATCAGGTGTTTGTTTTGATATGCTGCTAGGAGTGTCTACCATCTTCAATCTTCTGTCACATAACATTCATCATTCATAAATACAGAACAAAATCTACTTCAATCTGTTGGTTTGATCAATGCAAGAAGCATGCATGCATGCTGATTCTTCAACATTCTATTACCTGATAAAACCATGCCTCGAGGCGCCAAGAACCAGGTTCTCGATTGCAGCATGAGCAACGAATTCGGTTATAGCTTTTGCAACGTCTGAGTCTTCCAGAACCACATCAAAGCAATGTATCTGTTCAAACCATCAGTAAGCAAATTAAAGAAAACGCGATAAGGTTTGAAATTGAAACGACCTGCAACGAAACATTATCAGTTTGAAAAACTTACATCTTTGCGAAGGCAAAAGCAATGGAAGGTGAGGAATAATTCTTTGGTTTGCTTATCATAACCTGCCTTGCTTGGAGTTACATCTCCATTCACCAGTTCACGCATGGCATACTTGCCTGCAACTGCAACCACAAATTAAGATGTAAGCAACAACATTTAACACGTAGAACTAACACGAAACGTTCACCTGAAAAACACGAAAAGTTTTAATTTCATGTCATCATCTAACACATAGAACTAACGGGTCAAGTTTATACAACACGATAACTCTAGAACGCCTTAACTCTTTAAAAAATAATCTTTTTGCAACACGTAAACCGCATACGTTTCTTAACCATTCGCGCAGAAAAACAAGATTTTCATATATATGAATAAGAAAATGAAGAATCATTTGACTTACGTGAATTAGCATTGGAGGATTTATGAAGAACATGAATTAAAACGACAGTTTGGCCCTTGGTGAGGATATTATCAATAGCCCATTTGAGTGCATGTTGGCTATTTTTGTCTTTGTCAATGGCAATTGCAACAAGGCCATTTTTCCCACCTTTTTTCCCATTAATACTCCCTTTACCAGACCACAATGACATCTCTTTTTCTCACAAGATCATTCAAGCACACACAATAAGGGTTTCTCTCAAAACTAATTCTCTCAATCTTTTTTTTTTTTTTCTTTGTTCTTTTTTGGCGAAAAAAGTCTTTGTTTCTTGTTGTGTTTTGGTTTTTGATTGATGTTTTACAAGTTTTGTTGGTTGTAAGAATAGAAACCAGTAAAATAAATCCTAGAATCTCTCTGGTTTTTGTAGTAAGAAAGGGTCTTGGATGGCGGAGGTCATTAAGCGTTCCATTTCTTGCGGTTGGCTTGGGTGGTAAATGGTAATTACCATATTAAATTCCTTTGGAAAATATTGTGGAAAAATTAAAATTTTCCTTATTTCTCTCTGGCATCTTCTTTCTTTTCCAGGAAAATTATTATTTATTAGTTATTATGTTCTTAACTTTCTTTTTTATTATATAAGTAAAAAAGCTTCTTTTTTCATTTTAATAAACAAAACTTTAACCTACAAAAACAAGTAATTTACCAACCAAGTCCCGTAACAAAATATCAAAATTCAGACATGGTACTATGGTAGCATCGCCAAGCATCTCAAAACATAACTAACGTAAATATATATTTTACTCCAATATTAAAGATTTTAAACCATATACATATACTAATTCAATAACAACCCGGTCTACTTCATTTCGATTCATTAATTACCTATGAAGCACAGATACTTCAACATGGCCAACGTGTCCTTAAGGATACGTATCAAAAATATTTCCGAACATATACTCGAAAAGATATGTATCCCTTTATTTTTATTTTATTATTTAATTAAATTGGATCTATAATATAGTGTGTGTTTATGATAATTATGCAATTGAGATAAAATATTTATAAATTTTATATTTATTGGAAATTTATATGAGTGCTCACTAGATTTAGAAATTTTAACTTAAATATATATTTAAAACAAGGGAATTTTACATCCACTACCCCTATTAGATACTCTAATTACGTCTAACCCCCCCAATCAATCTATTACATATGGGTCCAAAATCTACTTCTTCCATTGACCAGCTTCTAGCTTACTGTTCATTTACTCTCATCCAAACGCGTCCTTACACTATTTTCTCTACATTTTAGTTTTTTTTTTCTTTCTTTTTTTTCTTTTTCTTTTTTCTTTCTTTTTTTCTTTCCTTTCTTCCTTTTTTTCTTCTATTAGCTCCAGTGACCGGAGTTGCAGCTCCGGTCAATCGGACCTGTGAGAGCTCTGATCAGATCGGAGCTGTAAAGCTCCTTTACAGCTCCGATCTGAGCGGATCTGATCGGAGCTAACAGCTCCGATCAGAATGGAGCTGTGTAGCTCCGTTCAGATTGGAGCTTTCTCCGATCTGATCGGAGCTGTCTAGTCGGAGCTGACAGCTCCGTTCAAATTGGAGCTTTACAACTCCGTTCAGAGCGGAGCTATAAAGCTCTTTACAGCTCCGCTCTGAACGGAGCTGTACAACTCCGATCAGGTCGGAGCTGTACAGCTCCGGCCGGCGAGCTGTAAAGCTCTTATTTATTTATTTTTTTATTTTTTTTATTTTTTTGAAACTCCTTTTGGGTTAATTTTAAGATTTAAAATTAATAGAGTTCAGTTTGCAATAATATTTGAGGCAATTTTGAAATTTAAAAAAGTTATATGTCTTATGTTGAATTAATAAGTGTCAAATTGGTAAAATTAAAAAGATTTGGGGCAAATGTGTAATAAATGAAAATTGGAGCTGTTTGGTCACGATCAAAGTTGAATATTTCACCAAGGGTAAAAATGTATTTTCATTGATTTAGTTCGCCAAAAGTCAAGATCGTGGGTGTGCATGTAATTAAATCGACTAGTGAGGGAGGTGGATATAATTGTTTGACTAACGAGGGTCTATCTGTAATAAAAAGGACTAGTAAGGGTACTATATGTAAGAAGCCCTTAAAACAATTGTATAAAATTAAATGTATCCTACACGTATTCTTATTCTGTTTTTTTTTCTTTCTTTTTTTGGATTATGATGTTTTCACATATTCATCTTGTATTCGTATATATCCATACCACTATCCGTGTCCGTGCATTTTAAAATTCCTTAAACTGTATCTGAGGTTCTAACATAACATATATATTTGGTGGATTCTGACATTCGATAAAGAACGTGAGAAATGATAATTTTGAAGATATTAAAGATTTATTTATTTATTTATTTATTTTTTTAGAATGATTTTGTTTAGTTTTTATTTTCCTTCAGCAATTTCCAAGTTTTCTAGTTTTTTTTTTTTTTCTTTTTCAGTTGAGTTTTCCATAGTTGCTTTGAAATTTTTGCTATCATCTTTGGTGATGTGTCATACTAAAATTACTCATGTTCAAAATTAACTAAAATTCAGTAGTTTAAACATTTTTTGTTTATTATGCAAAACAACGACGTCGTCTTTAAGTAGAAACACCCATATGTATCATGTTTTTATTTTTAACGTTGTCATTTTTTTTTTAGTTTGAGTTTAAACCGTCATCGTCAATTTTTTTTTAACGAGGTGTAGTTGGTTATCACGTCAGTCTAACACACTGAAGGTCTCCGGTTCGAACCCGGGCGAAGCCATTTATCATCTTTTTTGTTGGCGACATTTCTTTTGCACAACTGCCATGGCCACTCCTCTTCGTCTCCGGGTTCGCACCCTCGCCATCCCCACCGCCACTGCTATGGACGGCGCCGCCGTCCTCAACAAACACCACCGTCGTCCTCAACACTACCATCGCCGTTAGCCTAAAAGCCATCCTCCTCCTGAGGAAGGGTAATGTAGAGGGTAAAATACTCTCCTGATTAATTCAACTCTCCTGATTAAGCTATTGGGGAGGTATGAAATGTTGTCATTTATATTAATTCTCCAATACTCCCCCACGCCCCTAGTCGATTTCAAGCTCTTTAAAGAGGTCATTCGAGTGAAATTTTAATATGGAGTAGAGTTTGTTTCCGAGAAGATTCAAAACTAGGTAGACGTGAACAAGATAACTCTAATACTATGATAGAAATTGAACTCTCCCAAAAGTTTAAACTATTAAAAAAAAAACAAAATTTAATCATTTATATTAATTCTCCACTAATATCTAACACATATTCATGTGTCACATATATAGTCTATATACTACTAGTAACATGGATGTACTTGTCATGGGAATACATAAATTAATCTATATATAACAGTGTACAATTATATGGCTAACACACAAGGCAATCCAACATAAAATTCTAGAGCAAGTACTGGCCATGCATGTTTCAATCAACTAATTGAGAGTTGGTTTTATAAACCAATAATAGTTAATACATCAATCTTGTAGTATGTGGTTAAAAACAACTTTATCATACTTCCTAAGTTTTTTACATTTTTTACAATCTTGGTTTTTAGTCAACTGCGTTCGCAATTCTTTTTAAGAATATACAGTTCATAAGGAATCATCTCAAGGCTTGCTGATGGAACAACGAAGAAGAGAAGATAAGGAATCGGTTAATTATCTTGCTAGAAGTTGAATGGGCGGCCTGGTCTTGAATTCTTGATGTTACGGGTAATTAAACTGGAAGAAATCGACTGAACGGAGCTTGTAGTATTTTTCATGTAAACAAATATGGAAAAAGAAAATTTCAATTTAATTAATTTCTTTTCTTTTTCTTTGGAATTACTACAACCATGAAAGGTTTAAAAGAAAAACGAAGGTTGAGTTGGTTTTTTTAAAAGCTAATTTCGAACTTTCTTTATACCTCTTGATCATAACCAACATGCATTGGTTCGAACAGTAATTAATTTCTTGAGTTCGAGTTTGTGAACGTAAAACTATATATACACAATTGGGTGGAGACGTGGAGTGGCTATTTTGAATTTCACAATGCTAGAATTCAGGATAAAAGATATGGGACGCTTGCACATTTCGCATTCAGGGCCGACTTTAAAGTTTAAACCCATATACGTTCATCCGTATAAGGGTTGGACTCATTTTTGGGGAATCAGGATTTACGAGCAGCCCAAGTATAGTCGCAAAATAAAAAAGGAAAATCAACCAATGGTTAAACACAATATAATATAATAAAGGTGTTAAATTTGAAATTTATATAAATGATCAGGAAGAAAAGAATACAACTATATAATTAGTAATTGTAATCGGGATAAGAGTGAGATCAAATATCAGAAATTTGCATACATGAAAGTCGTATTTAAATTTCACTATTCAATTCGTTTTCTTTTAATGGAAAATACACAATTTAATTTGAAATTTTAATACAGGGCCTCAGAAAGTTTAATGTGGCTCCTACGAAAAAATTTCAGATATTGTACTTTAATGTGTACTCTGTCCAGATATTGTCCTTTAATGTGTCGATCAACATATATTGTCCTGTAATGTGTAAAATATTCCACTCCACGTCCTCCACGTCATCAGATGATTTAATTTGAATAAATATTCAAAAAAGAGTGACCAACCCACTATTTTCACAGAAATAAGGACTAAAATGAACTTTTTAAATCTTAAAAAACTGAACTACAAATAACATGAAACATAACAATAACAATGATATGCTCTTCTTTCCCTCCATTCACTATTTACGTTGATTTTGGTGATTAAAAAAAAAGGTTAGTATTTTTGTCATAATGTGAAACTTTTAATTAAAAAGTGAATAAATTATTATTGTAAATAAAAAAAATTGTCAAATGTTTGGAACAAAATAAAGGGCGGAAGACGTGAAGATAATGGAGGGAAATGAGGGCAGATCATTGTTAGGCTTCATGTTATCTGTAGTTTAGTTCTTCAAGATTTAAAAAGTTCATTTTAGAATTTAGTCTTTATTTGTATGAAAATAGTGAGTTGGTCACTCTTTTTTGAATATTTATTCAAACTAAACCATCTGATGACGTTGAGGACATGGACTCTGTTTAGCGTTAGCTTATAAGCTCCAGAAGCTTATAAGCTCGCGTTCACGTAACAGACTTATTGTAAAGAATAACTTACGTGGTATTTCCGAGATGCTTATTCTTGAGGCTGAATTTCTGTGTGTTTCAAAACAGCTAGTAATTTTACCTCTTCTTCCAGGAGTATGTTATACATGATACTGACTGGAGTCTCCAGGGCGTTTGATTTCAGCACGACTCTTACTCACAACACACTTGTCGGATTCCAGTGATCCAGTCCCAACCATTATTTGTAGATGCTGCATATATAGCAGTAGTATTAGGAACCACCCGAACCTCATACCTACCAAACGACATATTCCACAGAAAGACTAACCTTATACCCACAAAACGACATATTTGCCGCCTGGGTGAATGTTGGTTCCGACAATGTGGGGCAGATGCTGATGATGGATTCAGCAACTTCCCTAAAATGGGTCAGATGTTACAAACGTAAAGAATCCAACAAGTATTATGACCCACTTTCTTCCCAAACTTCAATCCACATCCACTGCAATGATGCTGATTGCAGGATGGCGTGGTATGACTATCTGTTCTGCCGAACAAATGATGGTCTATATATGTGGATTCAAAGTCGATTCTCGTACCAAGAAGGTTAAGGGTGTTCTTATCAAGGAAACTCTAATAGGTAAAAACACATCATTTCAAATTGGTTGTGCTTCCCAGGATAGTGTAGCGTCTGGATTTGATGGTGTCCTTGGGTTAGGCCCTGGTACCGATTCCATTGTTCTACAAAGGGGTTCAACAAAATTTGCATATTGCATTGGGAACCCACTTATGTTATCCTATTTGCAAAGCCGATTATGGATCGGAAGCCCTGTCCCCCTTCGGGGTACTCAGATCCCGATGTTTGTTTACAACGGACATTATCATGTTGATTTGGCCAGTATCAAATTCGGTGACAGTTTGCTCCCCATCGACCCGTCTGTATTCCAGATAGAAGATTATGGAGAGGCTGGGACAATATTCGACTCTGCGACCAGCTTTACTTTTCTTCCGGAGGTTGCCAAGCTCATTGAGGATAGGGTAAAGCAAGTAATTCAGAATTCCCGCCAGCGTTATAATTATCGACTATGCCAACTGTGTCTGTGTTATTCGGGTTTCTTCGACTCTTTACCTTTCCCAAACATCACTCTTGGCTTTGACGGCGGTGCAACTATGACATTGCAGCCTCACCATTTTTTGGCCCAACAGCTGCCGTCCAAATATGAACCAGACCGCTTATTCTGTCTGACAATTCTATCATACGAGTCGACTGGTCGTACATTCGGCGTCCTAGGGGCCTATTGGACACTTATGTTGCATACGACCTTGCACAATCGGACATCTGGATTCAGCCTATAGACTGTAGAACTCTTAGTAACATGTAATCCAATCTAAAATCTTCGATTGTTGTTTTGGTGTTGATTTACTTCAATTTTAAATAATAAGTGGCTTCGATTGTTGTTTTGGTGCTGATTTACTTCAATTTAAATAATATTAAGTGGTATAAATATTCACGAAAATATACCGCAAGTAATTAAGAAATTAAAATGATGAGGAGTCCACCAGTGGAGAGGATTCTATTGCCGATGGTTTAATTAAACAGGGTTTAATTATTAAAATCTTAAGTGGTATTTATATTTTTGTGTGGTTTAATTAAACAGATTAGAAAGAATCCTAATCAATAATGAGACAGATAGACGATGATAAACACAATATGAATGAATTTTGGCCGTTGAACTGATTCGGTGAGAAGAAGGTTGAGCATGCATGTAGTACGGGTATTATTTAAAATTGTGTACAGTAGTTCATAAATAGGACCTAATTTACCACAAGAATTTGATACTTGAACATGCACAGTCCCAGAAAATAAAAATGTCTCTCCTTCTCCTAACCTCCTTCATCACACTCACACAAGCCAACAACAACAACACACTCCTGCCTGCTACTGTTTCTTTCTGCCAATGCCAATGATTCTATTATCATGGTAATAAATTTAATTCACCTACCACCACCACCCGAACTACACCCGAACTACTGGTTGCAATTCAGTTTTAGCTACTATCCAGGTTGGGAACTCTCTAATATGAAATTGAGCAACAAAACTACTTGGCCTATGCATCAATTAAGCTGCGCACAGTCCACGGCCTCAAACGCTACGGTGCGCGCTTGAAGGTCATATCCAACATAGAAGTCCCTTTTTGAATCATCGCACCTAAGATCGCGCTTGAAGGTCATATCCAACATAGAAGTCTCTTTTTGAATCATCGCACCTAAGATGCCGAAATTGGGCAAGAAATCCATATGTGGGAGAATTGAAAGGCAAAAATACCCATCAGCTTTCGAACAAGCTGATTGGTATTTTTGCCTTTCAATTTCCCCAAGGTTGGTTTTCACGCCCGATTTCGGCATCTTGTCTTAGGTGCGATGATTCTGGCAAACGGATTGTTCGGATCGGATATGGATTAGTCAATTCGGATCGGATCGGATGAAGGTTAAAAATTATTTTCGGATGAAATCGGACCGGGTCTGTTCGGATCAGATCTGTTCGGATCGGATCGGATGAAGTTCGGATTTCAGATCTTGATTGGGTTAGGAACTTATTCGGATCATAAAATTTCTTGTCATTTTGGATCGGATCCGTTCGGATCGGATCAATTCGGATCCAGTGGTAATTGAATACTTGAACGCAAAATTATTTTAATAATAGAAATTTATGAATTATTACAACTTCAAAATTGAATTAAAAGTTAGTTAATGGTGAAATATTAAATTGTAGATGAAATTAGTTATATTTTGCTTACAAATTTAATTCGATTGAGTTCGGATCGGATGAGTTCGGGTCATATTTAATTTGAATCGGATGCATTTCAGATCAAATTTATTCGAGTGATTTCAGATGGGATGTGTTCGGGTCAAATTGATTCGGGTGATTTCGGATCGGATAAATTCGGATCGGATTTCGGATCAAAGTTCAGATTGCGGATCGGATCAGGTCGGATCGAATTTCAGATTCGGATGGACTTTGCCAGGTCTATGATTCAAAGGGACTTCTATGTTGGATATGACCTTCAAGCGCGCACCGTATTGTTTGAGGCCACGGACTGTGCGAAGCTTAATTGATGCATATTTAATTCGAATCGGATGCATTTCAGATCAAATTTATTCGAGTGATTTCGGATCAGATGAGTTCGGGTCAAATTGATTCGGGTGATTTCGGATCGGATTTCGAATTGCAGATCGGATCTGGTCGGATCAAATTTCAAATTCGGATGGACTTTGCCAGGTCTATGATTTAAAGGGACTTCTATGTTGGATATGACCTTCAAGCGTGCACCGTATCGTTTGAGGCCACGGACTGTGCTAAGCTTAATTGATGCATAGGCCAAGTAGTTTTATTGCTCAATTTCATAATAGAGAGTTCCTAGTTTTATTGTATAATTATTAGTACTCCAGTATGGTTATATTTTTGTATGGTTTAATTAAACAGATTATTAGAAAGAATCCTAATCAGTAACGAGACAGATAGATCTTTTGCAGCGGCAAAAGAAGGAAGAGGGCTTATAAATGATACTAATATTGAAAAGGATTTTTCAAGTAGTAGCAATGATAATGAAACTACTCCTCACTATTCAATTGGTTTTGTTTTAATGTAAAATACACAATTTAATTTTAAGTTTTAATATTAGAGGGCCTCAGAAAGTTTAATATGGCTATCTCGTACTTAACAACTAACTATGCATAGGAGATGACACAAAACTAGCTAGAAAATCTGCACAACAAAACAATTGATGAACTCACGAGCAATTAAAAACTGTAGTGTGGCTCGAACCCTCCATGCCATTAATGATAATTAGAGACGTTATTAATATTACACACGCAATGGAAACTTACAAATCATAACGTAGACGTTGATAATTAAACACAATATGAATGAATTTTGGCCGTTGTAACTACTTAATTGGTACGAACATTGTCGTGATGACATATAATTATTGGTCTGGGTCCATAATTGCTCCAATATTTGTTGGGCACATGTGCCAAAAATAGTTTTGGCAATCTAGAAGTAGCTTTCAAACTTGTTTAAATAAGAGGATTGTGAAATAAATCATGCTGTGATGGACAAATCTGAAAAATATTATATATCGTGATGCATGGAAGGGAGTAATATAACAGTTTATTCATCAAATTCGGATAGTGCGCCACCATTGACCACAAAGTTTTGTACAAATTCGATATCTAATAAGTGAACTATTACTTCATAAAATAAAAAAGCTTTGAAGTGCCATCGTCCAACGTATCATATACGAGTAGGACAAATAATAGAAATATAGGGCGGGACGCGGGATCTATAGCAGCATTAAAGATGAACTCATTGGCCCAATTATTATGGAATTATGAGGGGTGGAGGCGCGAACGGGACATGCCCATAACTCTTAACTAATAAGTCAAATTTGCACATAGATCCCTAAGTAATTCAGACGGCTACAATTATTTTAGAACATTAGATTTAGGCCTTCTAAGACCATCTCCAACCATGAGATGATAAGATTCATAATGTCATTATTTTATTATAAGACTATAAGACTCAAGTCTATCTTCAACTTCAACCATAAGACTTCACAACACATTTTTTTATTGTTTCTTTTTTCATTTAACAAACAAGTACTTCCTCCATTTCTTTAGTTACTTCCTAAGGGGACTGTTCATCGCGACCTTTGACCACGTATAAATTTTAAATTAAACTGTATCAATATAAATTAAAAGTTGATTATGAAGATATACTTCATTTAATTTCATAATATAATTTTATTATATTTTTCTCTAATGTAATTTAGGAGTTATACGTGGTCAAAGGTCGTGGTGAACAGTTCCCTTAGGAAGTAACTAAAGAAATGGAGGAAATAACAAACAAACAAAGTGGGAAGAAAGAGAAAATGAAATTAAATAATAATAAAAAATTACATAAGAACTCATTAGATGGGTCTTATGTGGGAAGACTCATCTTATGTATAAGATGATAAGACTCAACTTTTTACTTCTCCAACCTTGAGTTTTGTGAGAGTCTTATACATAAGACTCATGGTTGAAGATGGTCTAAGTAACTGAGCAATTCAGATAGTTACAATCTACCCTACTTTTTTTTTCTTTTTCCTTTTTTCGAAACGAAAAAGAGGCAAAAATAAAAAAGAAAAAAGAAAAAAAAAGTACTACTACCACAAAAGTAACCAAGTAAATTCACCATTCCACACTACTACTACGCTACATAACCTAGAAAAAGAAAAAACGGATATTTTCATTCTAAATGCTTAAGAAATATTGTTTCAAGTGTAAAATAATATGGGCCCAAATTCAGTCCCACCCTTGGGCCTGGGCTTGAGGCAAATGTATCGGGTAGGAGTTAGGACTGTAGGAGTGTAGGACCAGACCTCTGTATGCTTGATTCGGCCCATCTATTGCTATCCACAGTCACGATCCACTAAGTTTGACAACCATTCAGTTCAATTCAGTTTAGGGGTCTGTAATGGTAAGCCCTCTATCTATCAAGTTCAGTGATAGGAGAGACTACGGTTAAAGAAGTGTTGAATGAAACATGAATGATCTTAGATGAATGAGCAACAGAAAATGATTCAGATTGGTTAAACTTAGTTCAAATTTTTTAGTTGTTTTTATTCAACAAATAAGTTTGGTTCAGATTCTTTTAAATGAAAAGAATAGAACCTTCAGGCGTGAGAGTCTATATGCCTATATGTATATAACTTATAAAGAGTGAATTGAATTTAAAAGTGAATCTTTAACCGATGTAATTTATAGAGACCTAATTTATACTAGCCATAATTTCTCCCCCACCCCCTTTTATTCTACCATGTCCACTGTGATACTCACATGAATAGTGAGATAAGGGCACAATTGGCTTCCTTGAGTATCGAAATAACCCCCCCACCCCCAATGGAACTAGTCCCTAGCTTATAGGCTTGCACAATCTGGCAATCTGGTTCAGCAATAGACGTGGAACCACAAATCGACCACAATTCAATTGCATCAGCGTTTGTTACTATATGTCATTTTCATTTTTACAAATTATTACTACTTGTATTATTTACCCAGATTTCAATTTTTACGATTGCTAAAGGGGCCTTCCATTATTTCATTCCTTTTCTTTCATGTTTACGTTGTTGTAAACTTGTAGCTGTACTTGTGCTGTGCAAATTATTTTCAATGGTAAATATGTAGTTTCAATTTAAAATTTTAACGTAGGGTTCAAAAAATTTAACACCGCTATACACGCAATTAAAAAATGCAGTGTGGCTCGAACCCTTTATGCTGCCATGGTCCATGCCTTTAATGATAATTAGAGACGTTATTAACGTAGACGATGATAAACGCAAAATATGAATGAATTTTTGGCCTTGCAACTACTCGGTACGAACATTGTCGTGATGATATATTATTGGTCCGGCCGGGTCCATAATTTTTCTCAATGCTAGTACTATCATTTAGTGATATTTCCAAGATTTGTTGGGCACATATGGCAAAAATAGTTTTGGCCTTATTCTACAGTTTATAACAATTAAAGATGATTCATTCGCCTCAGTTTATAACGATTAAAGACCAACAAATTAGACTTGTTAGGGCATGCCCCGTTCACCCCCTCAACCTGTACACAATACGTAGTATTTCTACACTTCACCATTTCACACATACATAACACAAAAACAGAAAGAGAAAAACAATAATTCATTTTTCAAAATACTCAGAAATATTGTTTCAAATATAAAATAATATGGCCCCAAATTAAGTGAAATCATCGGGCCTAGGCTTGAGTCAAATGTATTAGGGTAGGACCAGACCTTGGGAAACTTGGTTTGGCCTATTGTCATCCATATCCACGATCCAGTAAGTTTGACAACCATTCAGCTCAGCTCAGTTCAGTTTAGGAGTCCGTAACGGTAAACTCTCTATCTATCATAAGAGAGACTAAGATTAAAGAAGTGTAGAAAGAAGCACAAAGGATCTTCGATGAAAGAGCAAAAGGAAATGATTCAAATCGACTAAATTTAATTTAAATCTGTTATTTTTTTACCCTTTTTTATTATTCGACAAATAAGTTGAGTCAAATTCTTTCAAACGGAAAGAATAGAACCTTTTGGGTTGAGAGGCTATATGCAACTTATATCAGGAGTAAATTGAATCTAAAAGTGAAACTTTAACGGACGTGTGTAGTTTCTGAATTAACTGGGGTGTATATATAAATTTCCCTAACTAACAACTAACATCAATAAATTTTGATTGGGCCCTTATCCCCAAAAAAGTAGCTAACTCACCTTCTTCCTAACAAGAAGAATTCATTTTCACTCAACTGCACAACAACAATGGGTACTGAGAAGCAGCACAGGCACCCAGTCTCCTCCTCCAACTCCACCCACCCCTTCGGAAGCCTAACCCCCACGGAATTCTACGCCCACCACTCCGTCACCCACTCCACCTCCCACTTCACCTCCTCACATCCCCAAAACCTAAAACTCTTCACCCAATCATGGACCCCTCTCCCTCCCACCCCAATCAAAGGCCTAGTATGCATCGTCCACGGGTACACCGGCGAGTCCTCCTGGTTCGTCCAGCTCACCGCTGTCCACATCGCCAAGCACGGATTCGCGGTCTGCGCCATCGATCACATGGGCCACGGCTTCTCCGAGGGCCTAATTGCTCATGTGCCTGACCTGAATGTAGTTGTTGATGACTGTGTGAAGTACTTTGATGGTTTTAGGGCAAAGTATGAGGCCAATTTGCCGGCGTTTCTGTATGCGGAGTCGTTAGGTGGTGCAATTGCTTTGTTGATAACTTTGAGGAAGGAGACTAAGTTTGATGGTGTCGTGTTAAATGGGGCCATGTGTGGGATTAGTGATAAGTTTAAGCCGCCGTGGCCGTTGGAACATTTTCTCTCTGTTGCGGCATTTTTGGTTCCGACCTGGTGCCTTGTCCCCACGCGTGGCTCCTTGCCAGATGTTTCATTCAAGGTTGTGATTCATTCTGTGTTTTTAGTTGATCAAATTTTAAATTGTTTATCATTCATTCTCTCTGTATATTTGAATTGACAATGATGAAATTAGAGTTTTCAGGTAATCTTTTCCTGGTTCATAATGGATATAAGTAATTGGATAAATTTATAAGCCTTACAGTCTAGATACTTCATCTACGGGTTTAACTTTAGTTGTCGATGATAGAAATGAGTAAAGACCACCACCAGTTGTTACCATTATTTTTCCTCCAACTCATCTTAATTACTTTGTAGTCGTATGTCTTTATCATTATTATCGATACCTAGTCCTGTATCCTACAATTATGTCGCCACTTGTTTAAAAGTTCGCCTTAAATGATGTAGCGAGAATAGCTTATCAATCTTACAAACACCTACCTTAACAAATACACAACAATATGATTTAATGATTGATATTGTTCATTTGCTCATCTATCCCAGGTGGACTGGAAGCGCAAACTGGCACTAGCAAGCCCACGGAGGCCCATACTAAGGCCAAGAGCCGCCACAGCAAAAGAGTTGCTGCGAGTATGCAGAGAGGTACAGGGGAAGTTCAAGGAAGTGGATGTGCCGTTCTTGATTGTTCATGGAGGTGATGATATAGTTTGTGACCCTGCGTGTGTCCAGGAGCTTTATGATCGTGCAGCCAGCAAGGACAAGACAATCCGAATATATCCAGGGCTGTGGCACCAGATGGTTGGTGAATCGGAGGAAGATGTAGAGCTCGTGTTTGGAGAGGTTGTCGATTGGCTCGTGACTAGAGCAGAGCGTGCAGCAGTCTCAGCTTCATGAGTGGTTCCTTCCTGTATGGGGGCTTATTTGACAATGCCTATATTATTTGTTGCTTAGAATTTTATACAATGAACAAGGTGGACACTTATTTGCTTACATGAACTGGAGATATGTGGCTGGATGGTAATACTCTACAAATTTAGTGTTGTCGTAATTTGTTTGACAAGTGTGAAAAGTTGACTTTTAATTTGGGAAATATGGGCGCTCATTATTGGTTAGGTCTTAATTTATTTCAGAAATTGAAGTATTTAGAGAGGCAAAGTGATAATTTGAAGGCCAGAAGATAATACACCTGAGGTCCTTAACGCCCCCTCCCACCCCAGCCGATGACTTTACTGTTAAAATGCCCAAGTTTTTGAGAAAGTCAGTCAGCATTGGCCTCCTTTCACATTTATACATAGACATATTACCTCCATCAGTATCAAAATTCAAATTATCAATCCAGCTGCTCTCAAGAAGAGAAGACGACGACACAGGAAACTTGCATTACAACTCCGCTCTCGTTGATTGATTACTTCCGACTCCAGTTATGTCCGACTTCCTCTCACAAGATTCCATTTCTAACCAAGGTATGTACTATGTATGACTTGATTCTTCTCCATTTCCTATTTTTAGAATTATTTCATTTTCATTCTTTTGTCAAATTCACTTGTGCTTGCTGCTATTGCTTGTCACTGATTTATATATCCCATTATCCCATATATAAACGAATCAAATTCCATAATTATCATCAGCTTCGTCTATTAAGGTGTACGATGTGCCCGACCGGGGCTCTAACTTTCGAGAACTCCAATTCGTGATCCATTAATTAATTAGTATAGGAAACTGAGTACGTATGAGGGTGCTTTGCAAAATAGGTTCCAATTGGATCCGAAAAATGCAAAAACAGTCCATTATTTTGTGTATTTGATCCCGTATTTTATACGTATTGCTGATGTGGCATCAAATATGTGGCTTGTGAGGTGGATTTGGGAAGAAAATTAACACTTTTAGTTTTAAAATATAAAAATGAGTAATTATGAAAAAAAAAAAAACCCAGATTACAGCTCCGCCACTGGCGGAGGTCTGCTCCGCCTTAGGACGGAGCTCTTCTCCCCCACATGACATGGCTTTAAGCTCTGCCACAGGACCGAGCTGTTAGCTCCGCCACGGTCCGAGCTAGCTCCATCTTCATTTTGTTTTTCTACCACCACTCTGAACTTGAGTTGGTGGTGGTGTATTGTTTTTACCTGAATAATATTTTGTTAATACTAACGATCTAGTACTTCACCAAAACAATTACTATGAGGTCACACGAAATGTGAGATTAGTTTTAGGCCCCCGTAAAAATAAATTTGGCAGGGGGACTTTGGACTTTGAAACCAGTGAGACAGCCCTGATTATCTCATATCTGCAATCCATATTATTTAGATTCGTTATGGTTTGGGGTTTAAATGGGGTTATAAACATATAAGTCCCAAAAGAAGCCTCTTCCAAATTGAAGCATCTAATGGTTTGGGGCTTAATTGAGGTTTCTATGTGGACCCCAGGTACAAAACAAAAAAAATTATAAAATAATAATATGGAGGGCTTAATTGGGGGCTAGGCTACTATTTAGTAGCCCTTTTCCAAGGAGTGCTCTTAGAATCTCTAGGATCAGAATATCAGATGATTTGATTATTTGGGATTTATTACTCGGTTATTGTTTATGCACCTTGCTTTGTTACTGCAGGACTCTTCCTTGTACCCATGAACGAAACTGTTACGGCCCAACAAATCTCTACTTTATCTGGGTCTCCATTTTCACCTGACGTGGAACGTTACCGTAATGACGTTATCACAAAAGACATACCCATTATTCATGAAAAACATATCGACCTTTCTGCTAAGCTCTTTCCATTTGTTGCAAATGCAATACATTCACGTAAGTGGCAAAAATTCTTCCAGCCACAGCTGCCTGCTCCCGATGATTCCCTGGTTCGCCGATGCCAAAATCTTGGGCTCAATATTTGATGACTAATATGGTGTATATGTTAGAGGGGTGAAAGTTGACTTTTCACCCGATGTTATTCGGGAAATCTACGGTTTAACTAGTAGTCCTTGTTATCCAAGCAATAATTTGCCCTATAAGTACTATGGAGAGGATCATGGCCTTGATCGGGAAATTTGCAGTTTTGATCCTTTATGGCTCGGTCCACCTCACTTTTGGTCCCGCTCTACACGAACTCTGCGCTTTTGGTCCCCTTTCCCTTATTAATTCGCCGTATAGGAGCTGGAGCGGCTGAATTAAGCAATACACATCATTTTCATCATGCCAACACATTCATAACAACTCCAAGTCATCCCATGTCACCTCCACATAGACAAAATCACCTAAAAAACACATGCCACAGCCCACAACTCTAAAATTTAAGCTCCGAAAACAGAGCTTGGTAAGCTTCGAAAACATAGGTTTTATAAGCTAATGGAGTTAATTGGTTCACGTCAATTATGGTGCTGGAGAGGGGAAGAGGCCAATCAGAATTGAGGGGATTAGAACTGGAGGAGTCATGGTGGCGGCAGATCTGAATCTTGAGTTAGGGTAAAAAAGAAGACAAAATTTCAAGAGAGTAAAAATAGGCCAGGATCGGTTTGGCTTGATAAAATATTGGAGTTAATTGGTTCACGCCAATTGTGGTGTCCTGAGAATTTCATATATATGGTACAAGTAGTACAAAGCTATGCAGGATACAAAATACAAGATATATGCAAATCTTAATAATTGATATTGTTTATATAACAGAGCTTAATTAAGCTTTGTTTTCGAAGCTTGATAAGCTCTGTTACAGAACTTCATCGAGCTTCACCAAGTTCTATTTCCAGAGCTTCACCAAGCCCTCTAGCTGTGGTGTTCGTTTTTGCTCATTGAGCTGATCCCTGTCCTTGTTTACATTTCTATGCATCTCATGTACTTCTAGTTTTATGTCGACCTTTTTACGCTTATTTCTTTCTATGTAAATATACGTATTTAATGTAATCTGGAATCTAGTCGGTCCCAAAAACCAGCTCCCCTGATCCTTTATCTAGCTATGAAACAGAACATGATTAAGCTCTGAAAGAGAGCTAAAAAGTTCTGAAAACAGAGCTAAAAAGAGCTTAATCAAGCTCTTTTTTTTTTTAATCAAGCTCATTTAGTTCGTCTATCAGTTCAGTTCGTCCAACTAAGCATAAATTCGTGAGCCAACTCAGCAAAGGACCGAAATTGCAGCTGGAATACCACACGCAATGGGAAACAGGACCGTATTTGTTTGTAGAGCAAAAAAAAGGACCAAATACGTGGAGGACTGGGACATAGAGGACCAAAACTGCAATTTTTCCGGCTTTGATCCAACTTGGGATCTTTCAAAGGAAATATTTGAATGTGTTGCTCTCCCAAGTACAAAGTTGGTGACTGAATCAGAGACCATTTCCACAAAAAATTTGAAATTTGAAGCCAAGGTTTGGTGGCATATACTCAATAATCGTATCTGGCCTTCTACCAGCAATACGGAGTGCTCATTTCGTCGAGCTTGCTATATTTTTAATGTCATGAACGATTTAAATATTGACATTGCGTGGGAGATTTCAGAAAACATCAGACAAGTTCGATATAGCAATGCCCCTCATGTATGGGATACCCATCTTTAATCACCGAGCTATGCAGAAGAGCTGGGATTCAACCATCCGCAATAGAATCCATAATATTATTAATATCCTCTCCACTGGTTCTCACAGACTCTGACATGAAACACTTGAAAGAGCAAAATTCCAACCCAGGTATGCATTCTTCTCCCTGTTTTTGGTTGCAAGTATGTTTAAAATTGATTAGGTTATGTATTTGTGGTATTGCTCTAGTCATGCGCTTTGCTCCAGAATTATATTTTTCTATCTTCACAGGCCTATATCTGAATGGAATTTTTAGGACTGAAACCGAAATTTTAGCTTCTGCAGGTGGCCCTCTATTCACAGATGTTGTTGCGGAAAGATACTATAACAACGTCATCATGAAAAAGAAATCTTTTATTCATGAAAAACATATCAACTTAACTGCTGAGGTCTGTCCATTCATAGTAGATGAGAACGCTGAATTGGAAACATTCTTCCAAATACAGCTGCCTGCTTCGGATGATTCCCTAGTTCGCGAATTTTATGCCCACATCCCTTCAGGATATTATGTTGAATTTAGAGGGGTGCATGTTGTGATTTCACCTCGTCTAATTAATGAAGTCTATGATTTACTGCCTTTTGAACCCATTGATTGGTTTTGGCATCCCTATGATTGGTGTGATGGTGGTCGCTTTGATCCTAGTTCGAATATAGCAAAGGAGATACTTGAATGTGTTGCTGTCCCAAAGACAACATGGGTGACGGAATCAGGAACCATTTTGGCAACCAATTTGAAATTTGAAGCCTATGTTTGGTTGCAGATCATCAACAATCGTATAATGCCTTCTGCCAATAATACGGAGTGCACATTTCAACGGGCTTGCTGTATTTATGATTTCATGACGAGACAAATTGACTTCGGGTGTGATTTTTAAAAGCATTAGAAAATCCGCAACTAAAGCCCAGTCGTGTATTGGATTCCCATCTTTGATGACCGAATTGTGTAGAAGGGCTGGGATTCAAACATCGACATCAGAATCCACGATTTCCCCATCACTGAAACTCACAGACTCAGACGTCAAACACTTCAAACAGCGTGATGTTGCTAAACTGCATCTCAAGGGCCGTTCTCACAAGCCTAAATAGAAGGAACCAGCTCGCAAGAAGCCCAAATCTAAGGTAAGGACTGACAAGGACAAGGCTATTTCCACTGCACCCACAGTAAGGATTGAAATGCCTACCTCATCATCTTCAGCTCATAATCCACCTCCATTCGAGAACGGGGAGACCTTGTCTATGCAGCAAAAGGTTGATCAAATGACTGCAGAACAACAAAATATGCGTGTCCAGACTACATGTACTTCTGCAGGTGTTAAGGCAACACAAGGCAAAACACTTGATCTGCAGACTAGTCTGAAAGATATGCCTACATTCTTTCTTGAATCTCAACTGGAAGAAATCAAGGCTCAAATTATTCTAAAGAAAAGAAGAAATCATTCTGAAGAAAGAAGAACTGGGAAGCCTAGAAAGACAAGAACTACTTTATGATGCAGTGATTTCTTCACAAAAAAGGGGAGATGAAGCATCTGCATAAAACTTTTTCCTCTTCTAAGGACTGTGGACAAATTTCTTTTATGGTTTTATTTTGGTCTGTACTTATTTAAGATTCAAGCTTCTTTAGTTTTACTTGCTTAAAATTCTTATGGTTAAGTAATTCAGGGGGAGTTTACTTCATTTTTGTTGTTAACTGTTTTGATGCAGAGATAGGTTTTGTGAATACTAAGCAAAAAGGGGATATTGTGCAAGTGTCAAATGAGGTGTTGACCTTGGTGTTGTCTCAACACTCAGGTGAAATATGCAGGTATGATTGGCTATACGACTGATATTGTTCATTTGCTCATCTATTCAAGTTGACTGGAAGCGGAAACTGGCATTAGCAAGCTTACGGAGACAGGCCAAGAGCCGCCACAGCAAAAGAATTGATGCGAGTATGTAGAACTTGTGTTTGGAGAGGTTGTCAATTGGCTCGTGTGACTATAGCAGAGCATGCAGCAGTCTGAGATTGATGCCTGGTTCCTTCCTGTATGAGGGGCTTATTTGACAATGGCTATATTATTTGTTGCATAGAATTATGTATGATGAACAAGGTGGACACTATATGCTTACATGAACTGGAAATGTGTCTGGATTCCCATATAAATAAGTTTACAACAGTGCAACACCTATCAGCTAATAATATCATACTACAATAGAACTACAATAAGCCCGTGAAATTTGCACGATGTAACAACAGTTGACGAGTACATCAAGTGCATAACTAGGCTTATTACTTGTAAGATCCTTGTTGATCGAGTTCAGAGAACTTCAAGGAGTAATGTGTAGCACTAGAAAGACTCGGTCCGCATAACATCTCTAAATTTTACCGAACATAAAATTAATGTTAGGGGTGGGGTCCTTGGGGATGTGTGGCCTGACAGAATCCAAGCTTTGCAGTTATGTTGATACTAGATACAATCATGGTATAGGTTATCAACTCTTCTGCATTACCTCATAATCAGCAGCTAAAACAAACAACTGTACAACCCTAAATTGGAAACAGATGGCTTGTTAATTGACCAGAGCTCAAAACCGATGCATGAAATGAGCACTTAATGGACCAAAGACTGAGGCGAAAAAGTCCCTCTAGGGCACCTCACGCTTACGAACTAGACTAGAGGAACTGATGACCCATACCAACTTTTCATGCACAACAATATGTATTTGCTATTCTCTAAAAACAAGGGTATATGTCTTCATCATTCACGCTACAAGAAAATAACCAGAACTAGTACACTTGTTGCATTCGAGATGGTCTACAAATTCAGATGGGTGGAGGGCACTAGCTGGAGTGTTGTTTGACAGATTGAACGCCAGTCTCAACATGAAGGACATACATACTTCGATTGAGGGAGGTGTAAACCAAGCCAACATGGACATACTAGCTGAGATACAACTTACAAGTCACAACATCAGGGACCAATCTGATAAGAAGAAAAGATCGTGGGTTTATTTGCAACACAAGCAGCGTGCGTGGAGAAGCAAGGAAGAACGATAATCAAGTCCTCATTGATTTCGCAGAATACTAAAGAATTGACGAATTTTATCAAATTTCGTTGATTCTACCTAAGAATACCGAAAATTGACAGATTTGTGAGAAAAACTCAACTTTTTTTATTAATCAATCAAACATAATTGCCTGAAAATAACAATGGACATGTATTTAAATACTAGAACCTAACTTGTTGAAAAAGAAAAAGAAACCAAATACGAAACTAAGTCTAATATTAAAACCTAACTTGCTAGAAAAGAAAAAGAAACCTAAAATAATAAAACTAGTCCGTCTTCGAACTTTATTGATTTGACTTCTAATCATACCGCATCAATTCTCCTATCATGCCCATTGATTGAAAACTTGGATTTGAGCAATTTGGAGTCATATGATAGAGATAGCCAGACTGCTGAGGTTAAACTAATATGTCCACGTCTTGTATCGTTAAGGTTACATGATGTTTGTCTAGATCTAGTGAAAATCATCCTAAAGAACATCAGTTCGGGGAGCCCTTTGGTTGAGAATTTGGATCTTTCTGGCCGTGGTCACTGGGATACGTATATGCCCTGCACAGCGTTCGGTGTGAAATCTCTTACCTCTTTATCTGCACGTCATTGCAAAATCGGTATATTGAAGGGTTTTATATTCTGCCCATTTCTCGTGTCTTTACGCCTTGAATTTGTTTTCATAAATGATATTCAGTCTATATTATTACGATGTCCTCTGATTGAGAACTTGCATTTGGACCAACCTGAAGGTTTCTCGGGTATAAATGTGAGCGAAATGCACAACCTAGTGAATCTAAACATTCGTATGGGCGATACAGACAATTCATTCAAAGTATCTTACAAGTAGTGGATCACTTGTTGTGCCAGAATTCAAGAAATTGCGTTCCTTATCGTTGAGATTTGTCAAGGTTGATGATGACTTTTTCAATGAGTTCTCTGCCAGATTCCCATGTGTTGAGGATTTGACTCTTTGTTTGCATCACGGATATGAGGATGTACGGATTTCAAGCCGGTCAATTAAGTACTTGAGCTTGCATCATGTAGGGAAATTGCACAGAGCAGAATTTGATCTCCCCAATATTTGTAAGTTTGTATTGAATGTAGAGGATGTTCTTCCATCATTGTGTTTCCGTACTGGATCGAGTCACTGGGAGTCTCAGTTGACATTATCCGTTTGCCCATTGTCACCACCACCACCACCAACGCCTGTTGTTGAGAGTAGTTGGTTCGTAAAACTACGAGAGATTTTGAACGAGGTGAGCCAATCGAGAATCTCTCTTTGTGTTAAAGCAGGTAAGCAGATCTTTTGGGTGAAAGATCTTCCGAGTTCACGTACACCAGTGGTGGAGAATTTGATGGTACACCAGGATGATTTTTCATCAGTTCCAAGTAAGGCTTATTTGTGCGCGTTTGGGTGTTGCCGCCCGGCCTTTCTTACTCTCAATGGGTACCCTCAGGATTTATTTATCTATACTGTGGCACAAATTCTGTACGAGCTATTCATATCTCAGCAGAATACCGAGTGCATCAATAGAATGCAAAGCTCACTCATGTATCATCTGGATGAAGTAGATATAGAGCTCTATAAAGATTTCAAGTGGCGGAGTATTTCATTGACAAAATTCGTAGAAGATGCTCCGGTGATCCCACTCTGCAAAGAACAAGTTCGTTTCCGTTTCAAATGGGGGGCCTTCAAATACGCCTGAACTCTTGATAACTCATATATGAAGAAAATCTTAATAACTCAGGCAAACCATCAGGACACAATGCTAGAACATGTAATTTTTATAAACGTAAAGTGTATATAAGAAATCTAAGATAAATTTTTGGGGCCTTCAAATGTTTTGGGCCCTATGCGGTTGAACAGGCCGCATGGGCCCAAAACCAGGCCTGTAGGAGTTTTACTGTGAAGTCCTTGCTGATCCGCCTGCTGGCCTAAGGAAGTTGATGGTGGAAAGTTTGATGGTTTATATGGTAGTTCTATGGCCTGAAATTATTGTTACGGTTTGAGCTACTTAAATGCATGCACTGGGAACTGGTAAGGTTTGTCACCCCTCTACTCGACACTAATATGCTATTTTCTCATATTTTGAACTTATTTGGTTGTACGTATTGACTATTTTGGCTATCGGTTTGATCCTAAGATGGGCGTTGTTTGAAGGAAAATTAATTGAGTAGAGATGAACTAATTCCTGCCCTTCATGTGCATGTACATGCATTCATCAATAAGCACTTTATGTAGACTGACGTGTTACTTGATATCTAATCATGTTACCTGTGAAGCCTCATCCAGGATAGAGTGTCATCGAGAGACTTATAAATCTCAGGCCTAGGTCACTCTTAATTTTGTCATGTAGAAAATTAATGAAATTGTCCTAAGAAAATTAAATCTTGCAAAAATTATTCTTAGTTGCTATCCAAGATGATTATATTCATCAATGACAATGATTACTTTCAAAGTCAAGCCATTGGATTGCATTCAATTTGGATCCTCTATGCAACCACAAAATAATGGGTCTTACTACCAACAAACGAGGGATTTCAGTAGTACATTATGTAGTAACAGGTGTACATCCCATTTTAGTAATACCCCCATCCAGTTGTATAGTTGGCAGTGGACGTAGTACATGTCAGATAGATATATTGAAACAGAGCAAGTATTTTAAGTTACTAATCTTACTGTTCAAGTAGAAGTTTTGTTTCTTCTTTGCAATTCTTCTACAGTTTCGTCTCTCAAATTTGTGTTTCTGCTACTAGTTTCCATATTGACGAAAAACATTATAGTGATGCATATGTCTTACGAAGCAAGTAGTACGTATATGTAACAGAATTTATCAAAATTACATGCCACAGTGTTCATCAGAAATTACAAAAATCTTAAGAGTCGATAGCAAACGAAAAAGAAGATTAAAACAAATTACACCTTCTGGACAGGTTTAATTTCTAATTCCTGCTCTTCTTGCACCTGCGTTTATAGTTGAGTTCCGCAAGACGAGCTGGAATCTCACCGAAGAGATTGTTTTTAGATAGATCAAGAGATTCTAACATTTTCATTTGACCAATCTCTGAAACTATGTTTCCTGTTAAATGATTTTCTGACAGATTCAGAGAACCTAACCCAGACAAACGGAAAATTTCCAGGGGAATGTTTCCCACTAAGTTATTGCTTGAAAGGTCTATGAGTTTCAGAAGTCCCAATGTATTCTTGTACTCCAACTCTTGCCTCTTCCACTGAACTATCACATTGCTATCATTGCCTCCAACATCATATGACCCATTGGTTTTGAATCAAGGAAGTGAAATTTTGGAAGCATTGAGGAATTCTTCCTGATATATTGTTGCGTGACAGATCAAGGACTTGGATCCGCAAGAGACCACAAATTGTTGGAGGGATGTTTCCATAGAAACTATTCTGAGCAAGGATGAGAACTACAAGATTAGTAAGTGATCCCATCCATTTAGGGATATGTCCAGTCAATGCATTTCCTCCACAATCAATCAACTTTAAAGCTTGACAAGAGCTTAAGGCAGCGGGTAAATCTCCCGTAAAATTATTGTTACGTAATATCAGAGTTCTTATGTTACTAAGAAATACCAGACTAGGTGGTATAGGACCATCAAATTTATAATAAACTTATTAGGTAATACTAAAACCATACTCAAACGGAAATGAACTTGTGGTTTGATAAGTGATCCTTTTGTTCACCAACACAATCACAGCCGGTCAAAGTCTCCTCTCCGTTCCCATAATTAAAACCAATTACTAATCGATTGTTGGCGTGATTTTTCTCTATTATTTGTATCATTATTTTAGTTGAAGGTGTTGGGTTCGAATCTTATTGACGTGATTTTTTTCTTTTTATTTATTCTCTTCTTAAATTTTTATTTTTTAACATAAAGTTGTATGACTTATTATACTTAATTTTAAAATATAACCATGATATGTTCTTATAAAAAAAAGACATACTTCCTCCGTCCAATAATAAATGTAACACTTGATTTTGTTAATTTTTTCGATGATCAGTTTGACCTTAAATTATTCTTAAATCATACGATAAAAATAACTAAAAACATCATATTATGAAACTAGAATGTTTAATTATATGAAGCACTTGACAATATATTCAACTGATGAAAAATACCAATTAACATGCGAAAAAGATGCATTGCAGATTTTGAAGTTGAATGTTTCCAAAGTTTAGAGATGTATACGATGGTTCTTAACTCATCGGAAGAATACTTTTTGTATGCCTAATATAGTTCAATTCAAAACTATTAATTGCATAACTACAAAAATTATATACATTTATAGCACACCATTTATATTAAGTTTAATTACTCAATTAGTTATTTTTTATTACGTTTGAAGTCATTATGTAAAAATTATATATTCACTCTATTTATTTCAATATATTATTTAATAAAATAATAATGTTTTACAAGATTACGCTTCACACGCGTACGCGGTTCCTAGTAACTTCTAAGGCCCATAAATATAGTACTCATGTTTAAATTTTCTACGTTTATTTTTTAATCTCATTTTACTTGTAATAAATTGTAAATTAATTTGTAAAAATAACCAATTGAATGATATATTCTGAATATATAGGGATTATACTTTTATAATATTACTTGGTTACTTATTTTTACGGTTTAATTTAGAATTTATTAGAGATTAAACGATACCGCATCTTATAATTTAACAGATCATGTACTCAAACATATTCACCCAACCTGCAGATACCTTGCTTTAAAAGCTTTTGACAATCAACAATCCATAATTAAAGATCAAACCCCAATGCTGTCATACAGCAAAACAGACCAAAATATCAAACCAGTAATCTGAAAACCGACGTTGATTCCCGCTGAATTCTCCATGAAACTAAGCTTATATGTATTCTTCTACAACGGTGAAAAGAATCACATTGCCACCAAAACAGTAGCATACACATATTTATAAAAAATTGAATTTTTTCAAAGGGGAATTAGTTCTGTGGACTTACTTGGATCTTCCTTGCTATCTATCTTTGGGTTCAGTGAATTGAAATCGCCTGCTCCTAACACATTAACTCAGTAGTAGAAGACCAATGGAAAAAAGCCAATGCTATCGAACAATAAAACAGTAACATTTTGAAAGCGAACAGAGAACTGAAAGATAAATAAACATAACCATTAAGTAGTCGAAAGTTTAAAACAAGTCATGTACATTCCAAAATGAGAATTTCAACAATCAGCAGGTCTACTATACTACAAAAATTCTGGCGATGATCCCATCTGTGAATTTGAAATAGACACGTCTCCAGCCAACTTTGAATACCAACACACCAATTGCGCCCCAAAATCCAGTAGCAAATCCACTTATCACTACTCCACAGAACCATATCGTCTCAGATTTGTCTTCTTCGCCTTCAACATCATGATTTTCCATATTCGGGGATGCTTTGTCCTCGTGACATTTCTTTGGCAGTGGATCTCCACAGAGCCCAGGATTGCCTTCGTATATCGAAGCATCATCCAGAGTTTGCAACTGATTCCCTGTTGGGATCTCTCCTGTCAACTTGTTGTGCGACACGTTCAAATCACTTAAAAAAGTCAATGCAGAAAGGCCCTCAGGAATGTTTCCAGAAAGATTGTTGCTGGAGAGATCAAGAGATTCCAACTTATTCATGTCTCCGATTTGTCGGGGAATGTGACCTTGCAAATGATTGTGCGACAAGTTGAGAAAAAGCAAGGCAGCAAGACTGGTGAGCTCCAAAGGAATTTCTCCTATCAGATTATTGCTAGAAAGATCCATGTATACTACATATCTTAGTGTATCAGAATAATCTAGCTCCGCACCTTTAACCATCAGTCGGAGAGTACCCAGATCATAAACATCGAAGAATAGTCGGCGACCATACCGTCTAAATGAATCGATGCTGGAATTGTAAAACTCCATGGATGTGAAATTGTGAATGCAAGGTGGAATGTTTCCAGTGAACTTATTGATTGCAAGGTCTAATACCTGTAGCCTTGAGAGTTGACAGAGACTAGACGGAATCGTGTCGTAGAACTCATTACTCCTTAGTTGAAGCACTCTCAAATTTAACAAGTAATTTCCCATCCATTCGGGTAGTTTCCCAGAAATTGCATTCTCATGAACATCTAAAACTGATAGCCGACTGCAATTTCTTAGATCATGAGGAAGTTCTCCTGAGAAACTGTTGTTGCTCAACTGTAGCGATTCCAATGAGTAAGCTCGGCCAATGGAGTTTGGGATAACACCGGAGAAGCGATTCGATGCTAAACCCAAAACCACTAGCATGCTTAAGTTCCCCAAACATTCTGGAAGACTGCCTGATAAACTATTTTCGGAGAGAATTAATACCACAAAAGATTTCATTGCACATAATGATTCAGGTATTTCTCCCGAAATGCTACAGTTGGACAGAGACAAATATTCAAGCTCCTTTTGTGCCTGAATCCATTGTGGAAACACACCTCCGATTTCACAAGATCCCATGTCAAGCTGTTCTAGTTGAAATGGAGGTATCCAATCACTTCTCGCTACAAATTTCAGGGAGTTTCTGTCTATCCGGAGATATATTAAATTTGAGAGCAAGTCAAAGAAAGAATCGGCAATTTCCCCCGTTAGTTGATTATTGTTGAGAAGCAAATATTCCAAGGCACTCAAATTTCCGAGAGAAGAGGGAATGAGACCAGAGAGTTGATTATCACTGAGAGACAAAAATTCCAAGGCACTCAAATTTCCGAGAGAAGAGGGAATGAGACCAGAGAGTTGATTATGAAAGAGATCCAAAGTTTCCAAGGCACTCAAATTACCAATAGATGTGGGAATTGGACCACTGATGTGGTTACCCCAGAGATAAAGCTCTTTGAGTGTCCTGATTCCACCAATCTCTTCTGGCAGTTGACCGTAGAAATTATTGTAACCTAAACCTAGATACTCCAATTTGGGATATCTTGATATGTTCCGTAGAATCAGTGAAATATCTCCGTCACAAGAATTATCTTGGAGGGACAGATATTCCAAGTGAGGTTTATCCAAAACAAACTCAGAGATTGAATCAGCGTTACACTCAAGTGAGTTGGAATTAAGGTCAAGGTGGACGAGGTTTGTTGATTTGATTAGGTGAAGCTGGTCGCAGGAAGTATAATTGTTGGACCAAAGAAGCAGATATCTCAAGGAAGTCATGTTTTCAAGGAAGCAAGGAAGATTTCCATGAAAAGAATTATAACTCAAATCAAGGTACTCAATATGTCCAAGTGTGGAATTTACACAAGCATGTTCTATGTTTCTATTCTCGAGTCCACTATCTGACATGCGTAAATCTGTTAGAAAAGGAAGCATATTGAGTACCTTAAGCAAATCGTTCGTCATATTTAGACCCACTAGGCTCATATTAAGGTGCCTAAGCAAAGGAAGACGAGACACCCACATGAGATCATCGACAATGAGTTGGTGATCACCTAGACTCAAAAACGAAGATTTGGGTTTAGCGTTATAACTGAGATCAAGCACACTAAGCAACGAAAGATTGCCAAGATGATGAGGAACACCACCGCTGAAGTTTGAACAAGAGAGATTAAGATGTTGCATCTGGTTCATCGACCCGAGAAATGAGGGGATAGAGGTTAGGTGAAAATCATTACCACTTAGGTCTAGAAAAGACAAATGTTTCAAGACCAAAAGGGAAGAATCGAGTGTTTCACTATGCAACATGTAGGTAGAAGGAGAATAGACGTCACCATACCTCTGGTTTTGGAGATCAAGACCAATAACATGCCCTGATGTTTCATCACACATGATACCTTCCCATTTGCAACACTCGGTGCTAGCGTTCCATGATGACAATCTGCCGGAAGAATCTGAAAAGCTAGCCTTTAACCTCAAAAGAGCATTCCTTTCCCTTAAAATACAACCAAAAGTTGCATTCGCTTCTTCTCCCGAACAACAAACCAGCAACTCTGCAACTACAAACACAGTAAAAATGAGAAAGACGGAAGAATTTTTCCCCATAGTGAACTGAATATCCAAGACAAATTATAGAATGAAACTTGAGAAAATTGAGGATTTTATGGTATGTAGTTCTTCTTTTTTGTTTTGGTATTGTGTTTGGTGTGTAGTTATGATATATCATAGCTGCTTTTATAGTAAGGCTAATATGAATAATATTGTCTCATGAAAATTCCTCAGCCAAGCAAGCATTTATCTTTTGGAAGCCAAGTCTATGCATTTGGAAGTCAAGTTAGAAAAAGAACTGGATTAGAATCAGAGCAGCTAATTTCAGCTGTAATAAATTTTCCAGACGAATAGAGGATAGAGCAGCTATGAATTTTACCTTGTATTGTTAATTCAATCAAATTTGATGTCTTCTCTTCAGCACAAATCACTCTCAAGTTTTGTCTCATTATTGTTTTCTTGCTTCAAATTCCACACATAAATGTGGTTTTAAGGTCTAGTAAGGGCCCCTCGAAGTTGAGTTCTAAACATACTATTTACGTGACATTGAACTTTCTTATAACTCAGTAAGTAGGAAATATTGCAATCATAATTCATAAAATAGACTCAGTATATAAGTAGGAAATTTCTGAAAGACATTAAACACGGCGGAGTCAAACGGTGGTGCGCAACTCCTTGTTCCTCTAGGGAAATGGCTAATAGGATCATTGAGCCTCGTTAGTAATCATTTCAGACTTCACATTGATAAGAAGGTTGTACTTATTGCATCCCAGGTTATATAACTTGTTCATCTATCCCAGATGTAATGTTGCTTGAAAAATTATATCTCCACAATTATTGAATAACCTAACCCTACAATCAATACCCCTAACATATAATTAAGTAAATAAACGTTAATACTCGAAAACTAAGGAGAAAACACAAGGAGATTGAGATCAGATTAAAAACTTACAAGAAAAAAAATAGAATTACATAAAAAATATGTAATATTACAGTATGTTTCAGTATTTGAGCGCATACGTTTTAAATACGAATACGCTGCCAAAAAAAAAAAGAGCAAGTGCTATTAAATTTTCCAGACGAATAGAGCAGGTACAACTAACTCAAAAGCACCTACAGTTTTAACTTTGTAGGAGAGCAGGTACAACTAACTCAAAATAAGCCCTGAACGTGTTGCATCAGGCATTCTGTAACAGAGCACTCTGTTTTGAAAATTCAATCAAATTTGATGTCTTCTATTTAGCACAATCACTCCGATCTCAAGTTGTTGTCTCATTTTTGTTTTATTTCTTCAAATTCCACACATAAGTATGGTTTTAAGGTCAAATTCCAAACATAAGTATGGTTTCAGAAGTTGAGTTCCAAACGTACTATTTACATGACATTGAACTTAATTATAATACTTCCCTATAATTCAGAAAATAAGAAATCTTAAATAGAGCCGCTATCAATAAGCTAGTTACGGTACAACCAACTCAGAAGCAGCTACAGTATTTACCTTGTAGGAGAGTTATGGTCAAGTCTATGCTCCTGGAAAATAAGCCCTGAACGTGTTGCATCAGGCATTCTGTAACAGAGCACTCTGTTTTGAAAATTCAATCAAATTTGATGTCTTCTATTTTGCACAATCACTCTCAAGTTCTGTCTCATTTTTGTTTTATTGCTTCAAATTCCACACATAAGTATGGTATTAGGGTCAAATTCCACACATAAGTATGGTTTCAGAAGTTGAGTTCCAAACGTACTATTTACGTGACATTCAGAAGTTGAATTCAGTAAATAGGAAATCATAAAATAGACTTAAGGTTCAAATATATATATTATTTACATGAACAATAATACAAGTAATAAACAAGAAATTGTTCCTCCAGGGAAATATCACAATCATAAAATAGATCGAATACGCAGCTAGATTTCAAAAATAAACAAGACCGAGTCAGACGGTGGTGCACAACTCATTGTTTCTCAGGCCATATACCTTGTTCATCAATCCCAGATGTTATGTTGCTTGAAATAAGTGATATCTTGATTATATCCCAGATAGTTGATTGAGCTTTTGCAGTCAAATCAGGTCCAGATTTAATCTGACATTGGCATGGTTAAATTTACAGGGACAAGCACAACGAGACTAACATTAGTTATCAATCCCAGAGAGCAGGGTATGCCCACATCGTGAGAGGCACACCATTGTCGTCATCACTGTCAGTACAATCATCATAAGGCGTATCAGTTCGTAAAAATCCATCTAAGATATAATCCACAATCTGCCAATGACGAAAAGAACCATTCAATACTGGATTTCACTAATCACTACTAAGCTGCATGTAAATCAAAGCCAACATTCAGACTTAGCGAAACAGGAATATGGAGAACTAACCTGTCCTGATAAAATAGGCTTGATTTGGTGATTGCGGTAATCTTTTCCACATGGTGAGTCGGAACATGCACTGCTTGTTACCCAAACAATTGAATGGCAGCTGGAGCAATATCCCCTGTGAGAATAATATGTACTGGAACACATTTCTGCAATCAGACAGAGAATGTTAACTCAGCGACTCAGCTTAACTAATAATTCACCTACCGCACTAATTCACCAAGTTCTAAGAGCATACCTGTATATGTTGTTTTGAAAGCAAATCTCCATGAAATTTCAACTTCGGGAACACCTCCGTCTGGGGAACAGATTTCATGATACTTCATCATTCTACTTGTGTTAAGTCCAGCGAACTTTAAATCGTAGCCAGTTGCGCAAAACAAAGCAACATATAAATTTTTCCAGAGATGTTCGTCTGTAGCTGCTGCATTCCATGACCTGTATACACCACACAAGAAATAAGCTCCAAGTGATTCTATTAAAAAAAAGCAAAATATGCACAAGAGCATTGAAAGAAACTCATCAGTGAAAAAATGAAACGCACCGGCAGATAGCAGATGCTGAAACCAGAGACTGGAAATCCAACAAGCCAAATACGTGTACAAGAATGTCATAAGGAAGGCATGTCAATCCTGGAACACAATAGATTTAGCATTTGATTAGAAACAATATCATATCATGCACGAATACAAAATTTCTCCTACATCACACAATTGCAAAGACTAGTAACAGATTTGCAATGAAGATCATCCAGGTACTATATAAGAGTTCACTGATTTCATTCTATCAGCAACTTTCAAGTCAGCCGAGGCTCCATTTAGCAAAACGAGTAGGTAAGGTGATAAACTAGCCGGTATGTGATAAGATTACGGTAGATTAACAGGTGATATGAAATATCAAAACCAATAAACTAGCTTATTTTCCAACAAGTTAGTTAGAGTGACTTATCAAATCAACTAGTGGATCACGTACTAGATATAGAGACTAGGCATTTGTGCAATTCATTGGGTCAAACAGTAATATAAAATGCTTTAGCTTATAAGCTCAGGTAGTGAACTGTTTGGGGAAATTAGCACCTTGCCAACATCGAAAATAAAGACTAATGAGTTGTTTTACTGGTTTCGAACCAAACATACATACGAAATGAAATTTACTAGGGAACCGTAAACGACACCAAAACAGACACACCAGGGTCCATTAGCCATACGGAAAACCAATCTACGAAGCACATGAGTAAAAAGCAAAAGGAGAAAATCATAAACCTTCTCCTTCCATTTCTTGTTCAGCTTTCGATTTTCGCTTACGGGCAACAACAGCATGCTTATACTCCTTCACAGCCAACATCTTCTTCTGCTTGGGCAACACGAATTCCGCGCTCTGCAGAAGCGAATTAGCAGCTGAAATTGCTGACTGCATTTGCATCCTAAAGAAAACAAAAACAAGAAAAACAATGTCAATCAATCCAAAACAACCATGAATAGGAAAGGAGAATTAGTTGAAGCTTACTGAGGAAGGAGGCTGAGGGCGAAAAGGGTGTCCTGGAAAACGATTCATTGGAGATTCTTGGGGAATTTGGAGTAACCATTCCTGAGAATGAAGCTCAATTCATTGCAGGCTAATGTGAATTGGTATGGTTTGGTGAGGGATTCTTTCAGCTTCAAATCTTGGAATCTGTATAAACAATTATCATCGATTGATTTTCGATTTAGGGTTCCCATCAGTTTGAGTAAAACGGATTTGGGAAATTTTGATGAAGTTTTTGTTTGGAATCTATATATGAAAAGAACAAATTATGGATGGGTTTTTGGATTTGGGGGATTTTGATGCAATACGATGTCGTCTTGTCCCTAAATTAGTTTGCCAGGTTGGAATCAAGTCGGTTAAAATTAGAAGGAAAATTACATCCGAACCCTGTCACATTTTTGAATGGTTTTGACTCATCATTCTCCATGAATATTTTAAAGGTTTTTTTTTTTTTCTTTTTTCTTTCTCTCTCTATTTGATCTCTTTTTACATCTTAACTTTAACAAAAAATTTAGTTTATATATTATCAAAATAGAGTGGTCTATATTTTTATAATATAATTTTATTAATTATCTTTTTTTATGTGATAGAAAATTTTATTCTAGTTCAAGTAAAGTTAAAAATGTCAAATGGAACGGACTGACGAATAGAAACGTAAAATTACCAACAAATAGTTGTCCCGAACTGCCGATCTTGAGCGACATCTTCCTTTCAATTTCACAATAACATCTTTCTATTATACTTCCTCCATTTTTTAATCTTTAAAATTTTTAGGAAGAAACACACATTTTATAAGAGATTCATCAATGTCATTACCTTTATGATAATTAATGTGGAAAAAAATAATAAAAAATTAACATTTCCAGCTTTATGATTGTTAATGAAAAAATAATAATATAAAATAAAGAGATGCATAAATTTGAGGGATAATGATGAAATCATCCTCCAAAACATCAAATATTTTGCAAACAGTGCAAACCTCCAAAACTTTAATTATTATTATAAAATGGAGGAAGTATATAAAAAAAAAGCATCAACTTCACAATAACATCTTCCTATTATAAAAACAAGAAAACGCAAAAAAAAAAAAAAAAAAAAAAAAAAAAAAAAAATGGTTATTCTATTAAAATATTCGGATGTGGGTTCTTAAAATCTTACGAGTTGTGTTTGTTGTACTTGTATATAAATTATATTTGAAGTCTCAAAAATTTGATCGAATATGGACTAATAAAGTTTATTGAATATTGAATGACCTTCGAGACGAGATTCAAAACTATAACTTATAAGTATTGTACTCCAGCTGACGCCTCTTGGCTCTTGCAGTCAGTCAGAATTAAAGGGACGTTTTGGCTGAACAGATTCGATTTTAGATCTTTATTTTGTTGAGAAGGTCATCATCATCTTCATTCTTCTGCATGTCATCTATCTACTACGAGTATCAATTAGCTTCTTGAATTTGTTTCTTAATTCACGCACAATTAATTTGATTTGTTTGGAGCATCATAATCTATCAAGGGTATTTTTATTATTTTATCTGATTTTATTTTACTCACCATCATCTTAATAATTTTTCATGTATTCTAGGCTTGTTGGCTTTAATTTGATCTAATGATATTCTTCCGCACATAAAATTCATATGGATTTTGATTTGCTGCTATTGAGAAACGTGCATCATCCTGTCCTGTGTTTCGTCGCTTATGCAATTCAATTTCTTGATTAATTCGTTGACTGATGTATAGTACTAGTATTACATTGTACATGTTGTTATCAGTTGTAAGTTGCCAGAAAAAACTAATAGTATGCATGATGTCCATGAAGGATTTATGCCTTGATGACAGTCAGGCTCAGATTCTCAAGGTAATCTGATTTTCCAGTTAACTAGTATTTTTCTTCTCTTTTCTCTTGTTGAATGCTTTGAAAAAGAACTACTTACACTCTACTCCTACAAACTTTGGTTGTCGATCCGATCACGATCTGAGTTAACCATGCTCCAACAAAAGAAGAAGAAGATGAGAATATGTGATGATGATGATGAGTTGGAATTGCCGATCGAAATAATCCAGCACATCCAATCTTTCCTTGACGGAAAAGAAGCTGCTCAAATCTCCATATTATCTAAATCTTCGTACGATGCTTGATCTACCAGACCAATCCTTGTTTTCAATCACATAGGACAGAATGAAAGGAACGATGAAAGGTACCAGCGTCAACGTTGGAAGCATATCTGGAAAACTATGGAGAGATACAAGACATTGAACCTCAAGTTACAAAAATTGATTCTCCGTATTAAATTTCCCACAAAGTATGGCGATGATGAAGATGATGATGATTATGAAGGTTGTTACAGTTGGTTACTTGTCGATGCTTCAAAATTGGGAGTCACTGAACTTGATCTGATTGTGCCATCATCAGGTGGTTTTACTCCCCAAGTGTTCAGTCTTACATCTTTGATCAAGTTATCCATCAACGGCGGTAACCTTCGCAAGAGGCTTGAGAGTAAGCTGATCTGCTCAAGTCTTTTATCATTAAGTTTAGACGATATTTATAAGTTCAATCTTAGACTATTCCAGGATATTCTTGATGCAGCGTGCGTGGAGAAGCAAGGAAGAACGATAATCAAGTCCTCATTGATTTCGCAGAATACTAAAGAATTGACGAATTTTATCAAAGTTCGTTGATTCTACCTAAGAATACCGAAAATTGACAGATTTGTGAGAAAAACTCAACTTTTTTTATTAATCAATCAAACATAATTGTCTGAAAAAAATAATGGACATGTATTTAAATACTAGAACCTAACTTGTTGAAAAAGAAAAAGAAACCAAATACGAAACTAAGTCTAATATTAAAACCTAACTTGCTAGAAAAGAAAAAGAAACCTAAAATAATAAAACTAGTCCGTCTTCGAACTTTATTGATTTGACTTCTAATCATACCGCATCAATTCTCCTATCATGCCCATTGATTGAAAACTTGGATTTGAGCAATTTGGAGTCATATGATAGAGATAGCCAGACTGCTGAGGTTAAACTAATATGTCCACGTCTTGTATCGTTAAGGTTACATGATGTTTGTCTAGATCTAGTGAAAATCATCCTAAAGAACATCAGTTCGGGGAGCCCTTTGGTTGAGAATTTGGATCTTTCTGGTCGTGGTCACTGGGATACGTATATGCCCTGCATAGCGTTCGGTGTGAAATCTCTTACCTCTTTATCTGCACGTCATTGCAAAATCGGTATATTGAAGGGTTTTATATTCTGCCCATTTCTCGTGTCTTTACGCCTTGAATTTGTTTTCATAAATGATATTCAGTCTATATTATTACGATGTCCTCTGATTGAGAACTTGCATTTGGACCAACCTGAAGGTTTATCGGGTATAAATGTGAGCGAAATGCACAACCTAGTGAATCTAAACATTCGTATGGGCGATACAGACAATTCATTCAAAGTATCTTACAAGTAGTGGATCACTTGTTGTGCCAGAATTCAAGAAATTGCGTTCCTTATCGTTGAGATTTGTCAAGGTTGATGATGACTTTTTCAATGAGTTCTCTTCCAGATTCCCATGTGTTGAGGATTTGACTCTTTGTTTGCATCACGGATATGAGGATGTACGGATTTCAAGCCGGTCAATTAAGTACTTGAGCTTGCATCATGTAGGGAAATTGCACAGAGCAGAATTTGATCTCCCCAATATTTGTAAGTTTGTATTGAATGTAGAGGATGTTCTTCCATCATTGTGTTTCCGTACTGGATCGAGTCACTGGGAGTCTCAGTTGACATTATCCGTTTGCCCATTGTCACCACCACCACCACCAACGCCTGTTGTTGAGAGTAGTTGGTTCGTAAAACTACGAGAGATTTTGAACGAGGTGAGCCAATCGAGAATCTCTCTTTGTGTTAAAGCAGGTAAGCAGATCTTTTGGGTGAAAGATCTTCCGAGTTCACGTACACCGGTGGTGGAGAATTTGATGGTACACCAGGATGATTTTTCATCAGTTCCAAGTAAGGCTTATTTGTGCGCGTTTGGGTGTTGCCGCCCGGCCTTTCTTACTCTCAATGGGTACCCTCAGGATTTATTTATCTATACTGTGGCACAAATTCTGTACGAGCTATTCATATCTCAGCAGAATACCGAGTGCATCAATAGAATGCAAAGCTCACTCATGTATCATCTGGATGAAGTAGATATAGAGCTCTATAAAGATTTCAAGTGGCGGAGTATTTCATTGACAAAATTCGTAGAAGATGCTCCGGTGATCCCACTCTGCAAAGAACAAGTTCGTTTCCGTTTCAAATGGGGGGCCTTCAAATACGCCTGAACTCTTGATAACTCATATATGAAGAAAATCTTAATAACTCAGGCAAACCATCAGGACACAATGCTAGAACATGTAATTTTTATAAACGTAAAGTGTATATAAGAAATCTAAGATAAATTTTTGGGGCCTTCAAATGTTTTGGGCCCTATGCGGTTGAACAGGCCGCATGGGCCCAAAACCAGGCCTGTAGGAGTTTTACTGTGAAGTCCTTGCTGATCCGCCTGCTGGCCTAAGGAAGTTGATGGTGGAAAGTTTGATGGTTTATATGGTAGTTCTATGGCCTGAAATTATTGTTACGGTTTGAGCTACTTAAATGCATGCACTGGGAACTGGTAAGGTTTGTCACCCCTCTACTCGACACTAATATGCTATTTTCTCATATTTTGAACTTATTTGGTTGTACGTATTGACTATTTGGCTATCGGTTTGATCCTAAGATGGGCGTTGTTTGAAGGAAAATTAATTGAGTAGAGATGAACTAATTCCTGCCCTTCATGTGCATGTACATGCATTCATCAATAAGCACTTTATGTAGACTGACGTGTTACTTGATATCTAATCATGTTACCTGTGAAGCCTCATCCAGGATAGAGTGTCATCGAGAGACTTATAAATCTCAGGCCTAGGTCACTCTTAATTTTGTCATGTAGAAAATTAATGAAATTGTCCTAAGAAAATTAAATCTTGCAAAAATTATTCTTAGTTGCTATCCAAGATGATTATATTCATCAATGACAATGATTACTTTCAAAGTCAAGCCATTGGATTGCATTCAATTTGGATCCTCTATGCAACCACAAAATAATGGGTCTTACTACCAACAAACGAGGGATTTCAGTAGTACATTATGTAGTAACAGGTGTACATCCCATTTTAGTAATACCCCCATCCAGTTGTATAGTTGGCAGTGGACGTAGTACATGTCAGATAGATATATTGAAACAGAGCAAGTATTTTAAGTTACTAATCTTACTGTTCAAGTAGAAGTTTTGTTTCTTCTTTGCAATTCTTCTACAGTTTCGTCTCTCAAATTTGTGTTTCTGCTACTAGTTTCCATATTGACGAAAAACATTATAGTGATGCATATGTCTTACGAAGCAAGTAGTACGTATATGTAACAGAATTTATCAAAATTACATGCCACAGTGTTCATCAGAAATTACAAAAATCTTAAGAGTCGATAGCAAACGAAAAAGAAGATTAAAACAAATTACACCTTCTGGACAGGTTTAATTTCTAATTCCTGCTCTTCTTGCACCTGCGTTTATAGTTGAGTTCCGCAAGACGAGCTGGAATCTCACCGAAGAGATTGTTTTTAGATAGATCAAGAGATTCTAACATTTTCATTTGACCAATCTCTGAAACTATGTTTCCTGTTAAATGATTTTCTGACAGATTCAGAGAACCTAACCCAGACAAACGGAAAATTTCCAGGGGAATGTTTCCCACTAAGTTATTGCTTGAAAGGTCTATGAGTTTCAGAAGTCCCAATGTATTCTTGTACTCCAACTCTTGCCTCTTCCACTGAACATTGAGGAATTCTTCCTGATATATTGTTGCGTGACAGATCAAGGACTTGGATCCGCAAGAGACCACAAATTGTTGGAGGGATGTTTCCATAGAAACTATTCTGAGCAAGGATGAGAACTACAAGATTAGTAAGTGATCCCATCCATTTAGGGATATGTCCAGTCAATGCATTTCCTCCACAATCAATCAACTTTAAAGCTTGACAAGAGCTTAAGGCAGCGGGTAAATCTCCCGTAAAATTATTGTTACGTAATATCAGAGTTCTTATGTTACTAAGAAATACCAGACTAGGTGGTATAGGACCATCAAATTTATAATAAACTTATTAGGTAATACTAAAACCATACTCAAACGGAAATGAACTTGTGGTTTGATAAGTGATCCTTTTGTTCACCAACACAATCACAGCCGGTCAAAGTCTCCTCTCCGTTCCCATAATTAAAACCAATTACTAATCGATTGTTGGCGTGATTTTTCTCTATTATTTGTATCATTATTTTAGTTGAAGGTGTTGGGTTCGAATCTTATTGACGTGATTTTTTTCTTTTTTATTTATTCTCTTCTTAAATTTTTATTTTTTAACATAAAGTTGTATGACTTATTATACTTAATTTTAAAATATAACCATGATATGTTCTTATAAAAAAAAGACATACTTCCTCCGTCCAATAATAAATGTAACACTTGATTTTGTTAATTTTTTCGATGATCAGTTTGACCTTAAATTATTCTTAAATCATACGATAAAAATAACTAAAAACATCATATTATGAAACTAGAATGTTTAATTATATGAAGCACTTGACAATATATTCAACTGATGAAAAATACCAATTAACATGCGAAAAAGATGCATTGCAGATTTTGAAGTTGAATGTTTCCAAAGTTTAGAGATGTATACGATGGTTCTTAACTCATCGGAAGAATACTTTTTGTATGCCTAATATAGTTCAATTCAAAACTATTAATTGCATAACTACAAAAATTATATACATTTATAGCACACCATTTATATTAAGTTTAATTACTCAATTAGTTATTTTTTATTACGTTTGAAGTCATTATGTAAAAATTATATATTCACTCTATTTATTTCAATATATTATTTAATAAAATAATAATGTTTTACAAGATTACGCTTCACACGCGTACGCGGTTCCTAGTAACTTCTAAGGCCCATAAATATAGTACTCATGTTTAAATTTTCTACGTTTATTTTTTAATCTCATTTTACTTGTAATAAATTGTAAATTAATTTGTAAAAATAACCAATTGAATGATATATTCTGAATATATAGGGATTATACTTTTATAATATTACTTGGTTACTTATTTTTACGGTTTAATTTAGAATTTATTAGAGATTAAACGATACCGCATCTTATAATTTAACAGATCATGTACTCAAACATATTCACCCAACCTGCAGATACCTTGCTTTAAAAGCTTTTGACAATCAACAATCCATAATTAAAGATCAAACCCCAATGCTGTCATACAGCAAAACAGACCAAAATATCAAACCAGTAATCTGAAAACCGACGTTGATTCCCGCTGGATTCTCCATGAAACTAAGTTTATATGTATTCTTCTACAACGGTGAAAAGAATCACATTGCCACCAAAACAGTAGCATACACATATTTATAAAAAATTGAATTTTTTCAAAGGGGAATTAGTTCTGTGGACTTAGTCGCGGGATCTGGGAAGAAAAGGAGGCTTCAGGAGTTGGGGGAAATGGCAAACCGGTTGAAGAGTAATGTTGGCGTCCTATGTGACCTTGAGGTTGAGATTAAATCCCTTGAGGCAGAGATTAAATCCCTTAAAGAACGTCATGGCGATACATTGTCGGAGACGTACAAGGAGGCTTCCAGCGTGTACTCGGACATCTTCCTGGATGCAATTCCATCTTTGCAGTCAGAAGAACTCTTGAAAATTGAGGATGCAATCAAGAAACGCAAAATGTCAGAGAAAGTTGTGAGCATGCACTAGTACTTGTTCGTCGTAGAATTTTCATTCTTAATTTGGATTCTGTTCTTTATGTAGAGGTTTATGTTCATTTTGACGTAGTCTTGCTTCGCCATTTACAGCTCATGGAACACTTTCTGGGGGCGTACGTATAAACCCAGACCTGAAGAATATTACACAGAGAATCCTGTTTGAAACTTGAATAAGATGAAGCTTTCGTGTTTCTAGCACGAAATATGGTTCGTTTGCAGTTTAAGTAACAATGGCCTTACTGCTGCATCAGACTGGCATCCTAATAATAATAATAATAATAATAATAAAAAGAAGCAAATTGTGAATTGTACCAAGCATCATACAGTTTCTTGATGAATAAACGAACTACTTTATATATTAGAAAAAAAATATGATAAAAATGTGATATTTTATGAGAGGTTTAGCATCTCATACACCAGTATTACGATTCAATATGAAAACGGGTATATTATGATTCTCATTCGCACTCCTCGAAATCCTATGGGGGTACTGGACTTGGAGGGAGCTTCGCAAACAGTTCTTTGTTATCAAAGTAGCCGGGTTCAATAGAGTAAGGCACACCATTTACCTGAAACGATACCATGGGTCTGTGTTTACCAATTAGTACATAAAAATCATCATACATACATGGACAGTGGAATCGTGTATATCTTATAATCCTCTGGAGGTTTGATATCCTCATGATATTGATGATCCTTGTCGAAAACATGCCTGTCATAGATGACATCATGTCTACTTGGAAGTTATCGGAACCTGGGTGCCACCTCAGTCTGTGAATATACGGCTTAAAATGCCAAGAGGATTGTATATTGGGAAGACGCGGTCGCTCCTAGCACAGCTAAACTTGCTATTGCATAGGGAACAGTTCGTCGACTCTTAGCAAAGATGAAACCAGTAAGTGGACGGAAATGTAGCTAACCAAAAGTTGAAATCTCTGTAGATACTTGAGATTAGTTGAGCTTGGAGCTATGTAGACAAACAAATTATCTTCCTTCGGCTTCTTTTTTTTGAAATCTCTTCTTGATTCCATGAATAGAATGGCATTACATTTGGATTCTTTTGCTGCTGCACGGTAAAAAAATATATATTACACAATTTTTAGTGGTTAGGATTCCGGTGATAATTAAGTATAGAACACGCGAGTTTAGGGACACATATATCACAACCAATAAAAAAATTCAAAGGGAAAATTGTAACTATACAAAAGTTTCAAAAGGCAAATTCTAACCATCAATGTTCTAGATAAAGGGAAGACATACAACTCATTCTTTACATGGGATTGTATATTTCATCTACCTAAAGCAATAGAAAGTGGATGAATGAATCCTCTAGTTAGTAAGCACAATAGATAGGTTAGTTTCAATGGACTCTTTAACTTGCTCATTAAGGAAGCAAGGGAACTTCTTATTTGATTGTATATATAACTCTAGTACTTGTAGTTAGTTCTCTCCTATGTTTGCGGAAAGGGATATCATAACGGAACACTCTATATAGCAATCTAACTAATCTAGTGATCTAGTTGTTGTTCTAGATACAGGGAAGACATACAACTCATTCTTTACATGGGATTGTATCTTTCATCTACCTAAAGCAATAGAAAGTGGATGAATGAATCATCTAGTTAATAAGCACAATACATAGGTTAGTTTCAATGGACCCTTTAACTTGCTCATTAAGGAAGCAAGGGAACTTCGTATTTGATTGTGTATATAACTCAAGTATTTGTAGTTAGTTCTCTCCTATGTTTTGCGAAAAGGGATATCATAACGGAACACTCTATATAGCAATCTAACTAATCTAGTAATCTAGTTGTTGTTCTAGATAAAGGGAAGACATACAACTCATTCTTTACATGGGATTGTATCTTTCATCTACCTAAAGCAATAGAAAGTGGATGAATGAATCCTCTAGTTAGTAAGCACAATAGATAGGTTAGTTTCAATGGACTCTTTAACTTGCTCATTAAGGAAGTAAGGGAACTTCTTATTTGATTGTATATATAACTCTAGTACTTGTAGTTAGTTCTCTCCTATGTTTGCGGAAAGGGATATCATAACGGAACACTCTATATAGCAATCTAACTAATCTAGTGATCTAGTTGTTGTTCTAAATAAAGGGAAGACATACAACTCATTCTTTACATGGGATTGTATATTTCATCTACCTAAAGCAATAGAAAGTGAATGAATGAATCAATAGACAACTAATCTAGTTTGTAAGGGTAATGGAAAGGTTAGTTTCAGCTAAAGTAGTTGTAGTTAGGTCTCTCCTATGTTTGAGGAAAGAAATATCATAATGGAACACTCTAAATAGCAATCTAACTAATCTAGTGATCTAGTTGTTGTTCTAGATAAAGGGAAGGCATAACACTCGTTCTTTACATGGGATTGTATCTTTCATCTACCTAAAGCAATAGAAATTGGATGAAACAAAGAAAAGGCAACTTTGTAATAACTTATGACCACATTAAATCTTCATTATACCACTTGCCATATACTGTATTGTAATTGCCTTAATTAACAAGGAACATTCTGCATGAATTGATCGAATTACTTACCGGCCCAAAGCATAGGCAAGTAAACAAGTACTAAAAGATTGACATATTAGTTAGGTAAAATATTGTTCCAAGTTTTTTAGCAAGTAAAACCGATAGTGAAAGATAAGTTCAGTTAAGTTAATGGCCGGCCTAATGGGTAGATCAAACATGGGATGCATCTGAAGCATGGCAATACCAGTATTTAAACAAAAGTATCTGGGCCTGGGAGTGCTCAGTGCTCACTCTATTATCTCCATATCCCTCTCTTGATTCATATTTTTTAACTTATAAATAACAAGTTATTGCTACAGCAGTATATATGGCCTCCTCCAAACCGATTATCTTCAAACCAAGCCAGGGATCAGGATAGAAATAGAATAAGTTGAGGGAAGCATTATTGTTATGGTGGTTGATATGGCGGACATTAATTAGTTGTTTATAAGTTAAAAAAGATAGTGGAGTTAAGGAAAGCACTCCCAAGTCCCAAGCGCAAGTACTTGTGTTTACTGATGAAGATAACACTACACACTAGTACAAACTTGGTACTAGTAGTAATTAATGACATGATTTATTTATTAATTGAGTCTGTTGGAGTAATTAACAGTTCTTCCTGGGAATTCATTCATCTTCCATCATCATTGGTAAGTGTAAAAATATGTGGTTCAATGAATTGCAGTAAATACAAGTTCATTTCCCAAAAATTACTAGCCTATAAAATGGCCGGGCGCCATATGATAAGTCTCTAAACAAACACATGAAGGTTTGAAGAATAGCATCTGGCTATTTGCACTTAAACATTCAATCCCATTAATTCTTAGTTTCTTACATTACACCTACAAGAAAAAAAGACAACAGATAAAAGAAATGGCACAAGGATTGTTAAATAGACAACAGTAGGATAAACAAGTGAAACGCAAAATTATAAATATAGTTACCTCTACTTTCGATTGATGAGTAAAAAAAAGTAGTTGAAAGAAGATTGAATGTATAAGAAGCAAAACAGATTAGAGAATGAAGGAAGAAGAAGAAGATTGAATAAAAGAGACGCAACAAATCTCTGTATATAGATCAGAAAAATCAATAATGTGACAGTAACTTGTATCTCTTCTTCCAATTAGAGCGGAAACTACCTTTATACCCTTCTTTCCTTTTAGTTAAAATAGGAGCTTCCTTTTTTTTTTGTTTTTTTTTTAAGTATTAGTCCATAACATACTTAAACGAGTTTACAGGCCTAAACGAAATAACATCATCCTTCTTAATTACATCAAAAATCCACTTAGGGCAACTATCCCAAACATAAACATGGGAATGTGCAAAACATGTCGAATCAAGTCTTCCAAAAGCGTGTTTCCTTCCATCATTAGCTAAGGCATCTACTGGTTGTTTATCAGTACATAAAATGAACCTGCATAGAGCATCCATCCTTCTAAGTACATCTTGCAGAAGTGTTTCTTGGTGGATTGTGGCTGCTCTTTTTCCTGTTCAAGCATGAAACCAGCAGCTTGGAATCGATCAGTTTGTATCAATATCTTTGTATACGAAAGTCGAGCACATATTTGCAATCCAAACTGTAAAGCATAAATGCTGCACTTGTTCGTCCCAGGAACTGTGCTCCTGCTATACAAAATTGACTTTTTCCTGTTCATTTTGAATGGTTTAGTCATTTTCTGTTTTGCGTTTATCATGATGTTGTTCTTTATATATTTTCATTTTACTTGGAGAGTCATATTTAAATAATTATCATGAATTTATATAGTGTAAAACATATTGATTTGACCCAACCCGAACCGTCGTAGCCCGACCTAACCAAATTACATATATAATGTCTGTGTAGAGTCATAAGGTGGTACAACGGTAAGGAGTCGGAATAATGGAGGAGAGGTGCAGGGTTCGATCCCTGGTGGTTACAGAGTTATGGGGTTGGTTTAGGTGTGGAATCCCTGGTGGTTACAGAGTTATGAGGTTGGTTTAGGTGTGGAATCCCTGGTGGTTACAGAGTTATGAGGTTGGTTTAGGTGTGGAGTAATAAGGTTGGTTTAGAAAGTTTATATAGTGTAAAATTAGTTGTAATATTTGCCGTTTAATAACAAAACATATAATGTCTGTGTTATAACACTCTGCCACCCCACTTTCAAATTCTGCCTCTACACTCTGCCACCCCACTTTTTATTTTAAGATGAAGTAGTAGAGTTATGTGAATATCCTTATATATTAGTAATAAATTAGAATTTTATATACATTTGAAAGTAAATATGATATATTGACTTTTAAACATTAATGTGATAAATGATATAGTTTAAATATAGTGAATTTAGAGAGATTTCTTAGATTCATATATATAATACTTGAAGAAATCATAATTTATCTTAAATTTACATGTTATTGATTATCAACACCACATAATTTGTGCTACCCCTAACAAAAATTTCTGCCGTCCGTCACTCCACCTTCTGTTGAGCTGTTTCCAATGCAATGCATTCACGTAATTGGGAAAAATTCTTCCATCCGCAGCTGCCTGGTCCCGATGATTCCCTAGTTCGCGAATTCTATGCCTGTGCTAAATTATCGAGATCATTATATAAGAATGAATTTGTGTGTGTTAGAGGGGTGCATGGAAGTTGACTTTTCACCTGGTGTGATTGAGGAAGTCTATGGTTTACCCAGGGCTAGTGGTGGTTTCTCTAATTTTCCCTTTGTTTGTTACATAGGGGATTATCATAGATTGTATCCAAGTACGGATGTTTCAAAGGAAAATACTTGAATGTGTTGCTATCCCAAGTACAAAGTTGGTGACTGAATCAGAAACCATTTCCACAAAAAATTTGAAATTTGAAGCTACGGTTGGTGGCATATTAATCAATAATCGTCTCTTCCCTTCTGACAGCAATACGGAGTTCTCATTTCATCAAGCTTGCTATATTTTTTACCTCATGAACGATTTAAATATTAACATTGGGTGGGAGATTCACAGTAACATCAAAGAAACCGCAGAGAGCAATGGGATTCAACCATCAGAAACAGAATCCAAGATATCCTCCCCACTGGCGCACACAGACAACGACATGAAACACTTGAAAGAGCAGAATTCCAACCAAGGTATGCATTCTTCTCCCTATTTTTGGTTGCAATTATGTTTAGAATTTGATTAGGATATGAATTTGTGGTATATATTGCTCCACGTTGGTGTCTGGCTTTGCTACAGAAAGTTTTTTCTGTCTTAACAGGCCTATCTATGAACGGAAGTTTTAGGGCTGAAACCGAAATCTTTGCTTCTGCATGTGGCCCTCGATTCACAGATGGTGTTGCTGAAAGATACTATAATAACAACGTGATCATGAAAAAGAAATCTTTTGTTCATAAAAACATATCAACCTAACTGCTCAGCGCTGTCCATTCGTACTTTCGTAGTAAATGAGTACCCTGAATTGGAAAAATTCTTCCAACTACAGCACCTGCCTGCTTCGGATGATTCCCTAGTTCGCGAAGTTTATGCCCACATCCCTTCAGGATATGGATATATTGAATTCAGAGGGGTGCATGTTCAGATTTCACCTTATCTAATTAATGAAGTCTATGGTTTACCATTTGCTGATCCCGATAAATCGTCATCATCTTCAGCTCATAATCCACCTCCATTCGAGAACGGGGAGACCTTGTCTATGCAGCAAAAGGTTGATCAAATGACTGCAGAACAACAAAATATGCGTGTCCAGACTACATGTACTTCTGCAGGTGTTAAGGCAACACAAGGCAAAACACTTGATCTGCAGACTAGTCTGAAAGATATGCCTACATCCTTTCTTGAATCTCAACTGGAAGAAATCAAGACTCAAATCTCTATGAAGAAAATAGAACTGGAAAGCCTGGAAAGACAGGGACAACTTTATGCTGCAGTGATTTCTTCAAACTTTTTCCACTTCTGCTTCTTTTTTTTTTTTTTCTTTTTTTTTATTCTGCATAAATCTCTCTGGATTTGATCTAGCTGTTTATGATTGATTCTCTGCATATTTGAATTCACAATGACGAAATTGAAGATCTGCAGTTTGAGGTAATCTATTCCTGGTTGATCAATGTTAGGAATCTACATGTACTTGTTTAGCTGATGAAATTACAAATGTGCTACTGTGCTTGATGCTGAATTGCCTGAAACTACCTGACCTTATCGATGAAATGCTCATACGTCTTTACCTGCAATTGGATATATAAGTCAGTCATTGATGATTCAGATGAAATATAAGTCAGTCATTGATGATTCAGATGAAACTAGTATGATATGAGGCTGTGAAGATGATATCTTTGCACAATTCTGTTTCATTTCAGATTGCAGTTTGAGAATTGAGTCTTGGGGACTGTCTTAGAACGATTTTAGCTTTACATGGGTGTGACTATCATACGCAAAGGAGATACATAGAGATTTCGTGCTAGTCAAGCATAAGTATCTTTAAATGAATAGAGTTATTATTGGGTATTTGCGGTTAAGATTAGTTTATATGCCTTACCTTCTAGATACTTGATTCTACGGATTTAAGTTAAGTTGTCTATGATTCAACGGATTTTAGACCACCCTCAGTTGTTAGCATTCTTTTTCCTCAAAGTCTTTCTCATCGCTACCTAGTCCTGTATCCTACAATTATGTTGCTACTTGTTTGGAAGTTCGCCATAAATGATGTAGTAACAATAACTTATGATTCTTACAAACAGCACAACTACCATAACAAATAAGCAGGTATCATCATAGGTTATATGATTGTTATTGTGCATTTGCTCATTTATCCAGGTGGACTGGAAGCACGGAAGAGACACATACTAAGGCCGAGAACCACCACAGCAAAAGAGTTGCTTCGAGTATGCATGCAGAGAGGTACAGGGGAAGTTCAAGGAAGTGGATGTGCCATTGCTGATCGTTCATGGCGGTGATGATGTACAACAAAATATGCGTGTCCAGACTACATGTACTTCTGCAGGTGTTAAGGCAACACAAGGCAGAACACTTGATCTGCAGACTAGTCTGAAAGATATGCCTGCATTCTTTCTTGAAACTCAACTGGAACAAATCAAGACTCAAATCATTTTGAAGAAACAAGAAATCATTCTGAAGAATAAAGAACTGGAAAGCCTGGAAAGACAAGAACAACTTTTGCTGCAGTGATTTCTTCACAAAAGGGGGAGATGAAGCCTCTGCATAAAACATTTTTCTCTTCTGCTTTGTTCTTTTCTTTTTTTTTTTTTTTTTTTTTCAGTACTGTGGACAAATTTCTATTTTGAAGGGAATCTGTTCCCTTATTGTTTTATTTCTTTAGTATCAAACCTTAGTATCAACTCATCACTGCCCAATGGAGGTATACTTCCTCCTCGTGTTATATCAATTCATCTCCAACCAAGTTATTGAGTGTCTGGTTGAGACGTGAGAGTGTTCACATGGTGGTTCTGCTCAGTTTGGGGACGCGAACAAATGTCTTGCATTGGAGGATGTTTGTATTTGTTGTTCCTATGATCTCCTGTCACTGCATGAAATATGTATCCGTTTTGATTTGGAATCACTCTTATGGGTCGTGTCTTACTCCCCCCGTCCCATATCACATGTCACATTTGGTCACTCGTATGTGTTATCTCTTACGTGTCATACATGTTGCTGATGTGAATAACCTGCTTGAAAATGTCAAGGTCTCTTATCGAAATTTCTTTCAAATCTTGAAAATGGGCAAAAAAAATGTGTTAAATAAGCTGAAATCAGCATCTATAAAATGAATTTATTGCGCTGTTGATTACCTTGAGGAAGGACGGGATGGGGATTTTTCTGTAGAGTAAGTTTGATGGTGTGGTGTTGAATGGGAAGATGTGTGGGATCAGTGATGAGTTTAAGCCGCCGTGACCGTTGGAGCATTTTCAGTTGTATGTTGCGGTGTTTTTGGTTCCGACCTGGTGCGTTGTCCCCCGCGTGGCTCCTTGCCAGATGTTTCATTGAAGCTACTGTGATCCTAGTTGTGATTGATTCTGTGTATTTTACTTGTATTAGTTGATGATAGAAATGTGCTTTCTAATTGTTTCAGTTTTGTTGTGTTCTATGTGTAACTGAATTTGATGTAGCTGTTTATGATTGATTCTCTATCAGAATTCACAGTGATGAGATTAGAGATTTGCAGTTTTGAGGTAATCCATTCCTGATTGATAATGGATAAATGATTTGATGGGAGGCTGCGGTAATCCATTCCTGATTGATTTTCTAAGGGTTTGAATTGAGTAGGTTCGATCAATATGAGGAATCTACATCTAACTTGTTTAAGCTGATGAAATTACAAATGTTACTGATGCTCAATTGCATGAAACTAGCTGACCTGTAGATGAAATGCTCGTGTATAAGACCTGCGATTAGATGTAAATCACTCTCGTTCATGATTCAGGTGAAATTGCTATACGAGTGATATTGTTCATTTGCTCATCTATTCAGTTTGACTGGAAGCGCAAACTAGCATTAGCAAGTCAACAGAGACTCATACTAAGGCCGAGAGCCGCCACAGCAAAAGAGTTGCTGCGCGTATGCAGAGAGGTACAAGGGAAGTTCAAGGAAGTGGATGTGTGATGATATATACTTAGTGACCTGTATGTGTACAGGAGCTTTATTATCATGCTGCCAGAAAGGACACGACAATCCGAATATATACTGGGGTGTGGCACCAGATGGTTGATGAATTGGTGGAAGATGTAGAACCGTGTTGGAGAGGTGGTCGATTTGGCTCATGACTAGAGCGGAGTATGCAGCAGTCTCAGCTTGATGCCGAAGTCGAGTGTAGCACTAGAAAGACTCGGTCAACATAACAGCTCTACATTTTACCAAAAATGTCTGAATTAACTGTCAATGTGCCATACATACAATTAATGTTGGCGATCCTTCCTTGGGGAGGTGGCCTGACATAGATTCCATGTGGTTACGTCGATACTAGAGATACAATCATACATACAGTTTATCAACTATTCTGCGTTGCCTCAATCAGCAGCTAAAACAGACAACTCTGCAAGACCTACTGCACGTAAATTGAGAATGGATGACTTGTTATTGGGCCAGAGCTCAAAACTGATGCATGAAATTAGCCATTAATGCGCCAAAGACAGGCGAAAACTGATGATCTAATACCAATTTTTCATGCACAATAGTATGTATTTGCAATTCTCTAAACACAAGTATATGTCTCAGATCATTCACGCTACAACAAAAGTAACCAGAACTAATACACTTGTTGCATTCGAGATGGTCTACAAATTCAGATGGGTGGGGAGCATTCACGCTACAAGGAAAGTAACCAGAACTAATACACTTGTTGCATTCGAGATGGTCTACAAATTCAGATGGGTGGGGAGCATATTCCTAACTTCACTCCACCGTCACAGAAAATTTCTCAGGGATTCTCAAATGTGCACCAAATCCCAGCAATGAGATATAGGTAGCACCCACAAAGTTCCTCATAGCAACCCCATCAACAATCATAAAAATGATGCTTCACTCACATTTGCATGTTGCATTCAAATTCCTTTTCCAGCGATAATATTTTCTCTCTACATAAATGTTGTAAAACTCAAATTTCCAACCCAACAACAAAGTTGTACAGCTTAGGTGATAACCCCAACTTATGTAGCAATCTCATCAACCTCAGAGTTGAATACGAAGCTAGGAAATGTTGTGGTTATATCCCTGCAGAGACAAAAACAGTCGGTTCAATTATATAGAGATAAGGGTGGTAAATGAGGATGAATAGAAAAAAGAGATGAGTAATCACACAGTATTTCACTTGTACACAGTACACATACCTCAAATATGGCAACGTCATTATCTTCAACAGAGAAGGATTCTTTGATACAAAGTTATGCCATTCAGACTTGTCTATTCTGCCATCCTGGTCAATATCTGCTTCTTGAAATGTCTGTAAAATTGCAGCAAGTTACGTAAGAACTATGCATCTAGAGTAGGGAGCAGTTGGACTAATCAAGGGCCCTATGATCCCAGCTTATCTGCCTTGATTCTACACTTGAGCAATAACAAGGAAAACAATGAATTAACGAGTTTCCTTAAATGAAAATGAAATCAACTTCAAATTATAAATATTTCTTTTTATAAGACCAAGTAAAAATAATCTAGGGTGGGCCCACTATTAAAAATCCACAAACAACCTGGACCCCCATGTATAGAAAAACGGCACCGGTCATCGGCCTCCCCTTAGAGGGTCCAAAAATAAACTTTTGACAGTAAATACTAAATAGATGAATTTTTAAAGAAAGAATTGCAAAGGAGCATCTACAGATATTCAAAACAAAAGCGGAATAAGGGGATTCATAGGCTATGAAGTATGGACTATGGACCAAGCCAGCAAGAGGTCCCAAGTGTAAATATCTCCAAAAATTAAGCAATAAAGTCAACAGAAAAGACCCTGATCTTAGTTCATAAGCATGTAATACTAGCAGCAGCAGCAGTAGAAACTAGAGCCCCATCTAACAATCACGTAATCATGTAATAAACATATTGGATGACTTACTTTGTCCAATATTATCTCGATGGTCTCATCAGCCAACTTCATCTCAGATTCGAAAAGGAGTGCAATCAACATTTGCTTGACCTATCAGAGACCGGCAATTTGGGATTAATACTTAACCAAAGAAAAACAATTAATGAGCAGGCACCCAATGATATAACATACGAGGCCAACAAACTAGAGAACCAACCATTATCTTAATTCTATTTTCACAAACCTTGAAGTAGTTGAATAAAAGAATAAGGAACCTCTTTAACGGTTACTAAAATGATACAGTAAATAATTTGGCAACAATTAAGTCAAGTTACCTCTTGTCGCTCAATATATCCAGTAGAGTCCAAGTCATAGAGCTTAAATGAAACTGCAAAGTTGCAAAATAAATAATTAAACAAATTTTACCCATATCAAGCATTGAAGGTGAAAAGGAGAAAAGGGGGGGGGGGGGCAACGAAGGAAAAAACGAAAGTATCCATTCTATGTTAGAGTTTTGGTAACTTACAGTTAATTTTATCTTCTTGGGGTGCATTTGGGTGGAAAACATTTAGTGATCGAACAAAGTCACCAAAGTCAATGACTCCTTTTCGTTTCACGTCAAAAAGATCAAAAATCTGCATAAGGAAACAATTTTCCACCTAGTTAATTCAACAGGAATAACAACTTAAATGGACCTAAATGTGTAGTGATTTTCCAGGATATAAAAAGATGCCAGATATCTTTAGCATTTTTAGCAGTAAAATTAAATAGGCGTGTCGAGGTTCCACATGAATGAAAGCTACCATAATAATGATTGTGATTCTTTACATATGAACTTGTTCAGTTCAGTGTTATTTGCTTACTGGAACTTCTTCAAAAGTGATTAGAGAAGCCTAATTTTATACTAATATAAGCCTTTCTTGGATAATAACTCTTTCATTATAAACATTCCTTCACACAACTTGCAAAAGATAGAAGTGTGAGCTGTTGATATTAAGATCACCATACCCGATTTGCAAAAAGATTCTCTTTCTTTCTGTTCTTGAACAGGGCCAACTGGAATTCTTCCTGAAAATCAGAAAATAATGTTAATATCTTTCCATTTAAAAAATAGTTTCAGTAAAATCATGATATATAAGGATTTTGAACAAAAATTAAATGCCTAAGGGAAGAAAACGGGTCCTCACCTCACTCAATACCAAAAAAAAAAAAGGAAGGAGGAGAAGGAAACATTATTTTTCTGATTTTAACTATCACCATCAAATTATTTAACTAGTATTTCACTGAGGAAAACATGGCACATCACATAAATCGGGACAGAACTGGTAACGGAGTTTCACAAGTCTGTGGTCATGAGATAGAAAAAGAACTCCATATATTGGCGGGCAATATAAATGTTGACTGAAGGTCAAGCCAAAAGAAAGAAGGCCACATATGTTAATAGTATAAAAACCCTGAAGTACCTTATTTATAAGTCCATCATCAATGACAGAACTGCTAATGCTCTTGAAGAGTTCGAATAGTGCTTCAACCTCACTTACACTAACTGCAAGATTAAAGGATGAATGATACATCAGCACAATTTTTACTCGAAATAAGAGAAACAGCTCAATCTATCTATGTATGCACATTAAATTGAGATCCACACAATCTATCTAGGGGTTGAGTCGTTGAGAAACTTACAAGCTGTTTGGGAAGCAAGTAAGACAGGATCTTCATGTCCAGGAGCCTGCCTTCTTGAGGTAGACTGAAAACAGCCCATTTATCGAGTAAAAGAGCTCCCAACAACCAGTGTTCAGTGCCTTAGGCTTCGCTACAACATATTATGAAAACCATCTTAACCTTGCAAATTACAAAACCAAATCCGAACAGCAGGTCCCCCAATTAGTAAAACACATTATTAAGAAACAGCAAATGACATCTAACACAGGAAAAAAGCGATTTGTATTGATAATCGAACCAGCATACAAACACGTGTTTGTCAGAGGTTAACATAAAATCCACCAACAGTAATCACAATTAATTATCCGATAAGCCTTTCACGCTCTCTTATTAATACAAAGATCAGCTAACTTTAATTTCAACAAAACTAGATCAGTAATGGAGCCAAAGAAAGAAACACGTTTAAAACATGTTATCAGACACCCCCCCCCCCCAAGTCCCTTATCCCTTACCCATCTTCATGAAGCCTAACCATACACATCTAGCTTGATATTCGTTTATTGTACTGGTTATTGTATTGCATCTACATGCTCATTTGACCTCCCAGCTTATAGTCTTTAAATTCTCAAGGATTTAAAACTATACTTATCTTCTAAGAAACGTTCAAACATCCTTCCAAAAAAAAAAAAAAAAAGAACACAGGTAAATGACATATTTAACATAGAAAAAAGTTATTTGTATCGACAATCGAACCAGCATACAGACACGTGTTCGGCAAAGGTTAACATAAAAGCCAGCAACAGCAATCAATTTTCAGATAAGCCTTTCACATTTCACTATCAATAAAAAGATCAGTTCACTTTAATTTCAACAAAATGGAACCACTATGTTTTACCATCTATATTGATATTCGTTTATGATTCGGGTTATCGCATTACAAGTTTATTTTACCTCTCAACCTATAGTCTCTAAATCCTCACGGTTTTAAAAACTATACTTATCTTCTAAGAAAAGTTCAAAGATCCTCAAAGAAAATATAAAAAAAAAAATATTCAAAGATCCTTCAAAACGTTACAGGTCAACTGATGATGATGCAATCAAGCAGGATGAGTCCATTAGTCCTTCTAAGAACACAGATCCTTCCATTTCTTAATACAAACAAAAACACAACACAAATTTGCCATTAATAATCTCATTTTTCACAAACTTGCAGAAAATTCAGATAACTTCGAGAAACTACAACTCTGCTCCATAATCATCTCGCAAATCACAATCAACAGCCCATAACACCGAACAAATTCGAAAAAGTCATAATCAGAATCAATTTCAGTTAAAAAAACACAACAACGAATCGCAAAAATTCAAGGAAATTGCAGTAAGAAGATGAACCGAAAGAGAGAGAGATATAGAGAGAGAAATACCAGCGATGGCGTCGCGAATAGACTGGGCGAGGGTTTCTTCGTTTCTTTGTGTTTTTTTTTTTTTCTTTCTGGAAAATAAAATATTACGATTATGAAATTTAATGATGGAAAAAAATGGGTAATCAAAAAAGGACGAAGTTTCAGTTTACGGTGTGCGGAAGAGGAGGCTTTGGAAGTTGATTTATAAAAAGTAGGGTATACCAAAGTGGAAATACTTGAAAGTTGAGAGTATATTCTGTACTATACTTTGTTTTGTACTGTACACGTGTTTCCACGGCTTTAGTACACGGTAAATTGCAAAAGAGGTATCTAAGTACCAAGCAATGACGCCATACGACTTTTTGTTTCAAATTCATTCGTAGAAAGTAGTATTTATATGCACTATAGAGTGGGAGAGACGGAGAGTTTACCGGAATATTCATTGATTGGTGTGTATGTGTTGTGTTTATATTTGAACCCAAGAATACACAAAGAAATTAATGTTACTTTTTGGTGTAGTGTAGAATAGGTTTACTTTAGAAATCATCACTTTTACTATTATATATTTTAAATTTAAACGTATACATAATAAATATGCTTCTTCCCGCTATTTTGTGTGTTTGGAAGTTGTCTATTTGTCGGGTTGGTTAAGACGTTATGTTTTTAATAATACGACTACCTTACTTTTTATCAATCGAGAAAAGCTGAAAATTCCTAAAAATACTTTGCTTCGTGGACCAAATTTTGTTCGTATCTAGTCTGATCTAATAATCCACGTGGATTAAGATTGTTATTTTGTGGATCAGTTTCATTTTAATCCTGATCTTCCAAGTTGTGATCCTAGTATAATAACTCCAAAACCGAAACTAGTAATATGTTTTCCGGATTAGGTAGTTAAGATAATGCTTTTTTCGACTATCTTGTTTTCGCAAAAATAAGTGGACATTTCCATTTCGAATAGTGTTCCAAAGTTTGAAAAAATAACTATCGATTGTTAGCTCAAATGGTAAGGGTCTTGAGTTCATTTAAACAAAGTATCAGGTTCAAGTCTTCTGGATGTAAAAGACGCAGTTGGGAGAGTCATCTCCTCAAAAGGGGTCTGATAATGCTCGTTTGGATTAGTGGTCAAAGCGAATACCAGTAGATCAGAAAAAGGTATTTGAAAAAGACAAAGTTAATTTGACTTTGGGTCCATAATTTTTTAAACCTAGTTATCGGCTCTAATAACATAATGAACCACCTTATGCCATCAATTACAAAAAGGACCACGAACTTGACCAATTCACGCTCTAGGCACTATTCCTTTTTCAATTTTTGAGCAAGCCAAACAACCTTAGTATTAAAAAAAAAACAAAAAAAAAAACAAAAAAAATGATAAAATAAAATAAAAATAATAAAAAAATTAAAAAAAATCTTCTTCTTCTCTAGCTCCGGTACCGGAAAAAATTTTCCGGTACCGGAGATCCGGCAAGCTCTGGTTGGAACTGTTCAAACTCCGGGCAGAGCTTGCAAAGCTCCGATCGGAGCTTTGTAGGCTCCAATTTGGAGTTTAAGCTCCAAATCGGAGCTTGAGAGCTCCGATCTGGAGCTCTGCATGCTCCAGGCCGGAGCTTGCACAGCTCCGGTTAGGGCTGGGCATGGGGCGGTTCGGTTCAAAAGCGAACCGAATTTCAGTTTGAACCGAACCGAACAGTAAAATTTTGTCCAATCCGAAAACCGAACCGAAATTTCGGATCGGTTTCGGTTTGATCCGAAAATTATCGGTTCGGTTTCGGATTAATCCGAACTTTTTTTTGTTTTTGTTTTTTTTTTTTAATTTTCCATCAAATAGGCCGGCAGCAAATATCCAAATCAAACAGTTTTTTGCCACAAATATTCAAATCAAACAGTAGTACTCTAAATCAAATCAAAAGTCAAAACACAATTTTGACAATTTTCTACCAAATGGAAGAAGTTTACCAAATTCAAAGTTTATAATACGGATACGAAAACGATTACGATTAGTCTATTACATATTCATTCAACCACTAGAGAGGATAAGGTTTTACCGTTTGCGTAAAGAGGGAAAGGGGGCAGTGTTTAGTCGATTAGGGTTGAAAAATGAGGAGAAGAGTGGAGTGCCGTATATATAATTTGTAAAAAAAAAAACAATAATAATATTGATCGGATCGGTTTAATCCGATAAACCATGGTTTTTTAACCGAACCGAACCGAAAACCGAAATCTGTCAAAGTAATGAACCGCGAACCGAACCGAGGATGCTGGATCGGATTGGTTCGGTTGATTATTCGGATCGGTTTTCGGTTATTATGCCCGGCCCTAGCTCCTCCGGTGAGCTCTGCAAGCTTCGCTCTCCGATATGGAGCTTGCAAGCTCCTTGCCAGAGCTTGCACAGCTCCGGTATCAGAATAATTATTCCGTTACCGGAGCTTAAGGAAAAGATGATTTAAAAAAATAAAAGAAAAAAAAATTAGAAGGAACTAAAAATTACAAAGAAAAAGGAATTAGAAAATAAAAAAGAAATAAATAGTTAGGCCATGTTTGGTTTGCACATTTTGTACATATGACATTTCTGTAAATAATGTCCAGTCAACTCTGAAAATGAGGTTTTTGGTCTTAAATGTAATTGTGGGCATATTAAGGTTATTTTTTAGAAGACTCTTCTTAACGTGGTCTTTTAAGTTAATTTCTCTATTTCTCTTTGACTTTCATGCCTAAAATGAATTTAGGAGTGGAAAGTAACTTGTGAATTCTCAAGTCTAATAATCACGCCAATGTACTTATGTACTTATGGGAATCGGGCCAAGAAATTCGGAACAAAACAACATAATTTTTCCTGTCTAAACAAAAAGTTAAAAGGTGAAAAAAACACGAAACACTATTGCTCACTCAACATAATCCATGGTTGTCACCACATTTTTACTAGACAACTTATTGTAAACAAACATACATAACGGTTTATCGAGTTGGATACGACGTTATGTTTCTAATAATACAATTACTTTACATTTTCTCAACCGGAAAAGCTGAAAATTATTTTAAAATACTCAGCTTCTTCGTAATTTAACCATATTTCCCGTGCATTTCAAAAACACTTATAATCGATCAACATAAACCATTTCCATGATTGTCACCGTATTTTTCTTAGATTAGACAACTATACTTGAAAACAACATAAAGTACAAGAGGACTCATGAATAATCAATAATCATAAATTGAAAAGCATGCCATTTTTTTTCATTATTAAGCACAATTGGAAGGTATTCCCTTAATAGGCTCATTAACAATTGGAGTACACCGACAAACGCGGGTATGTCCGTACTCACCCTTCATGCAAAATCCGCCGGTGCAGCGGTGATGACCACATTTATGGGTTTGACACACCTTGGCAGTTGGCACAAGCATATACAGAGCATTTCACACCCATTTTAAGTAAGACAAAGGTGGGAGTTATAAGGGTGACCGAATAGTTAAGGTGCTGGAGTAGCAATGAGAGGTTGGAGGTTCGAATCTCGACGGATGCATAAGGTGGTTTAGAATTATTTGGAGTTATAAGGTGGTAAAAAGATAGTGTAGGAGTAAAAGTAGGGTAGTTAGATTTAGCCGTTTAAAAAAAAATAGGACAAAGGTGTAGGTATACATGCACTTGCGGGACTAGAAGGCGTAGCAATACATACTGTGACTAACAAGAACGCCTTGAAGGACAAATTCATCATTTTTTCTTCTTTGATTTTGCTCTCCTCTTGTCTTTAAAAAGACTTATGTTGAGATATTATAGATTCATTTGCAGACAAAGTGACGGTATTTATAATAATGAAGGAGGAGTGACTTTAAATTATACTACAACCTATTGATCGGCAAATATGGTTAAATTAGGAGTATCATATCATTAAAAAAATTATTTTGGATAGTGAAAATTGTGTATTTCACTCGACGCATTTAAATCAATCGCCACTAATTCACCCTGGCAAATGAAATTGATTTCATTATGGTGAAGTGTATTAATACAAAATAACCACTACAAAATAAAGTGAATCATTCTTTTTAATACTGTATATTTTATTATAATTTATCTAGTTTGACTTTTTATAGTAAATAGATTTTAACTTTGATTATAAATTACTTTTAAAATATAATGATAAAATATTTAACGAAATTATAGACCTTAAATTTTTATAATATAATTTTATTATATGTTTTAGCATTATAGTTTAAAAATAGTCGTAATCAAAATCGAAACCGTTTATCAACAGAAGTTAAACTAAGTAAATTATAGTGGGGCGGAGAAGATACTTTGACCCAGCCCTCATGTTTAGGGCTTTTGTAGTATGGCCCAATTGAGATTATAAATATGACTTAGGAAATTGTAAATTTAATCCAACCCAAACTCAATGTAGATTTTAACTTTAATTCTATTCATGCCGATATACATGTGAGAAATTATTCATAGAACCAACTTCATCATATTGCAGTGCACTATTGTGCAACATCGCACTTTGAATAAAAGTTTTCAAAATGGGTGTTTGATTTTTCTTTTTTTTTTTAAAAAAAAGACATCTTAACTTTGCGGCTCAAATTTCTCAAATTCCGACCCGAAACCTCTTAACTTTGAATTGTTAGATTCTTGGCCGGTTCGGTTCGGTTCGGTTCGGTTTTACATCACCGGTTATTTCCCAGCAATCGTGTAGTCCATAAATGGTCATACTTATCAACCCAATCAATCATCGTTTCTGAATCAAACTGTCTCCCAACTCAACTCCGATTCTCCAGGTACTGCTTTTCTCTTCCAACCATTTTTTCTCTAACTTCAACTCTGTTTCTACATCTAGATTTCGTTTCTATCAGTCTATATACGCATCTATTGAATTGATGAACAAATTGCTGATTTGCTTGTTCTTGATCTGCTAATATAGCTTGATTCTTTTTACTCTGTGGAATGTTAGTTTAATAGTTTTGATCAGATGTACTCTGACTGTGATTTGACTGAGTTTAGTTCGTTTGTATTACGAAATTAGGCCTTTAAAGCTACTCAACTTTTCTTGATCTGCAAAAGGATTGAATCTTTTTAGGCCTTTTTTCTTTTTTATAAATATATATTTGCATATCTGGTATTTACTTCATATTGTTTCGACTTTTGAGTTTCAATTGGAGTAGTTCTTGTGGATTAATGTGAATCTGCAAACAGATTGAAGTGGACAGCTGTTTTTCGATTTATACTTGCTTTGGGATCAGATTAGTACACCTGGTTCTTACTGCACATTGTCTTGATTACAGTAAGGCTTGTGGATTAGCGTAACGATATCGAGTTTTTAAAGATTTGTTGAATGGATTAAAAGGTTCAATCTGATCATATGGAATTTCTAAATTGGATGTTTTTTTGTTCTATTTTTTACAGTTAAGCATTTAAGAATGGCAGCCAGAGGTAGCCAGAATGGTATTCAGCTCTTGCTAGCTGCTGAACAAGAAGCTCAACGGATTGTCAACGATGCTAGAGCAAGTAATTATTCGATATAAATACACTTTAGAGCTTGTTGACTATAACTTGCCAAACTAGTATTAACACTGTTCTGTGTATTTCTTGTGCAGCAAAACAAGCAAGATTGAAGCAGGCTAAAGAGGAAGCCGAAAAGGAAATTGCTGAATTCCGTGCTCAAATGGAAGCTGACTACCAGAGAAAGCTTGCAGAGGTGCGTAAATTTTATCTCTATTATCTATTACTTGTACCAAACACCTTGCTAAAACTTCACCAGAAGTTACCACCAGTGTCGTAATATGTTTAGCACTTTACCCTCTATGCTTTAAGTACACAATATCCCTAATTTTCTCAAAATTGCATATTTATTGTTTTATGAGACATATCATTGGATATTGCAACTTTAATACAATTTCAGACCTAACATGTCTTCGGTCTTCACGGATGTTTCAACTTTAATACAGTTTTAGACCAAACACTTCTTTACGGGCTAGATGTGACTTTTTACACCTTGGGGGGGGGGGGGGGGAACATACGGGAAACCAAGACTGAACAAGTGAAAGGAACATACGGGAAACCAAGACTGAACAAGTGAAACCTGTGTATCATCTTTTCACGAACGCGGAACACTGATGTTTTCTATGCGGTATTTATTCCCCTGGATCAGTTATAGCGCTGTTGTGTGAGGTTTTGATAAATGCTCTCGTGTGTTGGAAATTTAGATTAGTGCTAGGAATCTCATTAGTTATGACTTCCCAAGAAGGTTGCTTTTCCAAATCAGTTACTCAAAAGCTGTTATTTATTACCCATATTTGCACGAAATCCATGCATTTTTGCACATAAAACTATTCCTATCTGTGTTACACGATAAAATTTCGAGGTTGAGATATCTAGTTTCAGACTTTCTCACATTGCTGTTCTTTTACTTCTGCATTGAACAGAGTAGTGGAGACTCGGGTGCTAACGTGAAGCGCCTCGAAGGAGAAACTGAGGCAAAGATTGACCACTTGAAGACAGAGGCGTCAAGAATTTCTCCTGATGTCGTCTCTATGCTTTTGAGGCACGTTACGACAGTAAAGAACTAAGATCTCTGAACTTTTCATGTAAGGTTTATGGATCTTTATTGAGTATGTCCAGGTTGGTTCTTATTTTCCAGCCTTTATTGGATGTGTTTACTTTCTGGTTAATTGGCACTTTATCAAATAAATACATACATTCAAATATCGTTTCGTGTAAGAGTCAAGAGTATTTTTGTTGAATAGTTACTCTTTTTGTTGAAGAGTTGTTGGACATTATTTAAACGTGCTAAATTTGTGTGGTTTATCAGTTACATGGATGAGTCTTTCATATATGCCAAAGAAGCTCTTCTTATTTAGTTTAGCTAGGTAGACATGCAGGAGAATAAAGAGTAGTAAAGTTGCAGTTCACTTTCTCTTGTTTACATGTAGTGAGGAAGTGTAACCAACACGTCAGGTCTTTATTCCAAGGCGGAGGAGCTTGGACATCCACCAAATTGATGGTCTTGGTTGTGTACATCCCCCAACATGACATCGTAACGACCTGTTTTTCAGAACAAAACATGAATAAAACAAACATAAAATGAATTAATTAATTAATTTAAAAGGAATATATAATGGATTCATATCTACCTCAATCTGATTAGAACCTGGCTGCCAGCTTAGTCTGTGGACATAGGAGTTAAGCCACCTGCCGGAAAGTGCATTGGCACATATACGACTTCTCAGGAGGGCTAAAGCTGCGATGTAACAGGTGATGTCGAAAGCTCCCACGGAAACGGGTGTGCTAGAATAGATAACTGCCGGTATGTTGGCAATCAGAGTGATGTCGAAAGCTTCCATGGAAATGGGTAGTCTGCTGGCAAAGATAGTTGGCATGCTGGCAAACAGAGTCACATATGCACCAGAAAGACAATTAAACCAAAGTCGGATTCTCTGATCACTTCTGATTGTCTACTTTAATAAACAAAGAGTCTTCCTCTTGATCAAGCACGTTACTGCGATATGGAGACAACGTGTTAGACCTTAGCGTTGAGAAACGTTTGTCGTGTGCAAAGGATGCAGTTTGAGACTTCGAGTTGGTGATGTTTTTGTGCATCCAGAACCGATTGCCTGCTGCAATGCACCGCGTACAGTAACATGATGACCTGATGCAGTGAAAGTTGTACACACAGAAAATATACTTAATTGTTTCAATATGATAGACACAAATGTTGAAATATTTAGTATCTGTATCTTCAGTTCAGGTAAAAAATAGTCCTAAAACTGGGAATAGTTCTAATAAAATGGAGAGTGATCGAGAGAATATATAACGTTGAGAATGCCAAAGTGTTCTCCTCTGGTTCATAATTACAATTTTCTGAATTCTGATAGTGATTCATAGGAGAAGTCCAGACATTAAAGGGAACAAAAGACAGAACAAGAACTAGCTGGAGAAAACTAGTACTGCTACTATATCATCAAATCAGAAAAAGACAATCGAAATCGAACCATGTACCATTAATACCTGGAAAGTGGTAGTGGATTGATGATGATGAAGAAGAGGATCCACGACGAAGCAGATTAACTGCAGCAGCTCTCATTTTTCTTTAATTTTCTGTAGCTACTTCTGATAATAATATTCAAAAGGAAATTCTTTTGTATTGTACTTTTTCAAACTCTTGCCATGAAATCAGCTAACAACCTTTTTATTTTATTTTTTTCTTTTCTATTTATTTACTAAAATTTTCTATATAGAGTATATATATATCTAGAAATTATATTCAAAATGTACCATTATTTTGGTGAGCCTGAACAAGAGTAGGTGGAGTACAGATATACGAGATAACTCTGCACGCGATGCAAAAGCTTGGGACAAGGATCAAGGAAGGAACATCTCGGTGCCTTTAGACCCTCATAGTACCCGTCATATACATGTATGAAACACGGGCTGTACGTGCGAGCTCTTTTTTCTTTTTCTCTTTTGTAATTAATTTGTTATGTAATGTAATTCCTCCTCTTTCACCGGAAATGTTCACTTTGATTTTGACCAGGGAAATTGAGATTACCAAGAACTGATAGTGGTAAAGGCAGTGAGGATAAAAACTATTTGTTGTTGGTAGGCCAAGTGAAATGAAGATGTTTTGTGCACTAGACAGACATTTGCTACTAATCTCAGGCCTAGTTTCCTTTCACCAGATAGATCATTAGAAGAATCAAAAAGTAAATTAAGAAATCATATTGGCTGAAAAAAGTTACAGTAATAATTCGAATACAAAATCGAAGCCATTATTTGTAACACCAAATGTATGCTAATGATGAAATTGGTTTCAAGTGTTTGGACTAAACACAACCATTCAAGTCCAGTAGCTAGCTAGCTAGCTAGCTCTTCGTCTGGTGTTGGGGTCAGTAATGCCAGCAGCTCCTTGTTATCAAAGTGCTCTTCCTCGACATAGTAACACTCACCGTTTGCCACAAATGAAGCCATAGATCTTTTCATGTGACCATTCGTGAAAATTTTACATGGAGATTCGACATCTGCTAACTTGATCGTCTTTGTTGTATATCCACCCAACCATGGTGATGTCGACATCATTTCAACCTGTTTTTTTATGATCAATAAATCGCAAATGTATGTAATTATTTTTCAACAAAGAATATAAGAAAAAAGAATATCGTAAATAAGTACCTCAAACTGATCAGAACCTGGCTGCCATCTCAGTTTGTGAACATAAGCGCTAGACAAACACAGGTGCCATTTACCGTAAAGAGATCCTCCTAGGAAGCTTGTCGGGCATGCTCATTGTTATGATAGAATTCATAACAGCTATTGTTGGACAAGCAATGCAAATGCCATCACTAATATGAGAGAACATAGTTAGAAATCTCTGAGATATGAGATATAGCGACACTGGCTGAATCGCTACCTTCATACACAAACAAACTTCCATTTGTCCCTTTCACATCGTCTGGTTTTTCCTTTTGAGGCATAATGTTGGAATTTGGAGCCAGCATGCCAGGGGTTTGTGTAGAGAAA